>CM040619.1:77076787-77463660 GCA_022817965.1 Solanum lycopersicoides
CATCAAGTCCACTGAACTCACAGTGTCCCCTTAAGGAAATTATTCCCTCTACTAGTATCCGAGGTTTGATTTAGAATATAACCTCCCAGGGTAAAATGATCTAAATCAGCAGAGTGTAGATACCAAAAACTCTACTGTCAGCGAATCAATCCACAGCAAAAAAGTACACGAAGAAAAATGTGTGCAGAAGAAGAGATCAAGAAATTCGTAAGTGAATAATCTGACAATGAATGGTATTTATAGGCAAGAAGAACAGGTTCTAAAGGGTTGCAACCCTTTCAGAATCCACACGACCATTGATGAAAGTTTGCAACTTTCAAATGGTAATGACTGTTCCTGAAAGTTGCAACCTTTCAGAACAGTCATGGAGGGAAATTTAAATAAAACCGGGAAAGTTCAAATAAAACGGATCGAGGAGGGTCCCTCTTTTCAACCCTTTTAATAATTAATAGGAGTGTTTCTGTATTTAAACTCTCCTATTTTTCTTTCCACCACCGATGAGGGACAAATGCCTTTTCATTAAAGCATAAGAGGATTTTTCAAGTTCACAACTCTTCAAGTTCTCAACTTTTCAAATTCCTCTCTTTCCCTCTATTTCCCATCAATTCTTGCTACATACCCAACATCATATAGTGATTATTCTCACTAATCTGTTCACTTTTACTTGTCACACTTTGACTTGACACATCCATCAAGAAAATAATTATTGATAAAAGTATTTTACCAAACTATTTCATATTAAATAATGTCTTGAACAATGATTTAAAAAATAGTATTTACTGTTGGGGTAAACATGAAAAAATATAAATATTGTCTTTTTTTATATGTCAAAATTGTCAACTAAAATTAAAATATATTTAGAAATACGTGACAAGTAAAAGTGAACTAAGAGAGTAAGAATTTATTAGTACTTCAAATCGATTCGATTTTATCATTCCTATTCACCATTCATTATCTTTTATCAATTTATTTCCAACCAAATTAACCAACAAGTTGCTCTAACTAACAATGATAGTTCACCTTCTCAGTCATATAAACAAGAAATGCAAATTCAACATGATAAGATTGTTCGTACTACAAAAGACCATTTAAAGACTAGTGCAACACAACTTATATATGTTTATTTTAATTAAATTAATGGTTGACCAATAAATATTTTTTTTTTTTTAGATTTATCTTTGTGATAGTGTATCGTGAGATTATTTAAAGTTTTGCTTATTTGGTAAGAGTTTAAAAAATTGACTCATATATATCCCTACTATTATTTTAAGATATAATTGTACAGAATAGCAAACTAATAATCTAAAATAAATGGAGTAAATACTGTTTGTTTTAATTGTGCTCTATACCAAACGTTTGTCAGTCGTCTCTCTCCCTAAACTCTCGCTCGCCTCTCCCGTTCTCGCCTGTTTCTCTTTATAGAACAGAAGTGTATAAATTGCGTTTCTTGTTTTGTATAAAGCGAGAGAAAATTGTATATACACATGCAAAAATATCTTCGTGCTATACAAATTATACAATTACAATATTTTACTTCGATTTAATTGTATAAAATGCAAATTTTATACAGATATTGCAGCGAAATAGGCTAGCGAATTATACAATTACAGCGAAATACAATTTTTCTCTGCGTTATACAACAGAAGTGTATAAATTGTGTTTCTGTTTTGTATAAAGCGAGAGAAAATTGTATATACACATGCAAACATATAGCATCTTCCTATATATTTATAATTATACAATATACAAATATTTAAATTCGATTCAATTGTATACAAATGCAATTTTATACATATATTGCAGCGAAATAGGCCAGCGAATTATACAATTGCAGCGAAATAGGCCAGCGAATTATACAATTACAGCGAAATAGGTCAGCGAATTATACATTGCAGCAAAATAGGCCAGCGAATTATTATTGGCAGCAAAATAGGTCAGCGAATCATACAATTATATATGTATAGCGAATTATACATTTATATGTTTGCTATGGAGCGGAATTATGCAAAATTTGCTATAGCATAAAAAATATGATTTTTTTTGTTTGCTATATCCTTATTTTATGACTCACATATACTCTTTGCCTCAAACGAAAGTGAATAAGTTAATTTAAATTTCTTCTCACACGTATTATTATTTTTGACTTTTTTGTTTCAATAACTAATTTAAATTTATTATTTTGGTCGTCAAATTTATTTATGTTTCACTAATTTTCTTGTAAAATTTATTAACGACGCCCCACTTTTTTTTACAAACACAAAAATTAAATTACAATACAGCCGAAAAATAATTTTAAATTATAATATTGTGACAAAAATTAGTTTTAAATTTTTTTTTGTTACACTAAAGAATGAAAGAAAAAAATTAAACAAAATAAGATACTCAAATAATGATAATCAAAGAAGTCAAAAATCAATTTATGTATGAAAAAGATTGGAATAAATCTTGAACACTTCTGCATGATTTTTTTTAAAATAAAGAGTCAAAAATTAAATACAAAATTTAATTTTTTCACTTTCATTGGATGAAGGATATCTATGAGATCCTTTTGTTATGGTAGAGATAAATGGGAGTCATTTGTGTAACAATAAGGGAAATGACAAAGTTGGGGGTATATCAAAGCATTTTACTTTAATAATTTTAAACTTATAAGGTTTTATTTTTTATGAAAAACTATAACATAAAAAGTCTAAATTTCACAATTCAATACATAAATGACTGTATTCTTCCTATTTTGCCCGTTTGAATATTGAAAATATATATTTGACCCACATTGAAAAATTAATTAATTAATTAATCAATATAAAACTAATTTATATTCATTTATTAAAAACTAGAGTTACATAGTTTCTTAAGAGGCGTAAAACCTAAAATGATGACAACTATAAATAGGAATGTAGAGAGTAAAGCTTACCACTGATAATGAAGACGCAACGGTCTGTTTGTTACATAGAAAAACTTTTTTCCAAAAAACATTTTCTTATTTTCTCATAATGTATTAGATAATATTTTTATAAAAATATTTTCTAGAAAACCAAATTCTTTAGCTTAAAAATCAAGAAAATGACTGACTTAAAAAACTATTTGGAGTATCCTAGATTTTCATTACACATTAACCCGATTAATTCAAAAACATATAGTCTTTGAATGAAAAAAAAGCTTCCGATCATGAATTTTCTGTTCTCAAAACATAAATCTAAAATGTTAAGAGTGGACGAATTTCATCATCCATCAATAGTATAAGCAATAAGTTTGCTATTTACCTAGTTAATTTTTATGAAAGAATAAGTATTTCACATGTAATATGTTAGAATTACGCTAAATCACGCAAGTAAAATTTTTAAATATTAACAAAAGACGATTTTTTATTAGGGTGTGTTTGGTATGAAGGAAAATATTTTCTATGGAAAATGTTTTCCTAGAAAATGTTTTCCAGGAAAACAAGTAGATTTTGGACTTATTTTCTCATGTTTGGTTGGTGAGTAGAGAATATTTTTCGGAAATGATTTTTAGTGTTTAATTTATGAATGAAAAATGTTTTCGAGAGACATCTTTTATTTTGATTAGAGTAGAAATAATTTATGAAATTGATATTTTTAAAAATAATTTTTTTGGGTTTGGGGGGGGGGGGGGGGAGGAGAGGGGAGTAGGAGTGAAAAAATAAAAATTTAAAGTTGATAATATTTTTCAAAAACAAAATTATTTTTTTTGGGATTGGGGGTTTGGGGGGGCTGGTAGGGGGGTAGGGGGCTGGCGGGGGGTAGGATTTAAAATAAAAATTTGAAGTTGAAAATATTTTTAAAAAGCAAAATTATTTTTTTGGGGAGGGGTAGGGTTGGGGGTGGGGGGCTGACCGGGGGTGGGGGGTCAGGAATCGGGTGAAAAAATAAAATTTTGAAATTGAAAATATTTTTTTAAAATTTGATGTTTTTCCCCCAAAAAAATATAATTTGATATTGGAGGAGAATTTTGGAAAATGTTTTCTTAATTTTTGAAGGGAAGTCATTTTCCTTAATTTTGAGGAAAATAGGTTGATTTGGAAAACATTTTCCAAAACTTTTGTCCCAACCAAACATGAAAAAATTGAAAAACATTTCCCAGAAAATATTTTCCTTCATACCAAACACACATCTTAGTGTTGACACAACGCCAACAACAAAATTAGTATGACAATGTTTGTTTAGTGAACTTGTTTAGCAAATAAAGAGATTCCGATTGCAAGTTAGTGTTTGCGAAATTAATAACAAAATTAAATTCTGAATTAGTAACAATAAACTTGGCTTAGACTTAAAAGCAAACCTTTGTGTCGAACATTGTTAAAGGTACTTTATGATGACAATACAGCCTAAAGCCAGAAAAAGAAAAGAAAATAGACCCGCTCATAAGGGGCGAATGAATATTTGATATATTTTTTTAATTTAAAATTATTAAATTTTAAATTTTTATCAAATTAAAATAGGAAAAAATATATATATATATATATATATATATATATATATATATAAGAACTAAGAAGTAAGAAGTTAATTTGAGATTCAATTTCAATCTAATAATAATCTAATAAAATTAATGCTCATAATCTATAAATTTAAAATTCTAATAGTCTACCCAAAACCAGGACAATATATATAAGAGGTTAGTATCTTAAGCTAAGCTAAAGATACAAATTACAACCATGGGAATCGTGTGCCCCGATGAGAGCAAGAGGATTGAGATCGAGGAGTTTCGCCGGATGCTGCTATCTAACGCGGCGGTGCACCGGACAAAGGCCGGCGATGAAATCCAAAATCCAGGGCAATTGCCTGCTGCAAATCGACACAACCGTGAGCTTGAAGAGAAGAAAGTGTGCGTTACCAGTGGCGTATCCTTCCTTGGTATCGCCATCGTCAATCAACTCTTACTCCGTGGCTACTCTGTACGAGTCATCGTGGAAAAACAAGGTGTCCTTTCTTCTCTTATAAGTATTTTTACTCCTTCTAAATTACCGGAGAAAAGCAAAGATACCGTGGATTTGGCAATTGATTTTCGGTGTGCTTCGGTCATCAACGCTTGTCACAATTCGTATCGTTTTTGCTGGAACCGGTGATATCCGGTTTAATTTACATTTTCTTACTGATCTGATTTGGTTTTGGTTTTGTTTTTTACAATTCGTATGGTTGTTTGATTTCGTGTTTTGGAATGCTATATAATAAGTTCATCCTTTGGTGACTTGGCCTACTCTGTTTAAACTCAAATCAACATAATTCTAATATGCCTATAAGTGCAGAGGATCTGGAAAAGCTAAGAGAGATGGAAATTTCTGGTGAAATGAGACAGTCGATGAATACTGTAGAGGCAGTAATGGCGAGGCTGAATGATACCGAAAGCCTATCGCAGGCATTCAGTGGTTGTCGTGGTGTCTTCCACACTGCTGCCTTCGTGGACCCTGCTGGCCTATCTGGATATTCAGTAAGTCTTCCCACACAGTTTATGACACCAGCAAAACAGGGAAACGCATTTCTTATGATTTTATTTTATTAGTAACAATCAAAATTGAGTAGAAGAGTTCGGTAACAATTTGTTAGAGAAGAGATCACAATTAATCCACACTGCTAAATTTCAGCGCACAATCAACTTCCCTTTCTTCATTAACTCTAATGAAGGAAAAAATTACCATTCCCTTCAAAGGTAAATACTTATCCGCACCAGACTACTTATACACATGACATTGATTTATTAGTTTGGGATAATATATTTTAACTTAAAAATTTCGCAATATAAACATAATGAATATGTATAGGTTATAGTATTAGTGATAAGGAGTGAATACTGAGTAGATTCTTTATTCAAAACAAAATAGAGAGAATATTGACATCAGATGTTATAAGTAATTTGAAAGTAATACGTATAATTTTTAGGAAATTATTATTTTTACCACTTTGAATCGACACCTATTTTCTATACTTATTCTGATTATTATGATTGACGGAGCCTGAGTGCGTCATTATAGGCTATAATTGAAAGCTTATGTCCCACACTCGCACCATGTACATGTCAATTTCGATGTACACTACTACTTCTTCTAGAAAAAATGCTCGCCATTTCATATGTGGCCCTCAACACCAGTAGTCTGGTCAAAACATGGCCAACATTCCTAATTTCCTATTAATTATAGTGTAAAAATCTCATTAATTATTGACTTATTGGCGCTTTTGGTAGCGATTTAATTGCAAAATGAACCATTGTCTGACTTTTTAGTCATTTGTTAAGCACTTGCCTAATTTCTGTTAGTTATGTGGTCCTTACGTTTCGAAGTCTTGATTTGAATTGTTATTCTTTTATGTAGAAATCGATGGTTGAAGTAGAAGTGTTGATAACTAAGAATGTGAGTCAGGCATGTGCAATAACACCTTCCGGTCAGAAATTGCGTGTCACATCCTCTCTTGTAGCCTGTGTATGGCAAGATATTAATCTCTCAAGACATAATTGATCATGATTTGCTGGACTTGATTTTTTTTCTGATTTAAAAGATTTTTCCAGATTCTGTACGTTTTTACAGATTTTAGTTTTTGTAAATTAACTTTTTGTTCATCTCTCTTACTGGTTCTATAAATTTCAATTACTTCGTGTTTTTGAATAATTTATTAGAATCAGTAATTTCTGCTTTTATAACACAGATTGAAAACATATGATTGGTTTAAAAAGTAATAATATGAATTATAATTTTATTTATATATGAAATAAATGATTAGTAGATATAAATGTGGGACTGTTATTATATTTTTGTATTTGAAAATTCCAAATCATAATTTGAGATTTTCAAATCATTAGTTTTGGATTATTTTTTATGAAATTACATGTCCAAATATTAATTTTATCTTATAATTTTATATCGCTGTATAAAATTGTATATTCAAACACATACTTAGTAAAAATATCATATAAATAAGAATGGACATACTTAGTAAAAATGTCATATAAATAAGAACGGAGAGAGAATAGTAATTTGTTTCATACCTTGTCCCACGCATACATTTATGATGTATTTGAAACAATGAAGAACAAAAATAAATAAGCTCTATGGGTCCCTATCTACCCAATCAATGTTTCTCTATTCTATTTCCATTTTCTATTCCTTTTCTCTTTTTGTCATTTCAATGAGGAATTTGAGTTTTTAGCCCCCCCACCCCACCCACACCAAGTAAATACCAAATATCAACTATTACTTGATTGAACTTATGATGCATTGCACATTTATTAAAATAAATATCTGATTACATAATTTAAATGACACTTTTCATTATTATTCTCGTAACATTATAAATATAAATAACTTTTGTAAGTAATATAATTAATTTCCTTAAAAATATTAAATTTTATTAAAAGAAACTATAGATATATATATATTTCAAACATTCATATTGATCTTTAAATACTCAATTATTTTAAATTATGAAAAACCCACAAATTTCAAAATATGAAATAAAGAGAGTAAACATTCATTTGTAAGGTAATTTTCCATAGTATGTCCAAATTATTATTGGAAAAACATTTTATAATAAGAAATAATTAAGGTTTCTAATTGAGATACGTGTAATGACACTCAACCAGGTGATTGATGAATGCATTCATTCACAAATAGAATGGTAGATGTTCGCTCGGAGATCTATTTTACCGGATGGAACTATTGTTTTTATTAAATATATAAAAAGATAATTGAATATTTTATAAATAAAATTAATAACAAAAAATAGGCAAAAAGTTAATAAGTACCAAAAAAAAAATGCACCAAATTTACAAATATAAATACTATTACAGTTTCACATGAAAATTCGAAGATAACTTTAAATTTTAATTAACTCAATGAGAATTGACTACTTTGAGCTTTTTTTTTCCTTTGCCCAAAAGTAATAAGATCAAATGACGTATGATGACTCAGGGTAATTAGTGAACTAAAGCACAATTAAAAAAATAATTTATATATTTATAAAAAATTAATGAATAAATATATATTTATTTTTATTTAAATGGCACTTTTATCACATAATTAATTGATTCAGGGTAATCACTGAACGCGGATAAGATTTTTTGTGTATAAACAAATAATGCTTGAATAGTGCTCTTTTTCATTATTATTTTTTAAATAGTTGGACCGTATATTATTTTATAAAACTAATGCATAAATTATGATATTGTTCTTATTATATCGTTAATAGGCTAGTTAATTATTCTTGAAATATATACTTTGATCAATCTAAAAAAATTAATAAGTAATTAATGTTTATTAAAGTACTTCATATATTGATTAATTACTCTCTCCATACACTATTCTATAAAGTTTGATTTTTGCAAATAAACTTAAAAATTTAAATAGTCATTCAAATGCATTTTAATTTTTGAAATCTAGCATATTTATTAATTTATTAAAAAGTTGACTTAAGAAAACATTAAATAGAGTAGAAGGGTAAAATTTCTAAATTTCTTAATGCAAGTGAAATCTAAAAAGGTAACATATAAAAAAGAATGAGCAACTTTCACATATAGCAAACATAAGATTCATATTTGTATTATATAGCAAAGTTTGCATAATTGCACTCTATAGCAAACATAAATATGTATAATTCGCTATACATATACAAAGAAAACAATGTATAATTTGTTATACATATACAAAAGAAAGCAGTTGTATACAAATCAATTGTATAATTTGTATATGTATAAAATGAGAAAGAGAGAAAGACAAAAGAAAATTGGACAGGTAATATTTGTATTATATAATTTTAAGTCTATAGGACGAAGATACATGTATTAGTATGTGTATGTACAATTTTCTCTCGCTTTATACAAATAGAAACACAATTTATATATTTCATTTCTATTTGTATAAGCGATAGAGGCGAGGGTGGCGAGCGAGAACTGGGAGAGTGGCGAGCAAGATCCGGGAGAGTGGCGAGCGAGATCTGGGAGAGGGAGAGAGGGGAACTAAAATATATGTATATATACAATTTTTTCTCGCTTTATACAAACAAAAACACATTTTATACAATAGTGTTTGTATAAAAGTGAGAGGGAGCGAGCGAGAGAGGGAGAGTGACGAGCGAGAGTTTGAGGGAGAGAGGTGACTGACAAATAGTTTGCCACAAAGCACAATTAAATCAAAATGTGGTTATAGCATTTAATTTGATTTATTAGTTTGTCATTATGTACAATTTTTCCAAAAAGAATGAATCGAGGGAGAAAGGACAATTTATTTATCCATTTTTTTTATTTGTCTATTTTGACAAATAAAAAAATAATATTTTTTTTACCTATTATACCTTTAATTAATTATTTTGAAAATAGTAAAACTTATTGAAAATCTTAAATTTTAAAAAGATCAACTTCATAGATAATATGGGTAAAAGGACAAATTCATTAAGAAGTCTCATATCGGTAGAGAGATGACAAATTGATTTTCATATATAAACTAGGATAAATTTTTTCTTAAGAACTAATTTTTAGTGTTGAGTTAGATTTATGTGTCATATCATATATTAAATTAATAATAATTTTTTAAAATATATATATCAATTCATAAATTAATAATAATTTAAAAATAAATAACTAATTAGGGACGAACAGAACAGTGTAAATGGTAACTTTTGAATTGCTCACAATTTTTTTATAATTACCACTTGAATGGTGGGTGAACGTGATTGTTAGCTGACGGCGATTAGTCATGTGGAGGGTTTCTTGTTGCTTCGTTGTGTGTCATTTTCATGTTTTCTGTAGAGGTTAACGTGGCATCAAATGCTCCTCATTTTTACTTTATTCAAAATGTGTGCATTGTGCAAGAAGAGCTTAGGTCTTTGTCATTTACAAATCAATATGTTTTGTGACCAAAAAAAATATCTAACGGAGAAATATAGAAAAGATGATGTGATATTTTTTTATGATACTTATTGCTATTTATTTTTCTTTTCTTTGTTTTTTTTTTTTGCTTTTTTCACTTCAATAAATAATTTGTTTATTAATTTAAATATTCAATTATATTTACTATATCAAATATGTCTAATAAGTTACAAGAAATCTTCATTTATTTATCTTCTCCACTTAAATAACATGTCTTTTCAATTTCTTTCTAATTATTGTTATAATTCACTCATTTATAAATAACAATGATCTATAGAGATGTTTAATGTTCATTTTTTTTCCATTCTCTCTCTTTATTAGTAAGTATTTTTAATACTTTTTTAAAAAAATCTTTTCATCTCTTTCAACTTTCATGTATTTAATATTATCATGATATGGTCTTCACTTTGATGAAAATCATATATATATATATATATATATATATATATATTACAAGTTCATAAATTTGAAGAAGGAAGTTTAATTATCTTGAAAGATTCATCAAGGAGATGACCATATTAGTATAAAAGTTCGAATGATTTTTAAATATTTTGAAAATTTTTAACGTATTGTTTTAGTTTCAATTAATGTTAATTTTGTTTTGATCAGATATATAAATTTCCTTTTATTCAACAAAAATTAAATTATTAAACTCTATACTAACCAACATATTAGAAAGTTCAATTAAAATTTTTTGGTTAATTAACTTTGTTCTAATAACTATCATCATTATTACTATTATTATGCGAATCAATGAAGAAAAAAAATATCACGTCTTTATTCTTATGTGTATCTGTTTGTCAATTTCTAATTAATATTCTTATTTTTGTTATTATTGAAAGATATTATTTTATTTGTGATACATTTCTCATAATTATTTGATATAGTTATCCCTAAAAATATATAATTTATCTATCATATTAGAAATCAATCATAAAATAAATAAACTATCTTTTTATATTTTTAAAACATTTGAATTAATAAAAAAATTATTTAATGGAAAGAATGAAGAAAAAATTCTCATTTATGTGTGTATGATAAAAAATTATTTTATAGTTATGCTATAATAAATGTGCGTTTCTGATTAATATGTATTTAATTTGAAATTATTAAAAACAAAAACTATCTATCTTATTCTTCGGATTAAAGAAAGAGCTATCTTTCTAGCTATTTTTTGAACAGACAACATTAAGACCTTGACTTAATTTGTATTATTTTTATACATTTTTTATTAAAAAATGGTTAACTAACGACATCAATTATTTAATACACTAATATATTATAAAATTGGTTAAAATTTCACATTGACTGAAAAATAATTGACAATTTTTAGATGAATTTAGACAATTCTTTCTCATAAATTAGCTATTGATCCGCATTTCAATTGGACCGTTTGGATAGAGGTGTATGTGGAGGTGTGTGTGTTAGAGTGAGTTAATATCCTACAAATTATTAGGTGATTTTGAATTTTGGACTTCCTTTTCCTTTTCCTTTTCCTTTAACCCATTTCTTTTGTTTTTAAAGTATTTTTCATTATTAACACACACGAACAAAAATCGAAAAAGAAGAGGCAACCATAGACCGTTGATATGATAACTGGAAAAATCGTATAAAATAATAAATTATTAAATTAAATTAAGTGTTATATTTTTATAATTTATTTTATTTGTAATTTGCAGTAAATATTTTTTTGTCATCTAATAAGGTATATAATTAGCTATTTTCGCTATATAATTAGTCATTTATACATTTCGGTATAAAATATATAAAAATGTGTTTGTGTTTGTATAAAGCTAGTGAAAAGTGTATATACAAATATATACATATATTTTCGTCCTATACACTTATAATTATACAAATACAGATCTTATATACAAATTATAACGGATATATAAATTTATACAAAATTGAACAATTTGTATAATCTAGCGAATTATACAGATCAAAAGCTCCGTAATAAATATATAATATATTGTGAAACGCAATTATATAAATTATAATATAATATACAAATATAATTTATGTTTGTTATATGTGAAAGTTACTCAATAATGAAAGCATTAGATTGACGTCTTTGAATTTTCGTTGGTTATCCCTTTGTGATATCTATTTAATAAATGTTTTTTTCTTCTTCTTATAAATATAAACTTCTAACATCATATTCTAAAGTTATTTAAGAGCAATTTGAAAATATTAGAATGTAATCTAAAATTTTGTAAGTTACTGTTAATATTAGATGATGATATAATATTTTTTTAATATTACATGATAATATAATATTTTATTTGTAAAGTTGAGTTATATATAAAGTATCAACAAATAGTACTTTATTATAACTATTTTTTATTAATAAATTGGGGGTGGGGAAGGGCAAATGGCCAATGGGAGAGAAGATTACAATATTACCATCCTCATCAATAAAGTAAAAATTTAAATAACCAATTAATTAAGAAACAAGATTTCCCTATAGACAAATTTTAGATGGAAAACTTACATTAATATACTATAATAAAAAGATATTTACCATTTATACGTCAGACTCTAATCCCAATAAACATTGTATTATAAATGTATTAAAATGTGTGATAAATGTATTATTCATCATTAAAACTTGTATTATATGTGAATAATAAATTATTGTTTGTAATATGTATTAAACTTGTATTATAAATGAATTAAAACTGATCAAGTGAAAAAAATATATTATTAGTATAAATGATAAATATTTTTTATTATAATATATATTTATGTAAGTTTCCCATTTTTCAAGAGTTATATTTCCACAATTTTTATAATTGGAACAAATTTTAAACGGTAGCCTAAAAAGAGACAATTGTGTAAAATTAGCCGAGCCCCTCCATATCCCCTCACCCAACTTGGGCCTATGCATCCTAAATGGGTCAATACTTTGGACTTTCACCAGTCATCCCCAATTGTAGGCCCAACTATTTCGGTACCCGGCCCATCAGTGTGACTCAGTACTTCTCTCTCCGTCGCCATTGCTAGTCCTCAATAACACGCCAAGCTCAGAGCCTTTCGAATTTACCACCTCCATTTTTGCTTAAACCTCAGTTCTTTCAGGTATTTACATTAACCCTAATACGGAAAAAGAAGATATTACGTAAACAAATTGGAAGTTCTTTTCGTTTTTTCTTTTGCTTTTAGGAACCTTTATGTTAATGTGAATTGTTTTTATTTTGTTAAGGGGAGGAGGAAAGGAGGCTATGGAAATCCCAGTTCAGCAGAAGAAGCTTTCACTCGATATTAAGGCATATCTCAACATTTTACCCTTTCCTTCACATTGAAATATTTCTATTTTTTTTTGTTATTAGCTCTGTTGCTTTTTGTGGAATACACTATTGTTTGAATTTTTCTGGTGTAATTTAGTTGTTTCAAAATGAATGTCAAGTCAAAATTTCTAAAATAGGACTATATTATGGACATAGTTAATTGATTGATTGATGTATTTCTCCGCATTTGATGAAAAAGAATAGTAAAGCACAACCATAATTAAATTAAGAGGAAAAAAGAAGCATTCTGTAAGGGTGATCGAGTTGGTTTAGCAGCTGATCTCCGAAATGATTGAAAACCCCCTCCATGCTTTCTAGGTTGCGCTAATCGCATATGTTTGCATAGTGCGGTTCAACTATCATGTGTGGTTGCTAGCTATTACACTAAAGTAGGGTTTAACTTGTGCTCACTTGAAGGGTAGTGACTGCAGGTTACCTTATTAACAAAAATAATAAGAATGAGGAAAAAGGAGAAAAAAGTAATGTAAAGGGATCTTATGATGAGAAGTAACAAAGAAGGAGGACTTGGAGTGAGAAACCTTAGACTTCACAATAAAAGTCTTCTTTGCAAATTCGCTATGGAGAATGAATGATGGGAAAGAGACTTTGCGGAAGAATGTCATTGTTAATAAATATGGTAGAGACGGGTTTTGTGAGCCTGAATATTTAAGCTCTCCTTATAGAATGGCACGATAGAGGTATATTGCAAAATATTTATCGTTTTTCTACTCTCTTTTGAGCTAAATTTTCTTTCATGTATGCAGGGAATTAAAACAGATATAGTCATATGTGCCTATGATGACCATTTTATGGTAAGTGAGAAACACATGATTTGGCTTTTGCCACATATGAGCATTATTGAATCTTTAATTGTTATTTTAAGGTTATAGCTACTCAAATAGGAAGCATGGGTACGATATTGCAGGCCAGGTACGAATAGTTTTTGTGAATCTGTTCTTGCTTATATATTGGTGTTTTCAGATTTCTTTTGATGAGCATGCATTTGGTTTGTGCAGAAAATAAACTTCTAAACTGAAGCCTTTAGATGCTATTTATTTGATCTATGTTATATGAAATCAATCAATCTATCTTTAAGTTGCTATTAAGCCATATTTGCTTTTGAGTTTCACTTGTTCTGTCTATTGCTGTACTCTGAGCATGACTAGAGAGATTTTATAGCTTGTAGTTGTGTTGTTTTCATAATTGAATCTCTTCACTCAGTTGAAAAGAGTTTTTTCATATAACAGATGTAATCTTGCTGTGCAGGAAGGAGGAAGGGGTGTCGATCCATCCAACCTTTAGTGTTTCTGTATTACTGGGTAAACGTGATGAGGTAATTGACAATATACTGCAGTAATTTCATGTCGTTTTGTGTATAATTATAAACTTGATAAACTGCATTTTGCTCTGCAGCCCATGCTGGTTGCATGCGCTCGGCAGATTATTGAACACATAAGGTACTTGTGGGAGCTGAAATTTATTAAGATTTCGACTCTCTGTGAGGGATGATAGATGAATCAGATATTGATATTTCTCTACTAAATAAAAATCCAAACCTTGCTTATTCGCAGTAATGCCGGATCTTCTAGGTCTTTGGTTTTATCTCTTGGACTACGCGACCATTCTCTGGTTAGTAACATACAGATATTTTACTCTCTTTGCACATAGAAGTGTTTCTTCCCTTTAATGCGTTGCATTCTTTTTAGGGAAACTTTCACATATAGCCACTTAAAAATAATTAATTACTCTCCATAGCTATAGTTTGATAATTTACAATTTGTAGCTACATGTTATATAGAGGAGAGAGGCGAGCGAGACTGGGAGAGAGAGGAGAGAGGCGAGAGAGACGGGGAAAAGAGTGGGAGAAAGGTGAATTGTATATGTATATTGGTTAGATAATTATATATTATACATATGTAATTGTATATATGACAAGAGAGATTGGGAGAGGGAGGAGAGAGGCGAGCGAGACTGGGAGAGAGAGGAGAGAGGCGAGCGAGAGAGGGCAGAGAGTGGCAGAGATGTGAATTATATATGTATATAATTGTATATAACTGTATATTATACATATATATTGGTATAAATGACAGCGAGATTGGGAGAGGGAGGAGAGAGGCGAGATTGAGAGCAAGGCGAGCGAGAGAGGGCAGAGAGTGGGAGAGAGGTGAATTGTATATGTATATAGGCTAAAAAATTGTATATTATACATATTTATTTGTATATCTTGGCGAATTATATATATACAAACATGACTAATTATATAAACTCGAAGTCAACCCATGTAACTAATGTATAATGTTAGTGTAATTATAACAAACTTTAGCTATGATGAGTAATTAAATAGTGTAAGTTTGTTTATCCGCGTAATTTTTCCTTCTTTTTATATGCAGCCCACTTTGAAGGGTATCGTTTCGGCTGTCACTGAGAACTGCCTTTGGTGACCTAGGCTCTTGTCAATTTTGGATTGTTCATAGTTGTTATAGCCAGAAGAGAGAAACTTAATGATTAATTCAGTCCTGTGAAGTGTTTGTGCTTACTCCTCCTTAATGATGTTCTATTATCAGCAAGACTTCTCTAGACTGGCAAAAAAGTATTTCTACTGGTGTCCTTATAGAAAGAGGGGCTTTATGACTCACTCTAGAAATGCATTTATTGTGATCATTCGAGTGTTTTGGTGCAAACGGATATTGTGATTTGTTCTCTCTTTTTCAAACAATTCAAACGAGGATTATCTCGTTATCCTTTTATGGTTAAAAAGTTACTTTCATGTCAAAGAAAAGATGGAAGTTTTCAATCCATTTGTGCCACAAGTTTTCCCAATCACTGGTTAGATTATCCAGTTTCACGCATAAACTTATAGTAAATAGTTATTTGGCCATGATTTAGATGGAATAATTAAGTGTTTGTCAAAGTGACTCATTATGACAACTTTAAGAATGAAGTATAAAATTTGCTTAACACATTTTAGAATTTTTTACCCACAAAACATTAGCTCCATGTTTATATCCAGAATGCGAATTTGAACTTTAAAATAACCAATTTTCAATTAAACTTCTAATTATTTCTAAAGCATAATTTAGACAACAAGGTCGTTGTAGTATAGTGGTAAGTATTCCCGCCTGTCACGCGGGTGACCCGGGTTCGATCCCCGGCAACGGCGTCTTTTCTTGAATTTTTTTACATCATGCCAAAAAGGATCTTTGATGGAATTATGGGGGAGTTATTTGACCTTCCTTTTTACCCCACTAAAAATCTCCTCCTAGCTAACACGCCAAAACAAAAGAAAAAAAAAACAGCTCTGTTAAACGTAAAAAATGAAAATCTGACATAAGTTACATAATCAACAACTCAAATATCAACACTAGACATATCAAATGGACCAAACTCCTCCATAGAGGTTTATTATTAGGTTTATTTCGAAACAAGGGTCTGGGTTTCGCAAGGGTGATTTACACAAGCTGCATTTTTTTCCTCCTAGAATTTCAATTAATATTGAAGGACAACTTAAATACAATACCCAATTGGTATATTACAATAGATAATCAAGATTCTGACAATGAATAGCATCTCAAAATTTGGGTGCCTACTTTACATTCACATATATGGTACACAAAAAATACAACCACCCACTCGCCAAGTAACTTAACGATGTGCCCCAGCACAAGCATGTGTAGTAACATAACCAACCATGTAGTGTAGCCTTCATATCCTCTAGTTTTTATCAGCGATTCAATTTCTTTTCCAACTGCAAGCCAGAAATGACAACTTGAGAAAAACATGTTATCAATGGTTTCTTGGAAATTTTATAATAATAGTGCAAGAATAAAGCAGCACTGCATTTTCATTTTCCGTTTTCAACTTTGTTCTAAAGAAATCATATCTTTGGAAGAAAATAAAGGAAAAGACTTCCCCCACAATTGTACAGCACATACCTGAACATTTTTCATCTTTTGTCTCTGCAACTCTTCCACAAGACTTCCAATGCTGAAAATTGATGAGACTTTAGTTTACCATAACAAGCAACCAAGTTCAAATTTATCAACGAATATCATACCTTTGTTGCAATTGAATGACCATTGATTGCAGTTCTCTCTCCCTAACAGAAGTAGCAGGCATCTGCAGAGTGGAAGTGCTGATGTTATAGGAGGATGCAGGAGCGTGCCATAATTCAGAGATACACCATGCATTTCTTGTACACACTCATGCATGGGATAGGGCACACCACCCCAACCCCAACCCCTTCCTTTACTAAAAAAGTTCTAACTTCTAACCCCTATAGGCCTTCATGAAAAAAGAGTCAAAGACTCGATATAAACCCCACTCTCACATTATATTAATGGTATCCCTACAACACTCTATTTCCTAATCGCTTGGTCGTACCTCTTTTAATAATTAAAAATACATTATTTCAAAACAATGTGGCACCATTTCTAGTATCTTATTACATAACAAACAAACAATTACCTGCGGAAGATCACTGGTCCCAGCTTCAGCCAAGTCTGTAGGGTTGACTGGAACAGATATAAATAACAAGCTAGTCAGGGGCAACACATAAATATAGTTAACAACTTAACATTCAACATCGAAAGCAGAAGCGGTCAAATGTGATGACCAAATGTAAATGTATAATTTACCAGATCCTCGCTCTGCGAACTTGATCAGCTTCACTAATTCCTCCTAACAAGATGCAGAACAGATAAGCAACAGGTAACAGTGATGCACAAGATTTTGATGTAGTAGAAATTACCCTTTGCAAAGTATTCTGCTGTAGAATGCATTGCAATGTTGGAAGTAGTGAAGCAGCTGCTAGACCTAGATTAATTGCACTAGTAGAACCTCCCTGAACTGGGTTAAGGAAATAGCTTGTAGGTTCCTGAACAAGTGAAAAAAAAGGGCAATGGTTACAAAGCCATCACCTAAAGAGAGATTGCTAAGTTTGATACTTACCATGAGAACACCAAACAGGGAAGTCAATGCTGAAAGTGAGACTAAAGAAACCCATGCAGAATGCAACTTTATTAAGGAAATAGAAAGGAGACAGCAGCTGAAAGAACTAAAAAGCAAATTTCCTGACAAATCATTTTATGCTCACATCATAAAGCAAACGGTCTTAACTCTTACATAGAAATGCTTCACTCCTCTTAATTAAAGATCTTTAATAGAAAAGCTCAGAATCCAACAAAAACCAAAGAGCAAATTTCTCCCAAACCAACCTGGAAGGATTTTTCTTTTCTTTTTTTATTAAGAAAAAAATGATTTAAATGGATAAATCATGAACAAATATTTCGCTCTAAATGCACTATAAACTCAAGTATGTGGAAAGAAAATATTTCCACTAAATGCTAATTTTTTATCTTGGTGATCAATGAAGCGGCAAATATTCAGTTTCACTTATATTAAACGGGTTTCGGCACAGGTAACAATCACTTACCCAGGTAGGAGGAATGCTTGTAACAAGAAAATAAAGCATGGTCATTAAAAAAACACAACAGTTTAAAAGTTATTCAGTTTACCCCCAAACGCAAGCTTTTCCACTCTTGTTGTTCATATCTTTGAATAAACCAATGTCTGTATGGCACTAATGAATTTGTGTCTGTGTGTGTTTAATTTGCAAATGATTTGGTGTTTTTTTTTTCATTCTGCGAATGATTTGGTGTTAATTTACATGTATTAGAGACGGAATCTGGTCACTGAAGAAAAATCCGAATCTGGTCACTGAAGAAAAATCCCCTTCATAATGCATTATTATAGCTGACCTGACAATCAATGCAAGAAGGCACAGTATGTATACCTTGGGACTTAGATCTGCTGATGTGACTTGAAAACGTCCCTTGCGTTGGACAATAGCTCCTTCTGATGAATCTTCTCCTGCGACAAGCATATTATCCAGAGACTCATAAGGAAAGGTAACAAAACAAAGTTATCTAGAAAATCAGAACTCATAATTATCTGGAAAAATTGTGTTTTTTTAAACATCACCCAGTCTAAATTCATTTTCAAAAAACCCTTCGGGGTGGCCAGTGGTTTGAGCTTGGGACTTCCATGTTGGAGGTGTCAAGTTCGAAATCCCTAGCCAGAGAAAGCAAGGGGTTTGCCTTCTGGGTCGAGCTCGTCGCCTGGTGCGGGTTACCTCTCCTATTTGGTTTGCGAGCTAATGCATAGGAGCGGGTATTTTACCCTGTGCGCACCAAAGGGTAGCAGCTGCGGGTTTCCCTTGTCATAAAAAAAAATTCATTGACAGAAACTGGATTACCTAAATCTTTTTTATGTCGATACTGCAATGGGCCGCTATAGTTTCGCTCAGACTGGTACTTTGGATGTTGATATTCCCTACATATAGAACTAAACAATGTAACACATCTTGAAACAACAATTTACTGCTCGAAATATGGAAAATGTAGACTGATCCATTGCCAATCATTGCATGTTATTTTAAGATGACACGGACTCCAATAAAAAGTTCTACATGCAGCTAACATCAAAACTCGAACCATGTAGGTCGTAGATAAAGTGCATTCTAGAAAAACTATCACCACTGCTGTCAAGATTATAAATAAAATTGGCAGGAACTTGAAGCACCTAAGTACTCTAACAATTCAGTCAGCATTACACAATTAGAACACTCAAAATATTCAGAACCCATAAAGCACAAGAATCCCACTACTTCCTGGTTAGTAATCTTTGCAGACGTTTTTTTTTTAAATTTTCAAATGAATAACATTTACTTCAGGAACAAGCATCGACTAACTTGGGGTTGCACATTTTCACTACCCTTCCTTTCTTTTTGAGAGAATACCATGATCTACTGGCAAATTAGTAGTATTACCATCCTATAATAGCTATCTTCATCCATATTGCAACTGTTTTTTGTTTACAGAAAATGTTGACCAACTCTAGCAGTTCAATTGTGAACACAACAAATAAATATACCTCTCTCCATCAGTAACAACTTTTTTGGGTGAAAGAGCGTTATCCTGTAGCAGTGAACCACTAAAAAACTTTTTATGCCCAGGAATAACAGAACGTGGCAAGGAGCTACTCTGTCGCAGATTCTCACCATCATCTTTTCCACCATCTTGGTGCTCAACTTTTGCTAGTGACAGCATATCATTCTGCTGATTAGACTCTGATTGCATAGTATCTTCCCAACTTGGACTACTAGCAGTTATGTCATCTTCACACATATCAAAACATCCCCTGCATTGGTACAACATTTTATATACACATAAGTTCACAAGGAACAAAAAACTAATAAGTCGGAAATATAATAATTCCACTTTTTCCTTAAAAAGGATTATTAATAATAATAATTCCACTATTTCTGGAACTCTTTTGCTTAACTGACTTTCCCTTGTCTTCGACAATGGGTCCTTCACCAAACTTATCCTCATTTTCTACTCTGTGAGCAGGTTACTTCATTCATCTGTTAATCTGATGCAAGCATGCTTTCAAGTCCAATCACGGGAGGAGGAGCTAATTGAAAGATATTCCAGCCAACATGAAGGTTGGACCACATTATTTAACTCAATGAGAACAAAAACTTTTAAATCTTTCACATAGGAAATCTGTAGACCTTGATCATAAAACCAACTGGCTAATTCTGTACCTTTAACTCAGTTACCGGCTAATTTTATACACATTTTAACTCAATTACTAGCATGACGGCTATGCTAATATACCTCGGATCATTATACCCACAGCACTTGAGCATCAAGAAAGGTTTTAATATTTCAACATCACTTTCCTTAATGTACCAGACTCAGCAAGACATACCTATAATGCAAACAGGGTTGTGCTTCCAAAGAATAACACATTCCAAATGGCAAAATATAACTATACATGTAAACACATACACACACACACATCTGGTTAATGAAACCAACTGGCTATAATTTGGGTTGGTGATGATGGATTTACTATCAAATGCCAATAGAAGAAGCAGAACCAGGAGGAAGACAAAATTCTTACTTGAGTGCTTGAAGAGGCTTAATAGGAAATGCAGCAAGTGAACCGTCCAAATCATGATTGCCATTCATCTCATCCTGTTAGGAGATATCAACAATCATATATCTGATAACGAAGGACACATTTGAATAACTAGTAAAAATATCCAGTCCAAAGAGATAGCAGACTGGAGGCAATTGAGTATGACAGGAGTTTCAGAAGACTTATTGCAGCATCAATCCATCGAGAAGGAATAGTATATAAAGAATAGTAATATAGTACTTCAACATGGTTAATATGAATACCTCGTGAGATAGGACACTCGACTGATTATGCCTTTCTACTACAGAACCAACGTCACCATTCCCCTCCCTTAGCTTCCCCCTGTTACTTGAATCTTCAGCATCTGGAATGTCGTCAAAATCTGGAAGCTACAGACACCATAAAGAAAGGATTAATAAATTTAATAGACACCAGACATTATTACCTAAAATTAATTGTTCTAAGTGAATGGACAATAAGTACATACAAGAGCAGCTTGGTTCTTCAGATCCTCCAGATTGAAATTCCAAGCACTGATACCACGAATATACTCTTGCTGCATCAGTGAATATTCAGAATTATATTGAGATTGACCTTGAATATATCTGTGTGTATATTCGCAGAAGCTACACAAACATCTGATGCCAAGTTTGATTTCTCAAATACGATGGAATAAAACACATCAAGGTTCTTTCTCAAATAGAGTCACTCACCTCAATCTGTAACATAGTTGGTATCATCTCTAAGAATCATCTAATTCTGTTTCACTCTATTCGGGCCCATTTCATGCTAATAATAATTTTTTCATAATTAAAAGAGCTAGAAGTATATTTACAACAAAACACAAAAGTCATTTGTGTACTTTGACCTCCCAACTAAAACAGAAATAGCTATTTTATGTGATATAGCTTGTGATGGAATTATATCTGACAGCAGTAACAAGTCTCCCCAAACTCATTGAAGTCTTCTCAGATTTGTATACACATTCTAGCATGTCTCTCAACTATACAATCGTAAACAAGGTTACATCTCTTGGTGAGCTTTCAAATACACACATCAATGCTAACTATGGTTCTCCAAAATCTTGGTGAATGTTTGAGAAAAAAGAGGAAAGAATACAGCCTCTCATCTTGCTTATTATCCAGATTTGCTGTATACTCGAATAATAGTAGATATTTTTGACACACTCTATGTATGTGTATAATAATAAATAATAACAATAATGGAGGAAGTACTAATAATTAGCAACAACAATGATGATGATAATAACATATGTTGTAGTCAGAACTACTAGGTTACAGCATGTTTATGAAAGTTTTCGAAAATAAATTAAGAGCGAATTAAAAATGAAGTCAATGGGATAACACGTACAAAATCAAGTGTAGTTCAGGACCTTCCTCTTATCATTTCTAAAGTTCTTGGTAGTTAGAATAAAGAAGGCATTTTTTTGCTTTCTTATTCAAAAAAAAAGGAGAGGAGGGGAGGGGGAATTTTTCATTTTCATTTGATATATGAAGTAAGCTACTTTAGAGGATTGAAGCTTTACAAGTATAAATAAAAAATACAGACTCGCAACCAATGGCCAAAAACCCAGAGCAGCAAATTGCTATAATTCCAGCAATGAAACACAAAAAGATGCTGTGGGCACATTTGTGAATCGTGAGATTTCTCTACCACGTTCTGCAGTTTAGGCACATTCAGTTTTCACCTGTGATAAATGGTCCTTGTCCTCATACATTGCCTGGTTCTGTAAAAGATAATCTGCTTCTTTAGCCTGATAGAGCAGTTCAAATTGTACAAATCAGAACCACATATGATTTCCGTATAATTGGGAAATGCTATCAGCCAGAAAAGCACAGTATAAGATGAGCACAAGACCTTAAGCATCCTAAAACGATCACCTAGAGGTGGAAGGCCATCAAGGATTGTACGTGCCAAATAATCATGTCCTCGTGCTTGTTTAAAGAAAGGGTGCTTCAAAAGCTTCTCAGACGACGGACGCTTCTTTGGATCTTTTACTAAGCAAGCAGCAACCATTTCTTTAAAAGACTGCAAAAGCACCAAAAATTCAGAACCAAACTGTAAGTGAATGAAAAGTTTGTCAAACACACAAACCTTAGAGAATCTCTTGTCCCGTTCATAGTCCAGGCCTGGAGGAGCATTCTGTAGGGTCATCAGCAGAACCTGAATTACAAGGAGAAAGAAAGGATCACAAAAGAATGAATTTTCAGAAAACTTGAAACCACTTCCTTGATTGTTCGTACAGCAAAGAACATCCATTAACCTTCATGGGTGGGTACTTGGAGAATGGTGCATGACCATGAGCAAGTTCAAGGGCTGTTATTCCAAATGACCATATATCTGCTCTGTTAATTTGAAACAATTATTTGAAGGCATGAGACGTGACCTAGAACCAACAATATAACAGATATGCAGATCAGATACTTACTTAAAATCATATCCATGCAGTTGCTGCATCACTTCGGGAGCCATCCTATTCAAGAATTCAAAAGAAAAAAAAAATCCAATTACAAGTAAAAGAGTTGGTCCCTATTATGATGACACAAACAAATAAAAATTGCACCTCACCGCAGCCTAGGGAACTTACCAGCATGGAGTTCCAACAAAAGTATTTCTTGAACGCTGCCTATCACCAGTATCAAACATGCAAGCAGCAACTCCAAAATCTGCCAATTTAATAGCACCATTTGAATCAATCAAAATGTTCCCAGCCTGCAGAGAACACATACCAAAATATAAGTCAAAGCTGAAACTGGCATCAGTATGCACGAAGGAGTCAGTAAAATGAGAGTAGATCAGATCAGATTAGCTAAAAACTATTCCCATGTGCTAATTTCTTTGACAATTTGGTTAATAGTGAGGGGAGAAAAGTTATTGATGGGGAGAAAAGAAGAGGAGGAAGAAGGGTGAAGAGAAAGAGAAACTTAACAAATTTGATCAAGACAGAGGCTCAAAATCCTAGACTAAAAAAGCATATGTACAAAAAATAAGCATCAGCTCTCTTCTTCAGCAAACAATTAGTAAAGAAGGCTTAAACTGTTGTTCCACAAAAGCAGATAATACAGTGATACCTTTACATCTCTATGGATGTGTCCATGGTAATGAAGATATACAAGGGCTTTGAGGACCTCGCGCAATAATGTAGCAATTACAGGCTCTTCAAAACCATCAGGATAAGAAGATTTCATGATATGAAGGCAAGATCCTCCAGCCATGAATGGCATGACAACCCAAAGGCTGTGACCTGCAGTGAATGAACAGTGTGCACGCAATACATTTGGATGATCAATCAAGATCATGGTCTGCACCTCTCTCCGGATTCCATCCTATTCAAATCACAAAAAAATATTCTGGAAGCTTCAGCAATTGAAACGAGGCATACATTAGGCCCACAAATGCTCCTTAAAAGAGTTTCTGTTGAAGGGAGTATTAATTATGAATAAATGTGGCACATTCTGCCAGAATAATTACTGGATATGATGTACAGTCTGCACTGGTATGTCGTAATTTTGATTTTTATATTTAATTAGATTAAGCTGTTTAATAAAAGATGGACAAAATATAAGAAAGATGCATGTAAAAACTAAAAGAGTTGATGGCCTAAAAGCAGACAGTAGATTATAGTAACACACTAATGTAGCCCTATCTTCATTGGAACTAGTAATGCAAACCTGAGAACATTGTGCTCAAACTTTAATGCATGAACAAGATATCTACTCAAAAGAGTTGGGGTTTTATTAATAGTATAGACTAGTACAGGTCTGAATCTATAGTAGACAAGAGTCTGGAGACTTGCCTCCTTATGTGGATGGATCAAATAAGTATATAGTCATGCAACCTTCAAACAATATACCCAATTCCTTTTCAAGAAAAAAGATACTTCATAAAAAATAACCAGGTAACAAGAACATATCTAAATCAAAAAGGAGGTTCGCAACACCAGCATTCTGACTTCTGACCATATTCAACACAAAGGCATTTTCCATCTAGCGTATCTCAAAGACATATATAGATAGCAGACTTACCAGATCATTGTTGCACTTCTCCAAATCTAGAACCTTGATTGCAACAATTTCATTAAGAGGAATGCACAGAGCCCGATACACAGTTGCACTGACACCATCTCCGACTTCCTCGTATAGTGTATAATCTTTTGCGTTGACAGGGAACTTTTTCTCCGATAGCTGTTCCATCATTGCTAGTTATATTGCAATATAAAAACCATCAAGCACTGTAGAGAAAAGAATGTGAGGCTTCTTCCAATTATATAACATTTTGCTTGTGATCCACAAGATATTTTATAGCTCCAGCTACCTCATGAGATGAACTTCCCCTACCAATAACTTCAACAGGAATAAATTCCTAAAATGCACTAGATATAATTAGTCGACTTTTATCTCTCAGATTGACAAGTTTTATAACCCAACAACCTTGATAGTAATGACTTGCCTTAACCACCTTCAAACACAATATTACCGTCAACGGTTCTGAACAATACTTGAAAATGTCCGTGAAAATAAGACAGACGAACGTTGGCCAATATATTCAGTGAGACTGCTCACAGAGATAATCTAATATTCAACCTGAGTACAATCCCGAAATGCAGTGGAGTACCAAAATAGTCGAAGACTAGATGCGATCTGCCACTAGAAGCTGAGGCCTGAGTACACTCCAGAACTGACAAAGCAATCTGCTGGGCCAAATGAATGAAGAAACAAGAAAACTGAAATAAGATGAGACACACAAGAGTGTGTGTCTGTCATTGGTCAATAAAATTTGTAAAATAGCAATAAAACAGAAAGAAAAGTTGAAATATGCCAACTAGTAAACAGAAGATAAAAAAAAAAAAACATAGAAATTAATGTGATACGAATTAGTTCAGCTAACAAAGCAAATAAGTCAACATCTAATATCATGTATCACAAAACAAGTAGAGTCCGAATAACTTCAAGTCCAATGCAGCTGAATTCAATGAATCGTCTCATAATCTAACACTTAGGTATCACATCATGGAATTAACACTAAACAAATCCAATAAAGAAGCAAAGGAAACAGATATTGCACTATCGCGAATAAATTTGATCTTTAGCAAACTATAACAGCTATAAATCTGTTATCCGGAGAATTGCAACAACCAATTTCAATCAGAAATGAGTACAGACCTAGGGTTCCGATGCGAGGTGATATGCAAAAGAGGAATTTCGAGGACTGAATCTGACTAGAGTTTGACCGGAAAATCGAAATCCATACAACAAGTATGGAAGATGAATTTGGGGATGAAACGGTTGGACTACTCCGCCATTGATGATTAGGAATCGGAAGATATTATAGTTGTTACGTTGCAGTTAGTCGTCCCCGGCTACTCTGATCGAATCTTCGCCGTTTATTGAAGAGAGAGAAGGGAAATTCATTTATTTATATTTATATATAAAAGAGTTATAGTAAGTATATTTTTTTTCTTTTTTCTTTTCTGGGAGAAACAAGTTTGACTGCTGCACAACTGTACATTACTGGACTTTAGTTTTACCTTGGATGAAAAAAGAAACATGCCTTTACGAATTAAAATTAAAAAGAAAAAAAAAAAACAGATATTTTGATAATAATGTTGAAACGGCTCGGATTTACTACAAATTTTGCCTTCCTTTTTTTCTTCTCCATTTTCTTTGGTCATTGGTGTACAAAATCGAATTAAATCGTAACTCGAGTTAAACCAAAAAAATTCGACTAGTGAATTGATTTGATATGGTTTGGTGTTGGAAAAAATCCGACTATATTTGGATTGGTTTGGTTTCAACAAAAAAAAAACAAATCTGAGATCAAATCAACCCGACATTATATATATAATTTTAAAATTTTATTTTATACATAAAAATATTTATTTTAATTTAATTTTTAAATATCTCTTATACTTTATCATAATTTTTATCTTTTAATATATTTATTTCATGTTTGGAAGTTAGAATTCTTAATGATCTAATAAAGATTATAGTCCATACGTGTTAATAATTATAATAAAATTTAAATAAAACTCAAACTAATACTAATGCAAAAAAAAAATTAATTCAACACTAAGAATGACAATAATATTGAATATTTGTTTTTTAGTTTTACATAGATTTAGACAATTAAAATACATGATTTAATGTTACTTTCTTTTAATATTTAGTCATGTAACTATTACTTACTAAACATATTTTAGCATGATTTCGTACTTTAAATGAGTTTAAATTATGATCAATTTCATTATCACTTATTAATTTGTAATATTTTTTTACGCAATTTTATTATTATTTTTTTTGTTGGATATTTTAGTGTCATTAATCATAACATATTTTTTTTTCTTGAGAATAACTTAGATAGTTACATTTTGGTAGGACTAAAGAAATATTTGAAGTACGAGTAATTTAAAACTCGAGTTTCATTGGTTTGATTTGGTTTATAAATTCAAAATCCGACACAAATAATTTGATTTGATATTTAAAAAACCCGAACCAACCCGGTCATGTATACCCCTAACCATAACTCTAATTTTATAAGTGATGATACAAAAAATAGAGTATATGCGGATTTTAATTCTATTTTATAAAGATAAAAAATATATTAATTTGAAGGGAGAAGTAATTTTCTGTGTATATATATAATTAAAAAAAAAGATATAGCAAATTGTTACAAATCCTCTTAATTGTGTGGATGTTTCTATTCATCTATTCCTAACGTAATATCCTATTAATGTATCACTTAATTAATGTTTTCTAACGTGATTGTTTAGCATTATGAACGGATGATTTTACATCCTATAAAAGGCATGCTTCACCCTTGTGAAAGACACACTTGAAGATAATAAGAATATTATCCATTCTATACTTTCCATCACTATTTTGTCTTCCTATATTGTTTAAATATTTTTGTATTTTCCTTTTATTTACAACACGTTATCAGCACGAGTCTCTAACCAATTAAGACCTACTTAATTCAGAATTAACTTTTTTTCTAAACATTAATCATTTTTCTTTCTGAGTCAGTTTTCAACATGTCGAATTTATCAAAACTTGAATTTGTGGCACTTGACATTTCTGGAAAGAATTATTTGTCATGGGTACTTGATGCTGAAATTCACCTTACCGCTAAGGGTCTTGGTGATAGTATAATCGAAGAAAATACGACATCAAGTCAGGATAAAGCGAAAGCTATGATTCTCCTTCGCCATCATCTTGATGAAAGCCTGAAGGTTGAATACCTAACAGTTAAAGATCCACTTGAATTGTGGATAGGTTTGAAAGGGAGGTATGACCACCTCAAAGCAACGGTATTGCCAAGGGCTCGTTATGAGTGGATGCACTTACGGTTCCAAGATTATAAAACCGTAATTGAGTATAATTCTGCTGTATTTAGAATAACTTCCCAATTGAAATTATGTGGGGAAATAATAAAAGATGAGGACATGTTGGAAAAGACACTAACTACTTTCCATGCCTCTAATATGATATTACAGCAACAATATCGTGAAAAAGATTTTCAAGAAATACTCTGAATTGATCTCATGCCTTCTGGTGGCTGAGCAGCATAATGATCTTCTTATGAAAAATCACGAAGTCCATCCCGCTGGAAGTGCTCCATTACCGGAGGCACACGCGATTGATGCACAAGGCCAGTCTGAAATAAGACAAAATAATCGGGGCCATGACAATGTGCGCGGGCGTGACAAAGGCAAAAAATGATATAGTAATCGTCGAGGTGGTGGTCATAACAAAAGGGAGAACAATATAGGTTCTCAAAATAATCCTTCTAAAAGAAAGGGCGATGACTGTCATCGTTATGGCCTTAAAGGTCATTGAAAAATTAATGTCGGGCACCTGAGCATTTTGTCAGGTTGTATCAAAATTCTTTTAAAAGGAAAGGAAATAAAGGTGACGCCTCCTCTTCTAAAGCCTGAGTAGAGTCACATTTGACTCTCAAAGATGATATTCAGGCAGGATCTTCTCAAAAATATAATGAGCATGTTGAGGCAAACTTAGCATTGAAAGATGATGCTTTTGATGGGCTCGATGATATTACTCATCTGGAAGCTGAGGACTTCTTTGGGGATCACAACTGAGATTGATAATTGAATTAGGAAATGAATAATGTTTTTATTTATTTTTAATGTCTTAATTAAAGTTTATGTACTTAAGATTTCTTTTGCTAAATTTCGTACTTCTTATTATGTATTTTTTTATTCTTGTGAAGATAAATAAAATTTTTTAGTCATCAGTTGGATCCAAGATGAGTAATGGAGATACTTCTGGACAGTGCCACAACTCATACGATACTAAGAGAAAAGAAATATTTCTCTCGTTTGATAATGAAAAAGGCATATGTTAATACAATATCCGGTAGTACAAAATTGATTGAGGGCTCTGAAAGAGCGGTCTTATTACTACCCGGAGGAACATTATTGGTAATTGATAATGCATTGTATTGTAGTAAGTCTCATAGAAACTTGTTAAGTTTCAAGGTTATTCGCCAAATTGGCTATCATGTTGAGACTGCGAATGAAGGAAATGTGGAATACCTTTATATTACTACAATAAATGCAGATAAGAAAACTGTGCATGAAAAATTGCCAGCACTTTCTTGAGGGTTGTACTATACAAATATTGGTACAGTTGAATCATATGCCCTAATAAATAAAAGGTTTACTGATTCTAATGATTTTATCATTTGGCACGACCGGTTGGCCATCCCAGTTATAATATGATGCGCAAAGTAATTGAGAATTCACATGGGCATACTTTGAAGAACCAAAATGTTCTTCAATCAAAGGAATTCTCTTGTGCTGCTTGTTCACAAGGAAGGTTGGTATCAAACCATCAGTGGCTAATGTTGGGGTGGAATCCCCTGCATTTCTAGAACGGATACAGGGTGATATATGTGGACCTATTCACCATGCATGTGGACCATTTAAATATTATATGGTCTTGATAGATGCATCTACAAGATGGTCTCATGTGTGCTTATTATCAACTCGCACTATGACTTTTGCGATATTGTTGGCACAAATAATAAGGTTAAAAGCACAATTTCCAGATTATGCAATAAAAATAATTCGTCTTGATAAAGCTGGTGAGTTTACATCTCAGGCATTTAATGATTATTGTTTGTCCACTGGAATAACAGTTGAACATCCAGTTGCACATGTTCATACTCAAAATGGTTTAGCAGAGTCATTGATTAAACGTCTTCAATTGATAGCTAGACCCTTGTTGATGAAAACAAAGTTGCCTGTTTTGGTTTGGGGGCATGCTATTTTGCATGCAGCAGCACTTGTGCGCATAAGGCCAACCAGTTATCATGACATCTCTCCATTACAATTGGTTTTTGGTCAGGAGCCAAACATTTCCCATCTTAGAATCTTTGGTTGTGCGGTATATGTTTCAATTGCTCCACCACAACGCACAAAGATGGGTCCCCAAAGAATGTTGGGGATATATGTTGGGTATGAATCTCGTTCTATTATAAAATATTTGAAACCTAGAACTGGATATTTATTTACGGCAAGATTTGCTGATTGTCATTTTGATGAATCAGTTTACCCAACATTAGGGGGAGAACAAAAGCAGTTGGAAAATGAGATAGATTGAAATTCATTTTCACAATCTCATTTAGATCCTCGAACAAATAAATGTGAGCAAGAAGTTCAAAAGATAATTTATTTGCAGAATATTGCAAATCAACTGCCGGATGCATTTACTAACCTTCCACGGGTTACTAAATCATATATTCCAGCTGTTAATGCTCAAGTTCGAGTTGATGTTCCTATAGGATAAAATGTTAAGGCAAATGAGTCTGGACCACGCTTAAAACGTGGTAGACCAATTGGTTCCACGGATAAAAATCCTCGGAAAAAAAAAGAAATAAATGATCAAGATGGTGATCATAATATAGAGGCAATTGCTCATGAAGAGCTCCGAGACACAATAAATTATGACACCACAAAGAAAGTCCACGTACCTGAAAATAATGAGAATGAGGAAATCTCTATAAATTATATCTCGACAAGAAAAAGGTGGAATCGAAATAATATTGTGGTGGATAATATTTTTGCCTATAATGTTGCAGTTGAAATAATGCAACAAGATGAGAATTTGGAACCAAGATCTGTCAACGAGTGTAGACAGAGAAATGATTGGCCAAAATGGAAGGAAGCAATTCAAACAGAATTGGCTTCACTTGAAAAACGTGAAGTTTTTGGACCAATAGTCCGAACACCTAAAGGTATCAAGCCAGTGGGGCATAAATGGGTTTTTGTGCGAAAACACAATGAAAGTGATAAAGTCGTAAGATATAAATCACGACTTGTGGCACAAGAATTTTCACAAAGGCCGGGCATTGATTATGAGGAGACATATTCTCCTGTGGTAGATGCAATTACCTTCAGGTATCTGATAAATATGAAAGTTCATGAAAAACTTGAAATGCATCTAATGGACGTTGTTACAATTTATTTATATGGCTCACTAGACCATAATATTTTTATGAAAATCCCTGAAGCATTTAAAGTGCCTGAAACATATAAAAATTCAAAAGAAAGTTGTTCAATAAAGCTTCAGAAATCCTTATATGTATTAAAACAATCAGGTCGAATGTGGTATAATCGTCTTAGTGAATATTTGCTAAAAGAAGGGTACAAGAATGACCCTATATGTCCTTGTATTTTTATACGAAGGTCAAAATCTGAATTTGTAATAATATCTGTTTATGTTGATGACTTGAACATTATTGGAACTCCTAAAGAGTTTTTAAAAGCCGTTGAGTGTTTGAAGAAAGAATTTGAAATGAAAGATCTTGATAAGACAAAATTTTGTCTTGGCCTTCAGATTGAACATTTGACAAATGAAATATTTATCCATCAATTAACATATACTGAAAAGGTTTTGAAAAGATTTTACATGGATAAATCACACCCATTGAGTACCCCGATGATTGTGAGATCTCTTAATATAAATAAAGATCCATTCCGACCTCAAGAAAGTGATGAAGATGTTTTTGGTGATGAAATACCATATCTCAGTGCTATTGGGGCACTAATGTACTTTGCGAACAATACCCGATCAGATATTTGTTTCGCAGTAAGTTTGTTGGCAAGATTTAGCTCATGTCCAACAAGAAGATATTGGAAAGGTGTTAAGCATATATTCAGATATCTTCAAGGAACAATTGATATGGGATTGTTGTATTCTAATGCATCCAAGTCAGAATTGATCGGTTATGCAGATGCAGGGTATTTGTCTGATCCGCATAAAGCCCGATCTCAAACAGGCTATTTATTCACCTATGAAGGTACAGCTGTATCGTGGCGTTCGATGAAGCAGACAATAGTTGCTACTTCTTCAAATCATGCAGAGATAATAGCCATTCATGAAGCCAGTCGAGAGTGTGTATGGTTGAGATCAATGACTCAACACATTCTGCAATTATGCGATCTTTCTGTGCAAACAAAGACTCCAACAATATTGTATGAAGATAATGGTGCTTGCATAGCTCAATTAAAAGGAGGATATATTAAAGGAGACCGAACAAAGCATATTTCACCTAAGTTCTTTTTCACACATGATCTTCAACAAAATGGTGAGATAAATGTTCAACAAATTCGTTCGAGTGATAATCTTGCAGATTTATTCACTAAGGCATTGCCAACGTCAATATTTGAGAAGCTAAGATGTAAGATTGGGATGCGTCGTCTCCAAAATATCAAATAAGTTCTTAATCAGGGGGAGTAAATACGCGCTGTACTCTTTTTTCCTTAGCCAAGGTTTTGTCCCATTGGGTTTTCCTGGTAAGGTTTTTAATGAGGCAGCACTCAAGGCGTATGACAAGATGTGTGTACTCTTTTTCCTTCACTAGGATTTTTCTCACTGGGTTTTTCCTAGTAAGGTTTTAACGACACATTATCTATAAACATCCAAGGGGGAGTGTTACAAATCCACTTAATTGAGTGGATGTTTCTATTCATCTATTCCTAACGTAATATCCTATTAATGTATCACTTAATTAATGTCTTCTAACACGATTGTTTAGCATTATAAACGGATGATTTTACATCCTATAAAAGGCATGCTTCACCCTTGTGAAAGACACACTTGAAGATAATAAGAATATTATCCATTCTATACTTTCCATCACTATTTTGTCTTCCTATATTGTTTAAATATTTTTGTATTTTCCTTTCATTTTACAACACAAATATAATATTTGTTTTGTTATTTTCTTTTCTCGTGTCATTAATATGTGCATTATCCAATATAAAATGCAGTATTTGATTTTTTTTTCTTTTTCACGTCTTTAATATGTGTATTATCTATTGTAAATGCAGTATTTAACTCTTATTTTTCTTTTACACGTAATTAGTAGTCTAGTACTATATGTATTATCTTGGATATATTATTAGAAAAGTTTTACATTTTATGTGATTTTTTTCTTCTTATTTTTTGTTTTTAGCAAATTAATAAAATTCATAAATAGTCAAATTGCAAGTAACAAATCCAGCAAACTTCCTCTACTGCAATATTAGAAGTTGTATCACTTGTTTCAACCTCAACAAAACGTTTCAATATTTAAACCTTTTCTAAAAAATAAAATAAAATTGAGATTGAGAAACAAGGACATCAACAATTATATTATTTTTGTGGTACATTGGAGCAATAAATTAATTTCTTAATATTATTCATGGTTTACATATGTTTGGATTAAGTTATTTTAATATTTTTAAACCAAAAAATAATTTTTAAGTATTTTTATAGTATTTAAGTGAAACTTAAAAAGTGCTTATAAACACAGTCTTCAAAGTAAAAAATAAGATAAAGTTATAAGTTATAATATACTAACTTTTGTCTTATAAGTCATAAACTACATGTCTATCCAAGCTCGAAAATAAACTATTATCGCTAAGTGTGCCTTCTCAAATTAGTAAATTTATTACTTGTTTTGTAGCTTTTGTTTGTCAGAAAACACATTTATTATGTGTTAAGATATTGTTCATTTTCAACAAATATTGACAATTTTCAATGATAACCTTAATATATTCTCCCACTTCCAATGTCCATATTTCCCTTGTGAGACAATGTACATTTTTGAGAAGTAATGTATGTTTTTTTTTCCTTTTTTTTACTTGGTGTTTAATAATTATATTGGAGCTTGATTGAATTTGAATTTGTGCGAAAAGTTTCAGGTTAGGAGTTAAATCGCTTTCTAACAAAAGCGACTCCATCTTCAGAATGATTTGAAGAACTTGAGACATCTGATAAATGATGATGCTAACATTTGCTTTGATAGACCTTGAGAAATAGTATTAAACAACTCAACAAATAAAAGAATTAAAAAAACACTAAATATAACCGATGGAAATGGATAAGAAAATGTGTTTATATTGTTTGAAATTGAATATACTTATTGTTAATAGTTGATAAAAAAAAAGTCCTATTATTATTTAATAGAAAAAATATGTCATTTTCCCAATAAAATATCAGTATTTTTTTTCTTTTTAAAATTTTATATTTCTAATTAAAAAATTCTTATTAAAGAATTCAAGTCATATTTTTTTAAATCGCTTTAATAAATAAGTAAGTAGGAAATAATTTATTTCCGTGAACACTTTAACAATGAATATAGAATGACTCTTTGTAACTTTTTCATAGCAAATTCACAATTAATTTTTATTTAGATAATGAGAGAAATAAATATAATAAAATAGACTATTTTTTTTTATCTTTTCAATTTGATGAATAGAATAAGTAACAAACCGGGACATTTTCACACCAAACCAGTAGGGACAAAAACATTTTAAGATCAAATTATTTACCAAGGATAATTTTGTTTAATTTTACATAGATTAAGGTTATTTTTATAATTTTCCGTGAAAATAATCTCAATATTACTAAAACTAGTATAACTGATATCAACATTCATATTCCACTTTTTCTCAATTTAAAAAAAAAAAAAAATCTAGTTTGATTTGACGAAAATTAAGAAATCTTTTTAATTTTATGATTCTAAATTAAAATTAGATCAAATATATCAAATTATCAATTAATCTTTTGATCTTAAACATATCACGTAGATATTAACAAAAAAAAGTCATTTTTAAAAATAAAATATAATTTTTAAGATTAGAATTGCTCAAATATACAGTTTTTTTAAAAATAAATAAAATATGATCCCCCATAGTCCCCACAAACAGCCACCTCATCACCTCAATCAGTGTACATTTTCATCGAACGCCGCGCTGGTCCAAACGGTTACAATATATAACGTCGTCCTCCACAAAAATACATTATAATCTTGACCCAAATTGTGTACCGATTTACCTCATCCGCCACGTGTACGGTTAGGATTTATTACGTCATTTAGCCAGTCCACGTAAGTCAAAGTTCCGATAAAAGCATCGCTATATTTAGTACATCCACTGTTCATTCTGTATTTACTTGTGGAAACAGCAAAACATAAAATTGACACATATTGTTGGCCACCTAGAAAGTCCTTATTCTCTCCTAATCTTAACCAAAATAACTTTCTTGAATGGAAACAAGATTGTCTGTAATCCATTGTGTGGATGTTTCTAAGTTTCTTGTTCTTCTTGCAAGTAAATGTAAGAAAAAGTTGGAGTTTAGACCATATTTGTCATTTCACCGACAGTGCAACTGTGGAAGTAAGGGATCTTTAGTAGTACTAAAGAACAAAGATAAGAATTTCCAGGAAAACTAATTGTTAGGGTTTACTTTTCTTGAAACCCCATTCATCAGTTTTGGTATTTTTGCTGGATTTTTATGGCAATTTTAAGCTTAAAACATGAGAAAAGAAGGATCTTGATGTTAATAACTCTTCCATTCTTGTTTTCTTGTTCTCTTGTTTTGTCAAAGTGGCAAGCAGTAAGCAGTACTGGTTCAAATTCTTGTTTTTTGCTTTAGACCCCTGCACAGTGGGAGCTTAGTGTATCAGTTTTTTTTTTTTTTTTTTTTTTTGAGAGAAAATGGCAGGTGGTAAGATGAAAATATGTTTTAGTAAGATATATAGCTTTTCGTGCATGAAGTGTTCGTTTAAAGAGGAACATGGTCAAATTGGGAAGAGGGGTTTTTCAAGGATTGTGTATTGTAATGATCCTGATAATCCAGAACAGGTGCAGCTAAATTATAGAGGGAATTATGTTTCTACTACAAAGTACACAGCAATTAATTTCATACCCAAATCATTGTTTGAACAATTTAGAAGGGTTGCAAATATATACTTTCTTGTAGTTGCTTGTGTTTCATTTAGTCCTCTAGCTCCCTATACAGCCAGCAGCATTTTAGCGCCTTTGCTTGTTGTGATTGGGGCAACAATGGCCAAAGAAGGGATCGAAGATTGGAGGCGTAAAAGGCAGGTATATGCTTATTACTAACATATTCTGATGCTTGAGAAGCTTTTGTGCTAGCTACTGGTTAATCCTGTTTCATAGATTTTTATGCTCTGTTTTCCTAGGCTGGGATCAAATAGCTCCCCGTTCACCAATCACAATCAATCTAGCCAGGGTGAAACTTAATCACTAAAATGTTTTTTCTCTTTTTATGAATGGTTAAATGAGCTTAGGATTTAACTTGGCCAGTGTGGTTTAGCAACTAAGGATAATGACTTTGGGGCAGTGTTGATTTCATAATGAGGCTAAAAGTAGTGAAGCAACTTCAAAAAAAGAACCTATTGGAATAAATAAATAAATAAATAAATGCAGTACCTTTCTTGACCCGCGGGTTCATCGCCTTAATGAACATGTTCTATAATTGAGCTTCCTAAAATGACTAGGAAATACAAAAAAATTTCTCAAGCACAAGCATTGACTACTTGATACAATTTAAAAAAATGAAATTTATTACTTAAAAACATTTTGTGTCCCTGTTCCTGTTGGCATGCCTTTGGTTCTGGCAGTTTGACAAAGAAAATGTTGGCAATTTGGCATGCTTTTGGTTTGTCGTAAGCAAGTTTAGTTATATATTCACTTGTCCTTTGTAAAATTTTAGTTCTTTTGTATGCAATCTTTTCCAGGATATTGAGGCCAATAACCGGAAAGTAAACGTATACACTGAAAATCATACTTTCCAAGAGACTAGATGGAAAAGTTTACGAGTTGGTGATCTTATTAAGGTGTACAAGGATCAATATTTTCCCACTGATTTGCTTTTGCTTTCATCAAGCTACGAGGATGGGATATGTTATGTTGAAACCTCCAATCTTGATGGAGAGACTAACCTTAAGGTGAAGCATGCATTAAATATCACATCCTCCCTGCAAGACGATGGTTCTTTTCAAAATTTTAAAGCTCTTGTTAAGTGTGAAGATCCAAATGAAGATCTTTATACTTTCATTGGAACTCTGTATTATGATAATCAGCAAAACCCTCTTTCAGTGCAGCAGATACTTCTGCGAGGTTCCAAGCTACGGAATACTGATTATGTTTATGGTGTGGTCATTTTTACTGGCCATGACACAAAAGTCATGCAGAATTCTACGGATCCTCCTTCTAAGAGGAGTGGAATCGAGAAAAGGATGGATAAAATAATATATATCCTTTTTGGTACCTTGATTACGATAGCTTTTATTGGATCTATCTTTTTCGGGATTGAAACTAAAAATGAAATTTCTGGTGGGAAACTAAGGAGGTGGTATCTTCGACCAGACAAAACAAGTGTGTTTTATGATCCCAAAAGAGCTTCACTGGCTGCATTTTTCCATTTCCTGACAGCCCTTATGTTGTATGGGTACTTGATTCCTATTTCGCTATATGTGTCTATTGAAATTGTGAAGGTTTTACAGAGCATATTCATCAATCAAGATAGGGAGATGTACTATGAGGAAACAGATAAGCCAGCTCATGCAAGAACATCTAATCTTAATGAGGAACTTGGGCAGGTTGACACTATACTCTCTGACAAAACAGGCACCTTAACATGCAACTCCATGGAGTTTGTTAAATGTTCAGTCGCAGGTGTTGCGTATGGACGTGTTGTGACAGAGGTAGAGAGGGCCCTGGCAAAGCAAAAAAGAGATGGAGCACAGGAAGTAGGTGATACTTCCAATGACGTGAAGGAATCAACTAACCCCGCTGTTAACTCGGAGAAATCTATTAAAGGATTCAACTTCAAAGATGAGCGTATAATGAATGGTCAATGGGTCCATGAGCCTCATCGAGACATGATACAAAAGTTTTTTAGAGTGCTGGCCATTTGTCATACTGTTATTCCTGACGTGAACAAAAAGACAGGTGAGATCTCCTATGAAGCAGAGTCACCAGATGAAGCTGCCTTTGTCATTGCAGCAAGGGAACTTGGGTTTCAGTTCTTTGAAAGAACACAAAACAGAATTACACTGCATGAATTGGATCATCAGAGTGGCAAGATGGTTGACAGGTAAATCTTTGATTTGGTTTTTCCTGTATTTGAATCTTGAATATTCAGAAGTTCTGTTCAAAGATCTGAAAGTGGTTTGCTCATCCATTAGCCAAGCATACATCCACATTTCCCTATTTTGTCTTTTTGGGATGTGTTTTATCTACTCTTTTTTATTTCAACTCTTTTAGTTGTGTGGTGTAGAAGAATCCCTGACAGGGCTTATTTCTGTTGGTTAATATTTTCTCAGGGATTAAATACTAGTTTTGTGGCCTGCCAAGTGCCAACCAACAATAGTAGCTTTGTCCTTCAGATTTGTTGAAAACATAATACAAATAAATAAGGTTTCAGAAACAGGCGACAAAGTCCATTTGAGAAATGCTTTTAATTTTTTTAAAAAAAATGAAATTTCTCTTCAATCTTGTTTGTTTGAAAAGATCTTTATAGAGAAGTTGAAAAATTTATTTCAACATCCTTTGAAACCAAGCATCAGAAGTGTCTTCTTTAGATGAAAGATCACATGTTATTTGAGTAGAAAGGAAAGGTCCTTGGTCCTGAGGAAAAAAAAATCAGACCTGCTTCTAAAGGGACATGTTCTAGACCTAATGTAAATAAATGAAAAGTTTGACCTTTCAAACCTCTTGTGCTTCCTTCAGAGAAAAGAAACACAATTTAACAAGAATTATTGTATAAATTCCAAACTTGGATGCTATCCTCTTCATCACTCTCAGCCCCTAACATTCTCAACTCAGATGCTTTTATTTCAAGAAAAGCAAGATTCATTGTTTCTATAAACCTGTTATGTTTAATCTGCTTTGACACTGAGATAAAATGAGATATGAATAATACGCTGCAACTTATACAACTCTACGTTTCTTCAGTTTTTAAAAAATAAAATGCTGCAATGAACTTAAAAATTATATCAAGGCCTCGTCAATTCTTTACCTATCAATTGGTTATGGAGTTATTTTCACCCTTTTCCTTTATTAGTTTCATTGCTTTCTGCATGACGTGATCTTCGTTTCAGATCATATCAGCTCCTTCATGTCTTAGAGTTCAGTAGTTCGCGGAAGAGAATGTCTGTAATTGTAAAAAATGCTGAGAACCAGTTGTTGCTCCTCAGCAAAGGTGCAGACAGGTCTGTATCTCCGTGCACTGCCCTTGCATGTGTCAAGTTTTTCTTATCAAGTGATAAATATGATTCGAATCCTCTGATTCTGTTTAATTTAGACTGATATCTTCTTGCTTGTAATATTTCCTTTTGTCAGTGTGATGTTCGAACAACTTTCAAAAGATGGGCGTGTCTTTGAGGGTATAACAAGGGAACATCTTAAAGAATATGCTGAAGCAGGATTGCGAACTCTTGTTGTAGCTTACCGTGAGCTTGATGAGAAAGAGTTCCAATCATGGGAACAAGAGTTTTTGAATGCCCAAGCTTCTGTAACAGCAGATAGAGATGCTTTGGTGGATGCTGCTGCTCAGAAGATTGAACGGGACTTAATTCTCCTTGGTGTTACTGCTGTTGAGGACAAACTTCAAAAAGGGGTGAGCTTTAATCTTGTGTTGCACATTGGTTGCAATTCAGAGTAGCTTGCAATCTCCTTTTTTCGCTTTGCGTTGTACATGACTTGCTCCAATTCCAAACTGATTGCTGCAGGTCCCTGAATGCATTGATAAACTTGCAAAAGCTGGAATTAAGATTTGGGTCTTAACTGGTGATAAGATGGAAACGGCTATCAATATTGGGTAGGTTTTACTAGTAAAATCATGCAACTTCTAGAATCAAGCGGTGAATGGAGTTCTCATCATCTTTCTGAATGTCCTGTAGGTATGCTTGTAGTTTATTAAGACCAGATATGAGGCAAATCATAATTACTTTAGATTCTCAAGACATATTGGACTTGGAAAACCGAGGAAACAAGGAGACTATAGCAAAGGTACAGGATTTTGGATTTGTTTTGCCTACAATAACACAAATGTTTTTTTTTTTAATTTTATGTTTTTCACCAAGTTCAACTGTCTTAGGCTTCACATGATAGCATTACAAAGCAAATACGGGAGGGAATGTCACAAGTAAGCTCAAGCAGAGGAACTACTGCATCATTTGGTTTGATCATTGATGGCAAATCATTGTCATTTGCTCTTGACAAAAAACTAGAAAAATCATTCTTGGAGCTTGCAATAAATTGTGCATCTGTTATTTGCTGCCGCTCCACTCCTAAACAAAAAGCTCTTGTGGGTGCTATCCCTTACAGTTTTGTATTTAGAGAAATTTTTTCATGAGCTGTGTACAAAGTTTGTTCAATATTTCATTTTGTTGGCCATTTGAATAATCTGACAGAAATATTTGAAGATATGCAGGTTACCAGACTGGTGAAAGTTGAAACACACCGAACTACATTAGCAATTGGGGATGGGGCAAATGATGTAAGCATGCTACAAGAGGCTGATGTTGGGGTTGGCATCAGTGGCGTTGAAGGAATGCAGGTTAAACATTTTTGTCTAGTTCTTCCTCTTTTGTATTATCCTTTTTCCTTCCTCCATTTCTCAGCATTTGGACCCTTCTTCCCTTTTCTTCGTTGTCCCACTTCACTTTGCCTATTCCTCGTCAGGGGTGGATATCTTTCCTCAAGTGGGGGTTTGGGTGAGGGATTAGGTAGTAGCTTTGGCTGTCCTGTTTTTTCTGTACATATTACCGTATCTATTCTCCCTCGATTGCGAGCACGTGTAATTTTGATATCTTTTGTAAGGTCAGTTGGAGGCCTAAAAAGCTACTGAAAATGAGGATATAAGTACATCATGCAACTGTAATATATTTTTCAGGGAAAAAACATGCAGTGTATGACCCACCGGCACATGACTGTTTGATTATATAATGTAGTTTTTTGCGGCAATCTACTCTTTCTATTGTATTATTTTTTCTGCAGTGAATTAACTTTCTGAGCAGAAACAAACTCTCTGTCTAATGAACTTGATGATAATTGTGTCTTCTACTTGGTGTGTTGCATGTCCACAAATTTCAAGTTCTTAATGTAGGAATTCTGCTAGCCCAGTAGCTGCTTATGATTGGTCTGCATTATGGATAGTCCGACTTTAATTGTAGCAAGCTTGAATTTAGTACGTTTTTATTCATCATTAATAATTGTTCTGGAGGATTAGGAATTAATAATCAAGGAGTCGAGACTTAATGAAGAACAGAAGTAACGTGCAGTACTTTAGTATATATTAGCTCTTTTGTGTGAGACACTTTTCCTTTTGCTGATTACTGTTCCTCTGGAGCGCCTTAAAACTGTTTCGTGTTCAGATTTGACGAATGGTTTCTCAGTGAACTTCTCTATATTTTTAGATTAACATATTATTTTCTAACTTCCCATGTAAAAAATTTTATGCTTCTACATAGATGTGAATTGCATTAGCATGACAAACTGTCATTGCCCAAAGATGTATTGGTGTTGTTTCTCATTTCAACATTCTGCCATTGATATGGATTTTTGACTTAGCAGGAGCTGTAACACTGTTTTCCTCTATCATTTGCTGCTGTTTTTTGGGGCATAAATATTATTTACGAAGTCGGTCAATGCTTAGAGTCATAAGCTTTTTCCAGAAGACATTCTGTTTTCTTGTCTCTCTTGATAGACTGTGATTTCTAATTGTGTAGTAGGCAATATGAGCACATATGCTTCTGCCAAACAATGCCAATGTTTTAGAGGAGTTAAACTGATGATTCTGCAAATCTTATTAGGCTGTCATGTCAAGTGATTATGCAATAGCTCAATTCCGTTTTCTTGAGCGCTTGTTATTGGTCCATGGCCACTGGTGCTACAGGAGAATATCGATGATGGTAAGTATTCAATATCTCTTCTTGGTGAAATAAAAATAAAATTGGATATGACCAGAAACCACATCAGGCATTTTGTTCATCTTGAATTGTACCCTTTTTTTGAACCTTATTTGTAAAAACTGAATTGATGTAATTAACATTTGCAGGATTGAGTTGAATATTTTTATTTAAACAGGCGTGCAAACATAATTATTTTAGCAGGCTTACAGTTTTCTTAAACCATTAAGAAGTATGACACATTATAAAGTGAATAGCCAGTTTCATGTTTGGTTTTGAATTAGAGATATTTATGATCTTCCTAATATCACCTTGGCATGGTTGCAGCTATGCTACTTCTTTTACAAGAACATCGCCTTCGGGTTGACCCTTTTCTGGTTCGAGGGCTTTGCTTCTTTCTCTGGCCGACCTGCTTATAATGACTGGTATATGTCATTATATAATGTTTTCTTCACATCGCTTCCTGTGATTGCTCTCGGTGTCTTTGATCAGGATGTTTCTGCCCGCCTATGTCTTGAGGTCTGTCTACTATTTTATACTTCTTTTTAAGCACTGCAAACAAATTATATTTATTTCAACAAAAACTATTTCATATTCACCAACTTACAGCTAGGCAAAAGCATGATAAGGAAGTTAAATAAAGGAGTGGTAATATTTTACATGGCTGTGAATGCATAAATCACCTTCATATAAGTATGCACTTAGATTAGGCAAAAACACGACCACAAACAAGGTTACGAAAAGGCATTACATCGTTTCCACGTTTTATGCATTTTTTTTTAATCTCTTTCTCAAGTGGATAACTATACAAGTGAGCAAGAGGGCCTCAACCTTGAAAATCTTTTTTCTTAATTATTACTTTGCGGCAGAAGGTCTGATAGAAGTGAAGATTCTCAAAGGGATTACAGGGATAGAAGGTTCTGTTAGACGAGGCACGTGAAATGAATTATGTGGTGTTTTGATGCATAAGATTATATTTATGTGAAGATGTAGTTGAATGATTTAGTTATAAGATTTAAATGAATAGCTTAGTATCTATAAGGCCCGTTCATCTGAATTTTTGCTCGAGTTACTGATACATGCAAGTCGAGAAGGGTTTCTTTATATCTCTCATAGAATCTCTTTTGCAGTTTCCTAAGCTCTATGAAGAGGGAACGAAGAACATTCTTTTCAGTTGGCGTCGCATTTTAGGCTGGATGTTAAACGGTGTTATCTGTTCTATGATCATCTTCTTTGGCACTACCAATTCACTCGTGCATCAAGTATTCCGAAAAGATGGTCAACCAGTTGACTACGGAGTCCTCGGGGTGATGATGTACACGTGTGTGGTGTGGACAGTCAATTGTCAAATGGCAATCTCTATCAACTACTTCACTTGGATTCAGCACTTCTTCATTTGGGGCAGCATTGCCATTTGGTACGTGTTTTTAGTTGTTTATGGCTCTCTTTCGCCTATAATATCTACAACCGCGTACAAAATTCTTGTGGAAGCTTGTGCTCCGAGTCCTTTCTATTGGCTTGTCACACTCCTAGTTGTCGTTGTCACTTTGTTACCATACGTTACGTACAGGGCATTTCAAACAGAGTTCCATCCTATGTACCATGATCAGATTCAAAGGAAACAATTCGAAAGTAGAAACAGTGACTTTTCTGAGGAGTCCAGTGACAGAGGCAAACAAAAGATAGATCTTTAAAATATAGTTTGTCACGTTACATAAATGACTGCTCAATTTGTAAAGTTAATACTGAGTGAATGGGGCTAGGAAAGTAGAAACTAACATTTTGAGGTGGAATATATTATATCATTGTAACATTCTAAAAACATCCCATTTGGTAAAGGATTTGATTTATCATGGGACAATAGATTTTCTTTCTAAAGAGATTAATCAATATGATCTTCCTAAATTGCGTTAACGGAAAATGATCAAAATTACCCTTGAACTATTTGAAATCGAGCAGTATACCTTTCGTTTGGAAGGAGACTATAATAGCTCCTGTGATCCAATTACTGAACATCAATGAACGAAAACACAAAGTCATCGGGGTGCTTTAAGACATGTTGATACTCTATTCGTTTCAAAATAGTTGTTACGTCTCAGTTTTAGAAAGTTAATTTGACTAAAATTTTGAATATTAAATTAGATTACTTTGATATTCAAAATTCAAATTCAAATTCAGATATTAAAAAATTATACAAAATAATATTATACATATATTTTTGTTCATATCATGGAAGGATATATTTTGATCAAAATTTCCATTCTATACTTGTATAGTTAGATAATGCTTTATGAATCTGGTGTACTCATTTAATTGATGTTGATATATACTATAGCTATGTTTGTCTTATATCCTTTTCATCACTTGTCGTTTCATTAGTTTGTTATTTTTTCTCTGCCCCAAATTAATTGTATCTTTATATTATACTATTTTCAGTACTTGTTTAAATGCTTGACACACTGAAAAATGTGTTAAAACTATGTGCATTGCTAATTTACTTACATTCAAAGTTTTCCAATTTTTTTTCTATTCCAATTTCATATTGCCGACTTGACTCAAGTGCTATGCCGGCCCCCTTTGAAACAAACTGAAATACAATGATTAGCCTCTCACAAATGTTTAATATGATTCGTCCAAATTTATCTTTGAATATTTACTTCGTCAATACATTAAGAATAAGTTCAACCGATTAATAATTGCATTTCAGAAACGAAATTTATAGAATATATTTTGTGATTCAGAAACACTGAGATATAAATGGGACAAATGATTATGACATGTAAATTGTATTTTTTTTATAAAAAAATCAATTTATAAATCACGTTTCTAAAGTTTAGTCGCGATGCGATCGACACACATCAGATGATGCATTATGGTATGTTATCAAATGACAAATTAGTACTGGAATTTTTATATTTTTTTTGTAACAAAAGGACATTAGTAATACCGAATAATGAAGAAAACACAAGGGAAATAGGCCGAGGAGATGACGTTTAAGCGGCAAAAAAAGGAACTAAGCACTAGCTACATTAGCACATTTGGATGTACTAATTATTTGGTTAAGAATATTTAAGTCCTTTGTTATATATGATAATGAAAATAATCTTTAATATATGATATAGTAATCATTTTAGCTTATTAAAAGTGGCTATGCAAATAAAAAAATTATAAGTTTAACCCACAACTCACAACACAGTCAAATATTTGATTATTATGGAAGTTTATGCTTAAGAAAAGCTCGCAACCAATATTTTAGGAAAAAGGTCTAAAGAGGATTTTAATTTGGACAACTTTCACATATAACAAACATAAAATTCATATTTGTATGTTATAGCAAAGTTTACATAATTGCGCTCCATAACAAACTTATATATGTGTAATTTATACATATACAATTGAAGCAAATTGTATAAAACAATAAAACGAGAAAGAGAGAAACTATATACAATTTGAATTGTATAAAACGAGAAAGCGAGAAAGGCAGAATTGAATTGTATAAAACGAGAAAGAGAGAAAGGCAAAAGAGACTTGTGCAGGGAATATACAATTGAATCGAATTGTATAAAACGATAAAGAGAGAAATTATATACAATTTGAATTTGTGTAAAATGAGAAAGAGAGAAATTATATACAATTTGAATTTGTATAAAACGAGAAAGGCAAAAGAGACTTGGGCAGGGAAATATTTGTATTGTATAATTATAAGTGTATATGACAAAGATATATGCATTTGCATGCGTTTATACAATTTTCTCTCATTTTATACAATTAGAAACATAATTTATACAATTCTATTGTATAAAGCGAGAGAGAGCGACAGTAATAAGCGAGCGAGAGAGGAAAATGGCGAGCGAGAATATGAGGGAGAGAGGGGCTGACAAACAGTTTGCTATGGAACACAAATAAATCAAAGGGTAGATACTATATTTATTTTATATTTTTAATTTTGATGGAAATTGTTGTTTATCTCTATACTATTTAATAACGTATTTTAAAAAGTATATATGTGCCCACATGGACACATTACTATATTTATAATGATGCAATATTTCTGATATCCACATGGACTTATATATGTCTTTAAAATACACTACTCCCTCTGTTCCTATTTAGTTGTCCACTTTTAAAAAGGTACACATATTAAGATAACAATAATTAACATAGAGAAGTTACAATTTTACCCTTATTAAATATGATTTCAAAAGAATGAATTAAAACTTTAAAATTTTCAAGAAGTTTAAACGAGGGTATAATAGGATTTTTTTTTTGTCCTTTCTTGATTTACCAAAATGGACAAGTAAATAGGGACATCTAAAAGAGAAAATATGGACAAGTAAAATAGGGACAGAGGGAGTATTAAATAGTACGAGTTTCCACGCGACATGTTTAAAGCACAAGGTTAAAGGACAATTTTATACATTTGACATAACTTTAATTTGGGATCACAAGATCAAAAATCTTTTTTATTTTATTAAACTCCGTGCAAGTCAAACTAAATCATTTTTTGTGAAACGATGAAAATATACTTTTATTTTTTATTATTATCGACGTTATATAATTTAATGGAGTGAAATAAATAAAAATATCTTGATGTACGCGTGTAAAGTGGATTATCATCAAGGGAAAAAGTTGCACCTTCTCAACTAAAAAGTAGATGCGCCTGAAAAGGAACGAACATCGCGTTTTTTTTTGTTAATAAGTGAAAAATTGACACATTCGAGTTACTTGTTTATAGAAGCTTCCAAAATAAAAATAAAAATCAAAGTTATGAAAAAGGTTGTTCAAAAGATCTATGGTCGTAGATTTATAGGGGACAAAAAAAATATTATTTTTCATCATGTATTAGAAAACATTTATTAATTCGACTAGTTAGAACATATACTTAATATATTCACTTGAAAATTTCCTCCAACTTTTTTTTTTTAAAAAAAAAATGAAATTTATATGGTTAAGTAGATTATGCAAAATACTCCTCTATTTCTTCTTGAGTGAATTTTTTTATCACAAAAAAAAAGTAACTGAATGAATTTTCTTACCGTTTAAGTTTAATTAATTATATGTAACAGTTTATTTATGAAGAGGAACCTAAAATGAGAAAAAAGAGTAAATATCCTGCTTCAGTCAGTAATTACAGAACATTAATTGTTATCAAATTAAATTAATTTTAATGGTTTATAAAATCAAAATGCAGGAAAATCTTCAATGACGTGTTTTTGTTTAGAGTCTATTTGACATTATTGTTAAGAACATCTTATTTTTAAAAGCACTTTTTCAAATGATTTTTTAGTAAAGTCCTTTTCAAAAACAATTTGTGTTTTTTTTTTAAATTATTAATGTACGTCTAATACTAAAATTATTTTATAGAGAGAAACTATTTTATATACTTGTTATAAAAAGTTAATTAAGTTTTTACCTTTACAAATAAAAATTGACATGTTTAATCAATCAATATTATACTTTTTGGGGAGGTTGAAATGTTTAATTGTTATTTTTTCTAATTGTGAAAAAAATATTGTTGACTCTTTTTCTAATTTTACAAAATAATGCGTAAAATTATATAAAATGTAAGGATAAAATAAATTATATTTTTTATATAAAATAAAATAAAATCTTAAATAAATTTAATCAAACTCATGAAATTAAAAAAAAAAGTATATTACTAGTAAATATGTAATTTTGCATATATGAAAAAGGATATTTTAGTCTTGAGAAAATTAATTTTTGTTTGTGCTTTTAAGTTTCTTCACAACAAGAAAAATCAAAATTATTTCTACTTTTATTTTAAAATAAGTATTTTTGGCCTTTCAACAGTAATGTCAAATAGATTCTTAATCGAAAAAATCTGTATTTTATTTATAAAATTTATAGTATTCCGTAATTTATTACTAAATCATATAACTTTTTTTTAAAAAATATTTTAGTAAACGCAACACATGTTTTACATTTATGTTAAATTTTTAAGAATAAAAATTAGATGAATATTTCTTGAAGAGAAAAAAAAAAACCTCTCGTTACAACTTGCACAAATACTATAAAAGCGCAGCTGGAAACTGAAACAGTCCGTCTTCCCTGTCATAAATAATTCTCTCTCCATTTATAACATCACAACCTACAGATAGAGTAAACGTGCACCAGAGCGTTTATGAAATTACAACTACTCACATGCAGGAAGAGGAATATTTTTCTCCTAGCTTCAGCAGCTACTCTTCAAATAGAGTGGCCGAGATTGCCGGAAAAATCTCCGATGAAATTAAACGTGATTCTGAGGTGGTAGAAGAGAACGTTGACGGTGCCGATGGTGATGAGGATTTTGAATTCTCTTTGGTATGTGAAAATCCAGGGGATTCGGGCGGCGTATTCCCCTTCGACCGTCAAATCCAGCCTATTTACCCCGTTTTCAACCGCGATCTGTTACTAAACGACGTTTCTTATGACGTAGATCGCGAAGGTGTTAAAGGTGATTCGTCGGAAAACGTCAGTAGTTCAGTTCAAGTTTCGCTGAAGGATTTATTCTTAGAAGAACGGGAACCGCTGTCGTCGTCATCTTCCGAGGTCGATGAGTTGGAGAGTGTACCTCCGGGAACGTATTGTGTATGGAAGCCGAATATAACCGAGCCTTCACCAAGCAGATGTAAGAAGAGTAATTCGACGGGATCGGCGTTTAAGCGGTGGAACATTCGAGATTTGATGCGCCGGAGCAACAGTGACGGTAAGGACAGCTTTGTATTTCTGACGCCGGAAAAAGGATTGAAAAACGAAACATCCAAAGCAAAGGACTCAGCGGAAGCGTCTAAAATTGCCGGAAAATTGAAGGCAAAGGGCAACAGTAGCAGCGGTAACAAGGCATCTTCGATGACGGACGTTTATTTACGAAACCAAGCGGCAAAGGAAATGGATAAGAATAGGCGCAAATCATATTTACCATACCGGCGAGATCTGGTAGGTTTTTTCGCAAGTGCCAGCAATATTGGTAGAACTTTTCCTCCTTTTTAACAACCTTCCATTTTTAATAGATTAATTAAGTGTTTGTAAATATCTAAAATTAAAGAACATGTGCCATGATTCCTGAATGATTTAGTTGTTATGGCTCCATTTCTATAAAGGATGATCATCCACATCGATAATGATTTTCGATGAATTTTCCCTTAATATCTATGAATTAAATTTGATAATTTTTCTTAGTTTATTTACAAAATAAATTCGAAGAAGAAAGGAGATCTTTCTAACTTAGGACCTAAAGTGCACTATGCTTCGCTCCATTCGTACCTATATGCTATCATATTATTTGTATTTTGTTGTCTAACTTATTCTTTACGAAGACTTTAATTAAAAGTATATTTTATTAAGTTATTTCTATTTTGGAATTTTAAATTTAATTACTGTACTATTTTAGATAGCGGAAGGAGTAATAAATGTAGTAACCACAACTAGAAAACGTGTTTTGTTGTAAATAAATAGGCACATAGATTGTTGTTGGTTGCATTTAAGTTGCTTGCTGAGAGTTGGGGACTCGAGGAGAGATCGTGGGGGACTTTATTGTATAATCACGAATAGTCAAAAACCGCGCAAAAAAAAAATAAAAAAAATCTACTCTATTCATTATCTCATTATATAATAATCATGACTCATCTTCTAACCTTAATTACCAAATCCAAAACCTGGATCAACTTCTATTAGTTGTTTCATTTGGTATAAGGTACTCTAATGTATGATAATTTCAGCAATAAAATAGGGAATTATTTTATACTGTGTTCGATTAAAAATATTAAATAGCATTAGAATTATTTATTCAACTATTAGGATAAGTTATTTTATAGGCCATTTACATGGACTTGTGATATGAAATTAAATATTTGTGGGCTGTAGGATTCGATTCACATCACGAAACCTTTATCATTCCGAGTTCCTTGTGTTGGGTTATCCCACATCGGAAGTGGAAGGGGCTGGTGGTCAATTTATAAGTGTGAGGGAAAGCCTCAACCTTTGAGCTAACTTTTGGGTTGAGAAGGCCCAAGACCACCCAACATTGGTATCAGAGCCCAGGTTGTCAACAAGTCTCAGCCCACCGGGAGAAACTGGGTTGTCGCTCTCTCCAGCCCAAGGCCCGATGTGTGAAGGGGGAGATTGTTGGGTTATCCCACATCGGAAGTGGAAGGGGCTGGTGGTCAATTTATAAGTGTGAGGGAAAGCCTCAACCTTTGAGCTAGCTTTTGGGTTGAGAAGGCCCAAGACCACCCAACACGAGGAAAAGGTAATCGCCTTAATATTTATCTTCCACTTGTTGTTTGCTTCACTCATCTCTCCACAACTTAATTACATAATTATGCACGTTCTAGCTTACCAAATAGTTTGCTACAACACCAACATAAATTAAACTATTTCCAACTATATAAAAGAAGAAAAGAAAAAAAACAATCATATATAATTGAATCTGGAGGTTAAATGGTGGAATTGAGCTGAATTTGGAGAGGAGAGAAGGATCAAATGGGACCTAGTTATTAATTAATAAACGATTTATTGATCCGTTCAAAAGTTATTTAAATTTAGTAAGCGTTTGGCCATGTGATATCATATCACGATATGGTATCATGAGATCGAATCAGCGTTTGAACATGCGATTTTACGCTGATTTCATCTCATGATATGGTATGATGTGATACCATATTCTCCAAAAACCATGATATGAAATCATACGTGAATACCATATCATGATTTGAGTTATTTTAATATAAAAATCGACTCACAAGTTTATATTTTGTTAAAACAACCCCACATTTCATATCTACTAACCATTTATTTCACATGTAAATAAAATTTATAATCACATCATTACTTTTTAAAATTTACTATTATCACCGACATAAAATTTATTATTCTCTCCAACATATAATCACTTTAACTCACACTTCACAATTGTTAGGTAGTAAAATCTTGAAGAGCCCGTGAAAGGTATTTAATTTTTACTCAAATATATTGATGAAACAATTACTTAAGTGGAGAACAAATAACTTTATAATAATTTATTATATGATTTTATGATTTTGTTTGTTTATTTGGTAATATTGAATAAACAATTGGGGCTATTTTAATAGTTTTAGAACTTGTGAGATTTTTATGTTTATGAGAAAGTATACCACACCAAAATTCCATATAATATGTCCAAACAAAACTTCAATTTCATCTCATAATTCTATATTATGATACCATATCGCATGGCCAAGTGGGCCCTTAAATAAATCAAAAGGGTTCGATATTATAACTCAAGTCATCTTATTCTTACTAAATCTTAATTTTTCCCTTCATTATGGCCCCCTAGACATAAATGAAATGCTTAAAAAAAAACCCAGCACATCTCATATAAGAATTACAAGATGATAAGATAATGATGTATAGAAAATGAATTGTAGCAAGTAAAAAGAGGAGAGAAATAAAAGGTGGGATAGAAGTAGTAGTGTTAAAGTAATACTCATATTGACAAGTAGTGAAGGAAAGTAAGTCCTTCACATGCATTCATTAATTAGTCAAAAGATCCATGATATCTGCCATATCCTTTGGGTTGTGCAATCTACTTAGACAATCTCCTGCCTAAAATTATCTTTTTCTATTGTCATTGGGCTTTAAGTAAATGAAAAGTGATTGTTTTGCATACTAAATTATGGTAGTAAATGTAAGACTTTAGCCAGATTCAATATTTATATCAATCTAATATAAGTGAATTGCTGAGGTGTGAGTGTGAATATGTGATATATTCCTTAAAAAAATATTTAATGATATAAAATCAAAGGGTAAATTTTCAATATTTTCCTTTGCAATCAATTAATCTTATAGAAAATGTAAAGCACTTAAACATCCATTTTTAAAAAGGGAAATCCTGGAATAATAATAATAATAACAATAGTATACTCTTGAACATTGAAAAATCCCCTTATTTTAACTATAAAAGAGTCTCAATACATAATTTATATTGCACTGAAAATAGTGGTTAATTAATTACTTACACATCTTCCACATTCATACCACATTTATCGCTAATTAATTTTAATTAATTAATATGTATTGTCATGTTAATAAATGATTTAACCATGATAAATAAATTATTATAGCTAAAGGTAATTAGTTCAATGCCTTTAAATGATCTAATTTACAGAATAGCCAACTTATGTTAAGGTATTATGTATTAAATATAAATATACACATAGTGTGTATATATATATAATTCGTGTATATGTTTTGTATATTTGTATTTACACACATAATTAAATTGGGCTGGCGGGCCAAAAAACATGATAGAAGCCGTTGAATATTATTGACGAGCCATATATATGTGCAACCTGAGATAGGCTCGACTCAGGGCCGGCAAAAGGGCCCCAAAATTTATACATATTTTATGAAGTGTTTAACTATAATTTATTGGGAAAAATGTATATAATGATAAATTAATAAATCAAATTAATTACTATAATCACACTTTGATTTAATTTTGTCCCGTAGCAAACTATTTTTCAATCACCTCTCTCCCTCAAACTCTCGCTCGCCACTCTCCTCTCTCACTCCATCTCTCGCTCGCTTCCTCTCACTTTTATACAAACACAAGTGTATAAAATCTGTTTCTATTTGTATAAAGCGAAAGGAAATTATATAAATACATATATTTTTGTTCCCCTCTCTCCCCTCTCCCATATCTCGCTCGCCACTCTCCCTAATCTCGCTCGCCACCCTCGCCTCTCTCGCTTATACAAACAGAAATGAAATGCATAAATTGTGTTTATGTTTGTATAAAGCGAGAGAAAATTGTATATACACATGCAAATATATATATATTCGTCCTATGTGTTTATACAATAAAAATACTCCCCTGCTCAATTTCTTTTGCCTTTCTCTCTTTCTCGTTTTATACAAATTCAAATTGTATATAATTTCTCTCTTTCTCATTTTATACAATTCGATTCAATCGTATATTCCCTGCCCAAGTCTCTTTTGTCTTTCTCTCTTTCCCATTTTATACAAATTCAAATTGTATATAATCGTTCTATACACTTGTAATTATATAATTCGTTTCATACACTTCGTTTTATACAATTCTCTGCCCAAGTCTCTTTCACTTTCTCGTTTATACACTTAGTTTTATACAATTCGCTTCAATTGTATATGTATAGCGAATTATACATTTATATATTTGTTATGGAGTGCAATTATGCAAACTTTGCTATAGCATACAAATATGAATTTCATGTTTGCTATATGTCAAAGTGCCTTAATTTATAAATGAAAAGAGTACTCGGTTATTCAAAAATAAATAATCAAATTAATAAGATACTATTCAGATAAATGACCTGCAATTTATAAAAACATATAATATATGAAAATGAATAGTTTAATGATGACTTTTATAATAAAAGAAATTGAAGTCTCTTATAGTCTAGTTGATTTTTACTTATAACAAGTGGATTAAGCTATTTTTTCAGTTTACAACATACTTGAATACATATATCAAGAAAATTATTTATTCACGATCTATATAAATACAGATATGAGAAAGCGACTTAATGTAGATCATTTTGCAAAATTCATTCCACTTGGAATATATGGCAACAGTATGACAACATTCTTTCAGCTTCCCATCAGCCAAAATCTTTTCCATTTCGAGTTATAAAGGCCTATATACAATAATTAAAATTTGAATGATATATAACTTAAACTCGTAACTATATATTCCTCTTTTGGCAAAAAAAAGAAAAAAAGGGGTCCTCCTTAGTATAGGGTTTGATGTGTAATTTGACAATCTGATGTATGTGCAATTATGTGCCTAATATGTCGAAACCATGACTCAATTTGCCATTCTCAAATTTGCCTAAGGAGGCTTAACGATCATTTGTATGGGCTTAAAAGGGGCCAAAAATCCATCAAGTGAGAAGAGTATGATTCTCTCAACCCTTCCCCAATTTTGTGGATTCCTCCAATATCATGGCACTCATAAAATAGTCTTGCTTTGCTAGGCTTTCATCTCGATAGGTCTATTATGGAGTATATATTTTTTCAATTTCTTCCCTTATCAATCAAATAGAGGCGCGTGAAGGTCATTTGGAAAAGTTTGGGCCATGGGGAGGATAAGGATTAGTTTCTTTTTCATTTCCAAGGTAGTCGGTAAGAGTACAATGAGATTAGGTCAAAGATCTTGCTCTGCTTTTATTTTACTATGAGAGTTTGGTTATATGACTAATAGATGGTTCTTCTTATTTGTATGTATATCTTGGTGAACAAAGTTATTTATACCGATATTAATGAAAAATAACGAATATCTTATGTAATTGTTGAAATGCACCCAAATTAGCCTGGGCACTACTATTATTAAGATGAGTTCTAAATCATCTAAAAGGAGCAAAAGCAATGTGCAATGAGGACTGTTCATCATAATGCAAAGGTGAGATATATCATATATTTATGGTAAATAAACTAACAGTCAATTTTTAACATATGGGTAATCTAACAGAGTTGATGTTTTGTACACTAGATATGAATTGATAACTTAAATTTTTTTTTGAGTAACGTCATATGTGTGAATAATTTTGGTATTTTACAATGCCGACAAATATTATATTTTAATTCAAAACTCATCTATATTCTCCACATAAGGAGAATTAGGCCATACTGTAGCAGAAACATATATGGTCCATAGTGATAATAACTATAAAGTTCGACCACCAAATGGATAATTGAATGAGATAAAAATTGAAAGAATGTGAAGCAAATGTTGAAGTACAACCACAAGTAGCATTAGATTGAAGATAGGACCTTATCTTTTCTCATCCACTACCTTTTCCTTTTTATCTTTCATTTACCATCCTCCATTCATTTATTTTTTCCTTCCGTACGTAGATTTTTTGTTTGAATTTGAGGTAGTTATATATTTTTGTTTTTAATATTGACACATATCACTTCACCACTTTTAATCTTGTCATGTGGCGAGCATTGATCAGATAAGGGATATTTGGTAATTTGTTCAAAAAAAATTAATGTTAATCTCAGTTGAAGGAATTCAAAAAAAATTGCTTCGGATATTGTATTCACAAATAGTTTTTCCATGCATACACGTATTTAGAGATCTAATCCATCTAATATAATTGTGTAACGTTTATTCCAAATTAGGGTGTGTTTGGTATGAAGGAAAATGTTTTCCATGGAAAATGTTTTCCATGAAAATGTTTTCCTGGAAAATAAGTAGATTTTGGACTTATTTTCTCATGTTTGGTTGGTGAGTAGAAAATATTTTCCAGAAATAATTTTTAGTGTTTGATTTATAAATGAAAAATGTTTTTTCAGAAACATTTTTTATTTTTACTAGAGTAGAAAATAATTTATGAAATTAAAAATATTTTTTAAAATAATTTTTTGGGGGTGTGGGGAGGGTGGGTGTGCAAGGGATAGGTGAAAAAATAAAATTTTGAAGTTGAAAATATTTTTAAAATAAAATTAATTTTTTTGGAGTTGTGGGGGGGGGAGGGGGGGCTGGTAGGGGGGTTGGCAGGGGTTAGGTCAAAAATAAAAGTTTAAAGTTTAAAATAATTTAAAAAAAAAAAATTTGGGTGTGTGTGGGGTGGGGGTGGGGGGTGGGGTGGGGCTGGCCGGTGCTGGGTGGGGTGGGGTGGGGTGGGGTGGGGTGGGGCTGGCCGGTCGTGGGTGGGTGGGGTGGGGAGGTTAGGGATCGGGTGAAAAAATAAAATTTTAAAATTGAAAATATTTTTTTAAAATTGATGTTTTTCCCCCAAAAAAAAATGTAATTTGAAATTGGAGGAAAGTTTTGGAAAATGTTTTCCTTAATTTTTGAAGGGAAGCCATTTTCCTTAATTTTGAGGAAAATGAGTTGATTTGAAAAACATTTTCCAAGACTTTTGTCCCAACCAAACATGAGAAAATTGGAAAACATTTTCCAGAAAATGTTTTCCTTCATACCAAACACACTCTTAATCTTTGGATATATCGGCATACAATGAAAAACGATCAACGAATAAGTAGGGAGGTCGAGTCTGGTGTATCAATTATCCTACTTATGGCAAACGTTGGGTACATAGCACAGTGCGAAGCGGATAATTGCTTTGCTACAACAATATTCTGCAAATGAGATTATGTTTCTAAATCTGATGAATTTGGTACTAAATTGAGATTATGGCCATAATTGTTAACTCTGGCGAAGGCGAACGGTCATTGCATATGCATGTCCAAATTATGATAATGACCATACGACAATAACCAAATAAAAGAATGAGTGCAAATGTACGTGGGAATATAATTTGTACTGCCCTACTAAAAGTATAACATTGGCTATTCAGCGGTGGAGTCAGAATTTTTAAGTCAAAAAAAGTTCAACAACATTTATCGTATATACATTAAAAAAAATTTGTCAATCTCTATTTCTTAGCTCTGCCCCGACCCCATTATCCTATTTCTTTCCTCCACATCCCTTAATTTATTTTTTTCTATAGAAAAAAAAAAGGGAAAAAAATTAGTTTCTTGAAATGTAAGGTTCTTGGCTTCTTAGCCATATGATTTTAAGGCAAAAGTAAGATACAACATTGAATCTCCAACGTACAAACCTCATCTACAATGGATTGAAGCTCTCATTTACTTAGCCATCACTTTCAACATTGTCTATTGGATTGGTTATATTTAAGAGTTCTAAAGCAGCAATAATCAAGGACCCATCACTAGCTATACTATTACTAGTTAGTAACAAAGTAGTATAAAGGGAAAGCAAAAGCTAAAGGAAGCTCATTGAGAAATGTCAACTGCTTCCATTAACAATTGCCTTACTATCTCCCCTGCTCAAGCTTCCCTTAAGAAACCTACTCGTCCCGTTGCCTTCGCAAGGCTTGGCAACTCTTCTTCTTCTTCTTCTTCTTCTATTCCAAGTCTCATCAGAAACGAGCCCGTATTTGCTGCCCCTACTCCCATCATCAACCCCATTGTGGTACGAATTTAACTTACATCAGTGTAGTTTAACATGTTATAATAAGTTATTTACATTTGACGTTACTTAATTTGTTTTTTAAGCAAGACATTTTTTTGTTTTATCGTATTGGTGACAACTTTTGTGTCCATGCATGCTAGTTCACGTGAAAATTCAATATTGGCATAGTTCTAAACTTTAGTTTCTAACCACCCTTATAATTGGTATTATTATTTTTGGCCATGAATCTCCTGAAGTTAGGTGAATTGATCATGTCGCTCTAAATTGTACACGTCTATTGCGTGTACTTAATGACATATAATATATTGTTGCAATCTTAAAATAAGTGTTATTTTAATTTATTTTACACTCATTAAAATAAATATGATATTTTAATGAGTTACTCCTATTTAATACTTTGACTAGTTCTTTAATAAAAGAGTAAAGATATTTTGAAATTTTAAGATGACACTTATTATGAGACGGTGAAAAATACAAATTAAATTTGAAAATGAACAAAAACAGAGGTGGCAATTATGAGAGGTTCTCGCAAAATGAAAATTAAATATGTAGGGCCGTATTGTGAATTATGTGGATAATGTTTTTGCTCTCTATTTTAATTTTTTTTTAAAATAATTATTACTTTCAATAATCCAATGGGTATCCTCGTATGTGCCCATCCTACAAGTGATAAAATGATAACTACCAGTCTACCATCAAGTTTGTAGGATAGAAACTATTTAGTATACATTGTTTTTGTCTCAATTTCTAGTTTTGGTATCCTCCTAAATCGAAGATAACCGACCTTCTTAATACTCCATTATGTTAATTATTTCATTTCTTTCTTTTGATTGACATCTCCATCACTTTTTAATGTGGTTACTACTTGCTATAATCAAACTTTACTTTGCATTTTATTTGAACTTAGTGAAAGTGAAATTTTTCCTAATAATTGAAGAAAATATATATATGATCAACAGATATTTAAAGATAAATTTTTGAAATTTGATTCAAAATCTATGGTCAAACGTTAACTTTTATATATATACAAATATATATATATACACGTCTTCCAAAATGCTAATGCGAATTAGAATTTGCAGAGAGAAGAAATGGCAAAGGAATCCTACGATCAGGCCATTGCTGCACTCGAGAAACTCCTCAGGTTTGTACTCTCTCTATGACTCTACCCTCTAAATCACACTACTTCTTTTTTCTTGATCAAGTGGGGCCCAAAAAATATACATACACCCCACACATACGTAGACAAAAAAATGTTAAATTTTGCGAATATGCAGAGAAAACATAATATGATCATGCAATGTTTATTCGTAAAATTCAATTTCCCGGCAAAGAACATGTTACTTGGTTTCGAATTCTCCAGATCTGCATTAATTTACCATTCATCATCTATTTTTTACCCCAGATCTGCATTAATTTATCATGCTCAAATCTATGATATCGCTAATAATAATGGTCTAAATTATTTTCTGCAATTACAGCGAGAAAGCAGAACTTGGACCAGTTGCTGCAGCAAGAGTTGATCAGATCACTGCTGAATTGAAATCAGCAGATGGCGGCAAGGCATTCGACCCTGTTGAGCACATGAAAGCTGGCTTTATTCATTTCAAGACTGAGAAATATGAGTAAGCAAATTCCTTCAAATTAAGATTTCTGCATATTTGATGTTGTAACATTATTAGTGTCTGATTCAATTTATTTATGTACCAACAGTACAAACCCAGCCTTATATGGTGAACTAGCAAAGGGCCAGAGCCCTAAGGTACAAATTCCTTGTTAATTTGTTATCTAATTTTATGATTTGTACGGTTTCTGATGAGTCTATTGTCCTAAATGTGTAACAGTTCATGGTTTTCGCGTGCTCTGACTCACGAGTCTGCCCATCCCATGTCCTCAACTTCCAACCTGGTGAGGCATTCATGGTTCGTAACATCGCCAACATGGTCCCTGCTTATGACAAGGTCAGTTACAAATTGATCAACTAGTCGGTTATTTGGCTCTGGAATTGTGTTTTTAAAGATGGGATTGAATTTGAACAGGTCAGGTACTCTGGAGTGGGAGCAGCCATTGAGTACGCCGTTCTTCATCTTAAGGTGGAGAACATCGTTGTCATTGGCCACAGTGCTTGTGGAGGTATCAAAGGTCTCATGTCTCTACCTGAAGATGGTAGTGAATCAACGTAAGTCACTCTAAAAATTTATTCATTCAAAACACTTATCGTTAACAGATTATTGATTAATAATCTAATATACGCAGTGCCTTTATTGAGGATTGGGTGAAAATTTGTTTACCTGCCAAGGCAAAGGTTCTGGCCGATCACGGAGGGAAAGAATTTGCACATCAATGCACAGCTTGTGAGAAGGTAAAATTCAAATTTTAACTTTTTGAATATCAATTACTTACATATATAGCAGTATTCTATAATTGATAGATGATGAAAAATGTTGCAGGAAGCTGTGAACGTTTCACTTGGAAATCTGCTTACGTATCCATTCGTGAGAGAAGGATTGGTGAAGAAAACATTGGCATTGAAGGGAGGTTACTATGATTTCGTGAAGGGAGGATTTGAGCTGTGGGGACTTGAGTTCGGTCTTTCTCCTCCGCTTTCTGTATGAACTTAATTCAATTACCATTTGGCCCTCACAATTTCCTTCCTTTTTTTCTTTTTTTTCGCCTGACAGTACTTTTGCTTCGCAAAATCAACTGTGTATGTTGTTTGTATGTATTATGTATGTATGAATCAAATATGGAAGAGCACTCGTTCTTAAATTTCTGAAATAAATAAAATGGAGAGTACTTTTGGTATAAATACGTTTGTGGTGGGCTTTGGTAGGTAAAAGATGTGGCCAGTATACTGCACTGGAAGCTCATGTAGAGACAGAGAGATCGTCAAGCAACAAGAGGATTCCCAGATTTAATCTGTTATTCTTACTCATGTAGACCAAAAATTGGCCATAATAATAATAATAATCTACAAACACTCTTTTCGGCTACAATTATACTAGTTTAACTTTCCATGATGCTTCTCTCATTTGTTAGTGTCAGACAACAATTCATTACAAAGCGGAAAATTTGTCTTAGTTTGCAAACAAAAGTCACTCTTAACAAGAGATTTGGGGTTCGACTCTAAAATGGGGAAAGTTCGAATTAGTTGAAGCTAATGGATTGTGAATACCAAATGGAGTAATAATCTATATAAGAAAAAAAAGAAGCAAATCAACAAAACTAACACATAATTTTGAAAAATGCCAAGTAAAGAAAAGGAAGGATTTGAAGCAAACTCCAGAAAAATATCTAGTCTCGTAAATGAAAGAGCTGGCATCGATCGACACATAATTTTGGATTTTGGATGGGCTTATACGCATTTGAAAGTTTATTTTGACATAACAGTATTTAAAATAAGTCAATTCAAACAGACTTTTACCGTAGATGAGCTGCTAGGTATTCAAAATGATTCATGACTACACTTTTGAGTTGTTTACGACAACCTTCAGTTGTATGAATTGCTGAAAAAGTACAAATGATCAAAATGTCAAATGGGCGATGACATTTGCACTAGTGTTTCGTCGCTCTGTAAATTTAACGTCATATAATAATATATCATATAAATTGACTATCCATATATTCAAAATAAAAATTGAAAAGTGCTATATAAAAAGTAGTTGGATTTGGAAATTTCTAGGAAAAAATGACAAATAGCCAAATCGGTTCTGTTTTTTTAACTGTCGACCGGACGTACTTTTTTATCAACCAAAGATAAGAGAAAAACTTCTACACCCATTCGTTACTTGGCTCCACTTAAGGCTAAAGACAGAGAAGATTAGAAATGCATTTTGGGCATCTAAAATTTATAAAATAGGTCCAATTAGCTAGTAATTTTAATAATTAAGTAATTTGAATTTTTCACTCATATGAGCCTCTCTAAATTAATTTTGGATTAATTACGGAAATCCATCTTTTAGTTTACTTATTACCGTTATTTTCTATAAGTTTTACAAATTTTTAAAATCCCTCATTTTTGGGCATCACATTAATGTATCTCGCGCATCACATTAGTATATCATGTATAAAATACCTCGCGCATCAGATTAGTGTATCGTATAAAATATATCATTAATGTATTATGTAAAAATGTAATATATCTTAATTAACGATTAATGTATCTCGTGCATTAGATTAATATATCAGCCCTCATATTATGTTATCCGTTTTGAAGGATTTTTATAATTATAAATTTTCAACGAATAAATTATAATTTTACCTTAAAAGTATGTAATTTTTATAATTTGTCCTTAATTTAATTCATTATTCTTCATGTTATAATTTCCATTGGGTCACGACCACAAGACAAAATGGGTAGTCCATTTTTAGGGATGCTATTCAAAACATAAGCACCATTTGCAACTGTATTTAAAATATAGTCAAATCTTAAAAAGAGTAGCAAGACCCATTTCTGCAAACATTAAGATATACATACCATGTGCATATTTATTTACTGATTAGAGGCGTGGGCTATTTGAATTAAATCAATTAAATTAAATAAAATAAAATTTTAATTTGGATTGATTTTTTAAATTTTTGCTTCAATTTTGAATTTATGATCTATTTTGTTTGGCTCTTTGATTTGATTTCGAATTTAGAAAAATAAAATTTGAAAAATTGAATTATATATATATAAAAAAAAATTATTTATTTTTCAAATGACAAATACTCCTAACTTATATTTCTAATTATCGATATAACGGAATAACCTAACCAAAAAAATTCAAACCAAATCAAATTTATTTTTATTTGGATTGGGTTACACTTCATTAAAATAAAAATATCAAAGAATTTAAATCGAATAGTACAAAACCGAATCGAAAAAACTAATGCACACTCCTATACTGGATATATCGTTATTGTTCATCACACAAACATTATTCAAACCAGAAAATAATATCAGACAACAATTATTATTCACTACGTGTATAAAATGATTTTGCGAAATCGAATGGATTTTCAATTAACCCATAACGATATTAATGAGTTTTTTCTTAAATAAAAATAATATATAAATGAATCAAACTTTTAACAAATGACATAAATAATTTTTTTTCTAATGAGATATTTAAATTATTTTCTTACACGTAAAGTGTTGAATTTCTTAAACTTCTCCATGCATTTAACTTTCTATATTTTAAGTTCTGTTAATAAAAAAATTTACTCGACCACCACCGGCAGAATGTATTTTAAACTGTAAAATGTCAAAAATTAGAATGCTCATGATGTCTAGATTCTGCCATTGTGGACAGACCAGTGTAGAACGTTCCATGGGCCTGACTCTGTTGCAAACAAATTAAATCAAGGCGAAATTTACATAAATATACTATAATAAAAAGATATTTATCATTTATAATAAATTTTTTTATGTGATTATTCTTAATTCATTTATAATACAAGTTTAATTCATATTACAAAGATCAATATTTTATTTACATATAATATAAATTTTAATGATAGATAATTCATTTCACATATTTTAATACACTTTTAGTACAATATGTCAAATTTTTACCAAATAAACATAATATATTTTAAAAACAATTATAATTCATATATAATTCAAATATATTGCATATATAATTTATTTTCAATACATATTACAGATTTAACATAGTCTTGCTATAAATGATAATAAATAATAAATAATGCTAAAATCAATAATTATTTATTAAAATGTATCAATTAATGTAATTTTTTCTTAAAAAGAAAATAAATAAATCAAAATCATAGGCCCTGCAATTCACTTATCAAAGAGTCCTACTAGGGTGCAGCTTTATTCCAGTGGTGTAGCATACACATGAACAATAGTCACGTTGAGAACGTAGATCACACAATATTAGAAAGAGCACCCGAACCGGAAGAACCAATTCAATCGGGTCTTCCTCTCTGCTCCCACCAGTTGTCTTCTTAACAATGGCTGCATCTTCACACTCCTTAGCTTCTTCTGCTTGCTTCTCCACAACTCCGGCACGGAAATTTTCCGGCTCAGATCGTTTTCAACTTGCTAAGTCTATACTCTGCCGGAAAATACCTGGTTTCTCCGGCAGTGTGGTCTGTGCTCGGCGTATTTGCTCTAGCTATGCCTCTTCCGGTGACCAGTCCAACTATGGGAAGAAGCTTATGGATAGTATTTTTGTGGCATGCACTTCCGTTGCCTTGTCTTTCTCTCTATATATAGCAGACGTTGACCCTGCCTCGGCTTTTGTAGTCACTTCACCCAGGAAATTGCAGACTGATGAACTTGCTACTGTTCGTCTCTTCCAAGAGAATACACCTTCCGTTGTGTATATTACTAATCTTGCTTCCAGGTGATCTATCAATGAGGATGCTCCTTTTTTTTTTCCTTATATGTTTAGTAATTCATGTGCATTTAAGTTTGTAGATATAGTGCTAGATGAAAGTCTGCTAGATGTATTTCCTGTTATTGTAATTGCCGTCCACCTTTGTTTTTCCGGTTTGGTTAATTTGGATTCCATTTGTGATATAATAGGCAGGATATGTTCACACTGGATGTATTTGAGGTGCCTCAAGGGTCTGGGTCAGGCTTCGTCTGGGATAAAAATGGAAATATTGTTACTAATTATCATGTGATTCGAGGTGCTTCTGATCTCAGGTGAGTTAATTGGCAACTAGCAACACATTTTCTGTTTAAAACAAGTTTCTATTTCACTTTTGTATCTGCCTAAATGGTTTCAGGTGTCAAGTTCCTTAGACACAGTTGTTATGTTATTTCAATATGCTATCTGATTGCTCTTATACTAGCATAATTCTAAAACTTTGATTATCTTAACTAAGGGAGAATTAGGAAACCTGCAATTTTTCATGATATGAATTTCGTTGTATTGGCACGTCTCTTAGTTGCTTAATTTTCGTTTTACACTCTAATTGCTAGTACTAATATAGTCTTAGTCTTGCTCAGAGTGACCCTTGCTGATCAAACTACTTATGATGCAAAAGTTGTTGGATTTGACCAAGATAAAGATGTTGCTGTATTGCATATTGATGCACCAAAAGACAAGTTGCGACCTATACCAATTGGCGTATCCGCAGACTTGCTCGTTGGTCAGAAAGTATTTGCTATTGGAAATCCAGTATGTGACAAAATACAAACCTGCTAGAGAATTCTATTCATGTAATAATAGTAATTTTATCTGGTCTGTTGTCCCTTCTCTAAACCTAGTTTGAGCCATTTTATATTCAGCTTTCCCTTTAGAGGAAAACAATTGTCTAGCAGGCCTTCGTGAGCATTACAACAATTAGAAAGTATAACTTTGCATACAGAATGCTAGTGCATTTTTGTTATCAATAAAATTTGTGCAAGTAAGAAAAAAACCAACTGATAGCGAGTACAACTTAGTTCAGTCTTCTGTTTCAAATGTTTGCTCATTAGCCCACCTTCTCCAGCTAAAAAATCAGTATCTGAAAGTTGGCTGTTACTTCTGAACATTTATCAGCCTGCTAATATTTTTAACTGCTTCTTTTCCCATGAGTTTAAAGCATAACAATTTCCCCCTATAGTGCTCCAACTTCTGCCAAAATGTCACTGACTTACACTTAAATCAAAGTACTTGTTAAGGGTCCTAGAACAATTCTTGACTTACACATTGGAAATCTCTTGTTGCAATGAGTACATGTTTCTTGTATTTAGGTACCCACCACCACTTCACACCTCTTTTTCCTCTTTATACATATAAATTTACTATAAACATGAATATTTTACTTCTCTTTTATGTTTCATCTGAAACACACGATGACTGATCTTTAATGTAAATATCTTTGCAGTTTGGACTTGATCATACACTCACCACTGGTGTTATCAGGTATTTAGACATTTCATTTATGGTGCACAGGTTCCTAATGTTCAGATATTCCAGTGAAATGGTGCTAATTATGTTGAGTGAAGATAGGAGATAAAATAAATGAATCTAGCCACTCAAAGTCGTGGTAAGAGGCTTGTGCCATCAATGACTAACGAAGTGAAGGAAGTAGACGAGAGGAAATCAAATAATAACATGATGTTATCTTCTTTCCTTTGTTTAAAACGGAGATGAAGTAGAGAATTTTGTTTAATCTTTTCCATGTATTTCAACTGAAAGACTTGCCTTGTGATGTTGATGTGGTTGTCACTGTTGAGTGCCTTGCACCCATAAAATCCAAGAAGCAAACATAAATATTAACCATATCTCATGGTAAATAGATACATATGCATAAGCAAGCTGTGTTGGATATGGATTAACTTAATGCTATGGATCATACATATTCTTTAATATTACTAATTAATTTATATGTTTCTAGTGGCCTTAGGAGAGAAATCAATTCTGCAGCTACTGGCCGCCCAATCCAAGATGTTATTCAGACAGATGCAGCAATCAATCCTGGTAACAGTGGAGGGCCACTTCTAGATAGTTCTGGAAATCTGATTGGAATAAATACTGCTATATATTCTCCTTCCGGTGCATCGTCAGGTGTTGGATTTTCAATTCCAGTGGATACTGTAAGTTACTGTTTGTCTTTCAGAATTTTATTATTTGCAAAGCTAAATGAAACTTTTAGGTTCAACATACTTCCCCATATAAAACAAACTGATTTATTACACCCTGCGGTTCAGAAAGTAGCCCTTGATTCTACTAAGAGGTGGTAGTCTCTCCCCTGAAGATTTTGATTTTTACCTATTCAGGTCAGTGGCATTGTTGATCAGTTGGTGCAGTTTGGGAAAGTCACAAGGCCAATTTTGGGCATAAAGTTTGCACCTGATCAGTCCGTTGAGCAACTGGGAGTCACTGGAGTACTTGTCCTGGATGCTCCTCCAAATGGTCCTGCAGGCAAAGCAGTATGTATTTCCTGTATCTTTTCCCTTGACATTCCTTAGCAGTTTCTCCATCCTTTTGTACACTACAATCATCAGCAGTTTCTACCAGTTATTTCACTCAACCGGTTTTCTTTCGTGTGATTGTTTATACAAGCCAGTTAAAATTTGTGACTGACATGATGAGAAACCGAATATGAGATGTTAAATCTTGCACATGCAGGGTCTTCTACCTACTAAACGTGATTCCTACGGAAGACTTATTTTAGGTGATATAATCACATCTATAAATGGAAAGAAGGTCTCTAATGGCACCGACTTGTACAGAATTCTTGACCAATGCAAAGTTGGAGAAAAGGTAATTCATACATCTATTGCGAAATTTTGCATTTTTATTGTTGGCTTAGAATTCATATGGAGTACAGAGCATTTCTCAAGCATATGCCAACTCACAACACTTTTAGATAAGCATTGTATTTGGAATTGCGCCTTTGCTTGCATAGAACTTTATTAGTTGATCTTCCTTTTTATTTCTGCAACTTTATTTAAGTGATCTTTAGGAATATGATTAGTTAGTATTTGACCTTGATATTGACAGTAGTAATGTTTTCTCTATAAATTCCTTTGAATCTTGCTAAATATTTTGTTTTCCCTAAGTTTGTATACGTGCACATACTTTTTCATTAACATTTCCATATTTCCATTAGCTTTTCTCCTTCCAGTATTTGTGAGATAATTGGAAAGTATTCAGTATGAGAAATTGTGGGAATTGTAGTAAGCTTAGCTTACGGCTGATGTTATGAACAGGTAATTGTGGAAGTGCTGCGTGGGGATCAGAAAGAGAAGATCCCTGTACTTCTGGAACCAAAGCCTGAAGAATCGTAGTTCCTCAAGTGGATAGAGTGTGTTGATATGCATTTCTTGGCGTACAAGCCCATATTGTTAGTGCATCAATTGTTGAATGGTTGTGTATATACAAAAACTACACTTAAAACTAGGGTGCAAGCAATATAGTTGGGAGTCTAACACTGCTGCCTAAATATTTCTACTATATTAGATATCCTCAAATTGTATAATGTTAGGTAAGATGGGTGTCCACATAAGTCGGGATGACAGAGCTACATCAATCTGGTGAAATTCCCAATCCTAAATCAGATGAAAATGACGAACTAGAAAATTATTTGGTTAAACTGTAAGCATGAACTGATTTGCCTTGCAAGTTCCTTAAAACTTAAAACAGCTAGATGTGACAACAAAAGGATAGCAAAAGTCCAGCATATTCTATTTACATTCAAGATACAAAAAGACCAAATTGATAAAAGAAACATTATCAACTGACAACGAAATTTGAAAATTTTAGTCCAACACTAATATATTTACATTCAAGACATGGCAAGAACAAATTGATTAAGAAACTTTATCTATTTTGACAATGAAAATTGAAAACTCAAGTCTACCATTATTCCATTAGCCTTCAAGTTACACCAAGAACCACCCAGGGTATCAGTGGAATGGATAGTATTCCTCCACCCTTAGTCACCTTAAATGCAGATTAGTTAGGATCAGGGCGGTGAACACATTGATACAGAAAGAACAAATTACAAAGAAATTGAGAATTTAAGTGTACCATTATATTAACATTCAAGATACACAAAGAACAAATTGATAGAGAGACTTTATCGACTCTGACAATGAAAATGAAAACTTTACATTCATTTCTAGTACAAACCGTATACCACAAGCAGGAGGATCTCAATTCCTCATTGCCCAAATAAGACAATTTTATTTTCCTAGTTTGTGTAATCCAAATGTACAAAAAGTTAATGCCCCAACATGACAACAAAGACCTTATCTTTCTAGTATATCAATCTCTTGATCCTTGAGGAAAATATGAGACATGTTACCAAGAAGTGTTTCCAGGGATCTTGATTTCCTGCTCCTCACTCTCCCTGATTCTCTTAATAACTCAGTTAATCTCCTCTTCTCATCATCCACATCAGGATTTGCTGTCCCCAGTTTCTCCTCCCTCATTCCGACGACGAATTCTAAGATTTCAATTGCATCATCCGTCCTGCAAACAATTAATGACGATTACATTGTTATGATGAAAAAAAAGACAGAAACCAAACATAACATGATAGTAATATGAAAATCGAAGACATCAATTACCTGCCCATAGCATCATACGTTCCAGCAAGATTGCTATAGATTCCTAACGTATCTGCATGATATGGTCCACATTCAGTCTCTAAAATTATCCTTGCTTCTTCAAATAGGTCCGCGGCCTCATTAATTGCATAAAGTTGTACACATGCAAGTCCCATTTGGTTTAAAGTAATACCAAAAATTGCAGATTTCTTCTCTCCAATTTCCCTGAATTTTGATACTGCAGTTTTCAGGGAATCGTACGAGTCCATATACTCCCCCAGAATATAGTACAAAACCCCAATCTGGGCTTCAATTCCTGCAATAGTGCTCTGTTGTCCTGGTGCATTTCCATACACTTTTATGGCCTTCTGAAGCAACTTGAGCGCTTGATCAGGTTCGTTCATTGACTCATAGATCACAGATACATCGACCAGACCACTTGCAATCTCTTCTGGATGGCTTCCAGGGACGGCCTTGGTATAAATCCGAAGTGCATTTTCACAGTAAGATTTGGATTCCCTGAATTTTCCAATCTTATTGTACAAATCAGCCAAACGTACATAGACTGATGCAACTGAGGGATGGTTCTCTCCTTTGGTAGACTTGAACATAGTAAGAGCTTTTTGGTAAGCACATATAGCCTCATCATACCGTGCCATAGATAAATATGCATCACCAATGTTGCAGTCAATGGACGCTACTTCAGCTTCCTGGCCATTAGCTGCCATGGCCATGCCTGCTAAAACATAATGCTCAAGAGCAGCCTCGTAGTCACCCTTTGAATCGTAGATAAGCCCCAAGAGTCTCCTATCAGCAGCTTCTTCAGGAGAGGCTGATGAATTATTCTCCTTATGAATGTCAAGTGCCATCTGACAAAGCTTCTCAGCCTCATCAAATTGCATAGCTTGAACATGTGCTTCAGCCACATACCTACAAGTCTCGCCAAATCTCGTGTCTTTCTCTCCAAGAACTTGCCTTTGAATTTCCAGGCCAGCAGTATAGCACAGTATCGAATTCTCCAACTGTCCGAGCATTGCATATGTATCACCTAACTGCATGCACCCTGCAAATTTTGCGAGTGCATGATTTTGTCCCACATCCAAGTCAGGTATTTCAATTGATCGCTCCAACAGCGGAATTGCCTCGTTGTACTTCCCTAATCGACAATTTAACGCTGCTACAACGTGCAAACACATAACAAACTCTAAACTGCTCTTACCCTTTGAAGAACTCTCAAACGATTTCATGGCTCGAAGGGCTAGTTCAAGAGTCTTTTGAACATTTTCCCCGGTTGTTGAAATCATATCCCTGGCTTGTTTAAGTAAATAGGGTCCTAAATACCCTGCCTTAGATGAATCCTCATTTGCATTCGAATTCTTCTCATTCTTCATGGACATAGTTGCATTGAGCTTTTTCAAATTCCCAAATCTTTTCGGAGAAGGCTTTTCATTAAAAGACTTGCTCCTTGATCTTGGTGGCTTGTTAGATATTGGAGAATCAGTTTGCGAAGGAGAAAACTTCTTTCCCTTTGCTGACCAAACAGATTTGGGACTTGCGGGATATGTTTTAATTTTTCCCAACTTCTCATCATTGTGTACTTTGTCATGCTCAGAAAGCCCCTTCTTACTATCCAATTCACCAAAATCTACCCCTGCAAGGTACCTTAACTCAGAGTCAATTCTCGATTCCTCACCATACGATAGAAAGCTCCTTCTCGAAGGAGAATAGTCGGAGCTCTGCATTTCATACACATTATTGTATAGTTGCTCAATTGAAGTGTCAACACCCCCATTTATATCCAGATCAATCGACTCTGTTTCGCGACTATGTGTACTCAACGGACTCCTCGGAGACTCCTGATCGAAAATTTCTCTGTAAGGTAGAAAATGGCCATTAGGTTCTTTCTGATTTCCATCAACAATTGATTCATCCATGGCAAATTCAGGCATTGAATCTCTGTTTCTTCTACAGACACAAGGGGAAATTAATTAATACTTTTTCCTTCAGAGTAACAGAAATCCTACATAATCATAAATAAAGCAATAAATCACAAAGCAAACTTTGACTCTAAAAGATTAAACCGCACACGAAGCATTAAATAATATTTCAAAGTGCAATATTTAAATAGGGAATTCAATTTATAACTCTGCATTTACTTGTTAATTACTCCTTTCCCCTGTTTCAAACGTAAGAATGTTCAAAAGCATTTCGAGATCATATCCACATTCCTTCAATATACTCTTCATAAATTAATTATATTTGATAAACAAACATAAAATTTCAATATCTACAACACATTTTGGGCAATGAAGCATGAAGAATAAAGAATTAATAAAAATCGCATACCTCGAATTCCCTTAATCTTTGTGAGGCAAATGCAGAGGAAAACTTGAGAAACAAAGAATAAGAATGTTACTGTTATATATGGAATTAACGTGTTTATGAGTATATATATAAAATTTATTGGTCGATGATGATGGTGGTTACAGAACAAGTAGGTACAGAGGAATTTAAGAAATTTTTTGATAATGAGAATTAAGATAGAATGTTGAGATTGAAAATGGAAGGAAAAAAAAAATGAAAGTGGGGTTGCAGAGAGGTTGGAACGTAGAAGCAAGAAGATGACTTATCATCTGCCAAAACTTTTCCCCTTCAACCGCCCAATTCCCCTTTCTTATTTACACCCTTTTCTTCTCTCTCTTATGTATCCTTCTTCTTATTTTTGGGGATTTTTTAAAAATATATTTTCCATCTTATGCTTCGCTGTGACTTTGTCATACATGGCGCCATTAACGGTTTTTCAACGCCATCGATTTCATGCACATACATATACGCGCAAATAGACAGATAGTGCAAAAGATATTTATTTATACAATCACTTAACTTTTAATATTAATGATGATTAAAGGCGGAGCCATGAATTATGTAAGTGGTTTTTAAATCTTTTTTTTAAAAAAAATGATCTAAACCTAAAGTAACAATCATCAAATTAACGAATAAATATAAATATTTAATTCACTAAAAACGACAAACTACTCAACTCATTACATAACAATTATTATTTTATTTTATCAATTTATGTGGATATTTTTCATTTCTTGAGAATTGATTGTATATTCAAGTAACAATTTTTTAATTTTAATTTTTTTTTCTATTTTTATGAATTACATAGAAAATATTATAAATTATGCTAAGTAATAATTCAGAATAATTAAAAGTTAATTTGCTAGACTCTTAAAATTTAAAGATTATCGTATAAATTGGTAGGAGCCAAGTAGTAGCATTTTATTATCTTGCGTAAAAAAGAGAATTATTGCCCACAAGATAATCAAATGCAAACATTGAAAGGAAGTTGATTAGTGTTTACACAGCCTGTCACGTGTCACCTTCAATGGTAACGTATTACGTGGCATCAGATAAGTGGTCCCGTTAACTCTACGATGGAAATAGGGACCAGTATCAATTTTTCTGATATGGCGGCCTCTTAATTCTAAAGCCCATTTGTTCTGTTTACCTCTTATGTTTTTAATTTTCGTAGAAATTATGAATTTATTTCAAACAAAACAAACTTTTCTAAGACAAACGTCACTCCATAATTGGCTCGACAGTGTTAAAAAAAGACATGTGTCTTAGACATTCAAATTTAAGGGGCTTCATTTTTTATAATAATAGGTTATAAGTTATTATTTTTTAATAAATATGAAATACTATTTATAGAAAAAGTAAACATTCCATGAAAAATGAAGAGATTATTAGAAGAAATTTGACATATTTAGAGTATTATATCTAATGACAAATAATTCAAAATAAGAATGGTTATAATATCATAAAACTAGAAGAAATAAATTATATAAAAGTTATTAACAATTTAAGTTTAAGGCCTCGTTTGATTTTTATTTTAGGCTACTAATACGCTTGAGCCGCTGAAACGTGTTTTTTTTATTAAAAAAAAAAGAGAGAAGAAAGAAAAATAACAGCTCTTTTAAAGGAATTTATATAAAAATTCGCAATGCTAATAATATTTTTTAAAACAGTGTTTGTTATTTACGTACTTATTTTTCCTTATGGCTCTTTCTTCTCTCTTTTCTCTCAAAAAATAAAAAAATAAAAGATATTCGGCAGATTTTAGTAAGGATTAAATTTTACCAGTGTGTGGACTATGATATGACCAACGTTACATTGTGTAAAGACAATTCGATTGAATATTGATTTTTAGGTTTTTTTATCTTTATAAAATGAAATAAATTACTATTTTTCCTTTTAGAAAATCTAAAATTCAATGACTAAATATTTTTTCTTTTGTTTTTATTAACTCTCTCACTTTTATCGATATTTCCATAAGACAAATATAAATTTTTTTGTGCATTATTTTATTTTAATTATGGATCACATGCCATATCTTGTAGTTTCAACTTACACATGCATGCATCAAAATGTACCTAGGAAGTCAATCTGCACCTTGATTTATTCTTCTATAAACAAACTTTTAAATAATTAACTTGATTTTATAATGTCTCTTTTTCTCTAAAAAGAGCTGGCAATTCTTATATTTTTAATTTTTTTTTAAACTTCCAAGCAACTAATACACAAAAATTAAGATAAATTATTTATTAATATGAACATCGAAAGTAGATAAATTTAATTCTATGTAGTCGCCCAATCAGAAGAATTAGTGTAACCATAAGGATAGCTAGACAGTCCTGTACCGACCAAAAGGGTCATCAATAATGTTCTTATTTACTTGTTCATATTTCCTTTTATATCTGTCCTTATTTACTTGTTCCTTTTAATAAATTAAGAAAGGACAATAATTTTTTTCCTAATATGCCCTTATTTAATTTTAGAAAATTTCTAGTACTACTAAGTTGTAATACATACTTTTTGAAATTAAAAAATACATTTATTATATTTAAAGAGTTGCGTAATCTTTTAAGTTAAGGGTAAAATTGTAACTAACATATGATAATCATTGGTGTCTTAATATGTGTGTCACTTCTAAAGTGGACAACTAAATAGGGACAGAGGAAGTATAAAATGTTGACAATTCAAAAAAATTATAAGTTCAATGAATGAGAAATTTTTATTATTTTTTTCCTATTTAAATTCATGCTATTTTATTAGGGTTAAAGAAAAAAAAATCTTACATATATGGTCACGGAATATAAATATATTATATCTTATACAAGGGACCATCTTTTTTCTTTTCAAGTCTTATATACCTGAAATTGAGGAAATGATTGAAAATTATAGCAATTTTCTTTGTAGTTTTCAGAATTAATTAACATCATAGATTATACAGAAATGACAAAAGTAGTTCAGTGGAATATCATTAGTCACACGGACACATTTGAAAAATAATATATTTGGTCCTCACAAACTATCGTCGTCATTGGACAAATTTAATCATTAATCATTAAACTAAAAACTATTGGTTATAATATTATTTATCAAATATTCTTTTTATGTCTCTATTTAATTATTTTTTTGTATAATCAGACCATATTTTGAAGGTATAACCTCCTGCTGGGTGGGTGGCGAAGCTTATGGACCTACACTTACTATTCCAAATACAAAGCACACAACTAAATTAACATGTACCCTTGAATATTAATTTAAGTTGAATAATTGTACATGACAAAACACATCTTGTAAAAAATACATAAAAAATAGTACTATAGTCTATATGAACGTAACCATAAACTTTGGTCGAATATCTCATTTTAAGACCATTGTTTAATAAATTATCAATCTTTTTATTTTCTCGTAAAGTTTTCTAAAATACGATCTAGGTAGCAAATTAAAAAAATTATGACAAAGTAGTACATCACAGTCTCACATTGTATAGGCATAAAAATATAGGCAAATCAATAGTCAAACATTTTGTAATTTATATATAAAATTGAGAAACATATAAATAAAAATTTGATCTAAGTCTATATTCGCTGGAAGAGTAGTTTATCCTAACTATATGTACATGATCACTAATTCAATTTTGTTTAGATCAAGGGTGTGTTTGGCATGGAAAATGTTTTTCTAGAAAATGTTTTTCTGAAAAACAAGTAGATTTTGAACTTATTTTCTCATGTTTGGTTGGTGAGTAGAAAATATTTTTCGAAAATGATTTTTAGTGTTTGATTTATGAATGAAAAATATTTTTGAGAGACATCTTTTATTTTTACTAGAGTAAAAAATAATTTATTAAATTGAAAATATTTTTTAAAAATATTTTTTTTTGGGGTGGTGGTGGTGGTGGGGTGGGGGGGGGGAGGGGGGGGGAGGGGGAGGAGTGAAAAAATAAAAAAATTGAAGTTAATAGTATTTTTTAAAAACAAAATTATTTTTTTGGGGGTTGGGGGTGGTGGGGGACTGGTGGGGGTGGGGGAGGGGGCAGACCGGGGGAGGGGGGGAGGAGTTTAAAAATAAAAATTTGAAGTTGAAAATATTTTAAAAAGCAAAATTATTTTTTTTGGGAGGGGGTGGGGGTGGGGGGAGGGTCAGGGATCGGGTGAAAAAATAAAATTTTGAAATTGAAAATATTTTTTTAAAATTGATGTTTTTCCCAAAAAAAAATGTAATTTGAAATTGGAGGAGAGTTTTGGAAAATGTTTTCCTTAATTTTTTAAGGGAAGTCATTTTCCTTAATTTTGAGGAAAATAAGTTGATTTGGAAAACATTTTTCAAACTTTTGTCCTAACTAAACATGAGAAAATTAGAAAATGTTTTCCTTCATACCAAACACACTCCAACTTATTTCTCTTTTTGTCTATTGACCATTCTTTTTTAGTAACTTTTTTAATTTCAAATTTTGACATGATATATTTAAGATCACAAAATTAAAAATTATTTTAAAATATTTGATAGATATTTAATTTTAAATGATAAGATTTAAAAATATTTTTTACTATTTTCTTAAACGTTATGTCGAGATAAAATAAGTCATTTAAGTCTAATAATAATGAAAAACTTTTAGCATTGAAGTTTTTCGGCGTTGGATGTAAGCAAGCTAGGTAGTAGCTAGCCAGCGGTATAGGGCCAAATACAACTCATGTAAAACGCAAATTTTGTAGATCTAAGATTTGGCCTATTCTTCCCATGCCCTATGCTTGTTTATGATTAATCAATAAGTTGTGATTCATTTAAGTTTATTTATTCACTAGTAAAATTTAATATTATGGAATATATAAAATCTATCAACCACTAAAATTAAAACACTATATTATCCTACATAAAAGATTATAATGTAAAGAAAAATAAAAATTATTACATCTTATTATTTATCCTTAATAACATAAGCATAAAGTAATAATTGTAAAAATACATATCAGGATATATAACATAAGTAATGGTGTCACTAAATCAAACATGAGTAATTGTGAAGAAGAAGCAGAAGAAGCTCAAAATTTTTCGTTGTTTTAAATAAAAGGAATTTCATCTATTTATAAACAACAAATGATAGTTTGAACAAATATTTATTGTGCCTTATCGAAAAGTTGCAACCCTTCAAAAGGTTACAACCACTCGTAAAAGTCACAATTTTCCATAAAAGTCGCAGTTCTTCATTATAGTTGCAAGTTTTCATAAATGTTGCAACTTTTCATAAAAATCGCAACTCTTCATTAAAGTAGCAATTTTTTTTATAAAAGTCACAACTTTTCAGGATAATGCTAATTTTAAAAATAAATAAATTAAAAGTGAATTTTAATTTGTTATGCGCCACGTAGGCGGGCGCAAGGTTCTCTTTTATATACTTATATATTAGGGAAAATGCACAAGTACCACCCTAGATTATGGTCGAAATCCTAGAGACACACCATAACTAAATTAAGGTCCTATTACCCCCTGAACTTATATTTTTTGTAATTTTGTGCACCTTTTTGGCTTACGTGACATCCAAATATCTTCCACGCGCCTCAATTTCGTGTGGTCACAGAGTGTGCCACGCAAGACAAAAGGTGTATATAATTGCAAAAAAAATAAATTCAGGGAATTAATAAGATCTTAGTTTAGTTAAAGTGTGTCTTTGAAATTTCGGTCATAATATAGGAGGTACTCGTGCATTCTCCCTATATATTATATTAAAAGTTTTTTTTTTTAAATTATCCAAATGAACTTATTATTTAGTTCTTAATTTATTTTTATTAGTAATTATAGTCATTTTTCAATAAATTACTATTAAATCTCAAAAAAAAAAAAAGATCTTAAGACTAATTTGAAATTTCATAGAGAGAATTGTTGAAGTCCATCAGACCACATATTCATTAAAATTCTAATCCACTTTGATAGTTATCTATTAGAATTATATTATTATAAATTTGTGTCAACCTCTTAAATTAATTATCTGTGAGAAATATATTTATGAGCAACTAGGGCATGTTTTGACATTAAAATGGCCAAGTTAACGGGCCCAGTTATTGATTGTAGATGATGGAAGAATGATCTTCGCATAATTAAGTGTAATATATTTATTCTAAAAAAGATTATTATATGAAATGAGACAATTTTGAAAGGACAAATCGATGTCCTTTCTGAACTTGCTTTTTTGGTGCCCCTGCCCTGTATCTTTTTCAATTATTATTAAATACGAGTAATAAATATTTATATAATTATAAATTATTTTATTAAAAAAATTTAAAAAAGGAAATAGCATGCCACATGAAAGCTTAAGTTACATAGCTTTTTGAGAAAAAAGCATATAAAAAATTCCATTTGTGAGAAGAAATAGACATGCCAATTTCAGGCTCAACACTGGGCTTGTGACCCATCGTCTTAATTGGGCCTTCATACGTAACTTACCAAGAAGGGGGCCAGGGATGTAAAAGAAGCAGGAAATTTTTCAAAATAGCAATATTTTTGTTTTTACTCGGATTCCTTAGCAATCGTTTCATTATATATTAAAAATATCATTATTTTAATTTGTTAAGAAATTAGTTATGTACTTATAATTATTTTGAAAAGAATACAAATAATTTATAACAGAACAGAGAAAATCATGGAACAAAAAAAAATTTAAAAAAATTAAAAAGATTTTAATTTGATAAAATACAATTAATTAATAAAAGAGAGAAAATCAAGAAAAATAATATTTCAAAGGTAATTTTTAAATTTAAACCAACAAAGTTACGTTAGCATAATTACTAATCATAATTATAGTATAACTTTAAGTAGGCATAACTTTTTTCCATTACTCTTAAGCCTTTTCATCTTTTATTTTTGGAATTAAAATTTGCAAAAAAAAATTCTATTATACTTGTTTGATTCCATAATCGACATTAATTTTTTCTCTTTTATTCCTCAAATTTACAATAATATTTTTTAACACTTCATTGAAAATACTGAATCTATGTAGAATTGAAGTTGATTGATTTAAGATTTTCGCGGACAGTAAAGAAGATTTTAGAATGAAAAAATAAAAAATAAATATAAAATTTGTTGGCAAACAAAATGAGATTGAAATACAAAGTGAACATAAAAAATCTAAAACTTGTTGGGCATACATTTAAAATTGATATAAAATAAATAAAGAAATACCAAAACTTGTTAGCATAGAAAGTGAAAATGATATTAAAATACAACGTGAGCAACAAAAGAATACAAAATTTGTTGGCATAGAAAGTGAGAATGAAATACAAAATGAGATTGAAATACAAAATGATATTGATATACAAAGTGAGCACAAAAAAGTAGAAAATTTGTTGGCATAACAAGTGAGAATGAAATAAAAAGTGAAATTGAAATACAAAATGATATTAAAATACAAGTGAGCACAAAAAAATATAATTTTTTTTGGCATATAGTTAGAATGAATACAAAATACAAAATTGTTTGAAGCCTAATTTAGAATAGTATACAAAATTCTGTAAAACTATTTATCTACTATCGTATAATATAACACAAAATTAAACATACAAATAATTTAAAGTGAATACCACCTACAAAATAGATACAAGTTATACTTAAAAAACTCAATTTTAGCAAGATACCACATGAATTTTGTAATGAATACAAAATTCAATATGATAATTTAAATACAAAATGCGACATGCCATTAAGTTATTCTTCATCACTTTGATCTTCAACAATTTCATCAACTTCTTCAGAACCCATAATTTTTTATTTTTTTTTAACTGTTGATTTCATTAGTTGGGTGAGTAGGATCATGTTGAAATTCAGATTTCCCTCTTCACAATTAGATCTACACCATAATCGATGATTTTAAAAAGAAAATAAAAATAAATCTCAGTAAATAAACGAAATTACCTTTGCCAATAAAAAAAAATTCTTAAATTAAATTAGAGATTTTGTTGAACAATTTGGAAGAATCTTGTAGAAAGAGGAGTTAGAAAACGTGAAAGGTGGGGGAAGAGAATGTGAACTATGGAGAAAGAAGGTTAATGGGTAGTGGTTTAATTATTATTTTTCTTTTTAAAAGTTTATTAATTTTAGAATTTGGTCTAATGTAGGATTGTTTTGATAAACAAAAGAAAATTTAAACAATAAAATTTGAATACAAAATATTTTCTAAATATTGTCATTCTGACATTTTAATTAAATATTTTAAAGTGTTATTGTTTCAATTAATTATGTTATGTATTATCACTTGATTGCTAATTTGCATCACCTAAAAAATCTAACTCTTGTTAACGGTAAGAATTCCTTGGTCACCATGTAGCTAGGTCATTATTATTTTAATTTATGCATGAAAACCATAAATTTTAATTTTAGATTCGTCTCTCAAGTGCATCTTATATTGTTGATAAGACTGAAAGTAATGAAAGGCCCGTTCCATTTGTAAAACTGTTGACTCTCTGAAAATGAATGGCAAATAACTAATGATGTATCTCTGAGTCAGTTTAGATTGATTATTAATCAAATCAATTTAAGCGATCTTTAAATTATTAAAATCAAATCAAATATAATACTTTCTCCGGTTAAAAAAGAATATTCCTATTTTCTTTTTAGTATGTTTAAAAAGAATGACCCATTTTTCTTTTTGGCAACACTTTAACTTTAACTTTCCACGTGGCATGTCTAAGACTACAAGATTAAAGGACATTTTTGGTATATTTGACATAACTGTAATTTCGAACACAAGATTAAAAAGTCTTCTTTCTTTTCTTAAACTCCGTTCTAAGTACGTCAGACTAGGATATCCTTTTTAAAACGGAGGGAGTATATGTTTATCGATTTAGGTATTATTAAATTCGATTTTAGTTTTTAATTTTGGATCAATTTTTATTCAAATCATAAACACCCTAATGGGCCCGTAAGCATTAGCATATGTGGTCACTAAGTACATGACCGGATTGGTTCGGATTTTTCAAATATAAAATCAAACCATTTGTATAGAATTTCTAAATTTATAAACCAAACAAACTAATAAAATTTGGATTTTTTGAGTTTTTCAAATACCAAACCAAATCATTGTGTCGAATTTTTAAATTTATAAATCAAACCAAATAATAAACTTCGAATATTTTCAGATTTTCTCAGTAAATTTTGCATACAAACATATAATTAACGTGTGCTTCAAATATTTCTTTAGTCCAACCAAAATACAAAAATATTCAATTAAAAATAATAATGAAATCATCATATAAAACAAATATTGTAAAGTCATAATGACAATGATCATAATTTAAAAGTACTAAATCATGCTAAAATAAGTTAATAAGTATTAGTTACATTACTAAATATTTAAGGAAAATTAAAATTAGATTATATATTTTAATTATCTAAACCAATGTAAAATTAAAGAACAAATATTAAATATTATTGTCATTCTTAGTGTTGAATTAATTTTATTTTTGCATTAGTATTAATTTAATTTTGATCTAAGTATTATTATAATTATCAATATCTATGAACTATAATATTTATTGGACAATTTCAAATTCTAAGTTTTAAACTTGAAATAATATATTAAAAGCTAAAACTATGAAATAGTATAAGAAATATTTTAAAATTATACCGAAGTAAATATTTTTATGTATAAAATAAATTTTAAAATAAAATATATAATGTCGGGTTGATTTGGTCTCGGTTTTTTTTTTAGTTAAAATCAAACCAACCCAAATATAGTCGTTTTTTTCCCCAATACCAAACCAAATCAAACCAAACTACTAGTCGAATTTTTTTTTAAAATTAACTCAATTTACAATTTAATTCAATTTTCGATTCAATTTTATACACCCCTAATGGTCACCACAACTTCTGAAAGTTTAGTCAAACTTTGGCTTCTTTTTTTTCCATACTATTTATGAGGTGCCATTATATTCTCCTTTTTGAATATCTTAAAAATATTTCTGAAGAAAGTTTAACCAGTTGGTTGGAAAAAAAGACAAACGAATATTAATGTATCAATGGCACTGAAATACCAAGGCCGATGCTATATTAGTTCCATGTCCATGCCCACGTCGTTATTTTCAATCTGCATTCCATGCATGCATGAATTAACGTCGTTTACTTAGGTATAATTACGTTTTTCTCAGTTATAATAATCGATTAATTAATCGATCGAGCTATATATAGATATATATACTTTACAAGTTTGATGAACTCATAAATTTCTATATTTTAATAAATATATCGATTGAATCTGTTTAAATATTAAATTATAAATACAGAACTCATTTTATTGCAAAAAGAATAATTAAATCAACTAATAGTAAGTATTAATTATGTTTGGTTCGATGATGTCACGTAAATTGAGACGAGGGAAATATATATATATATATATATATATATATATATATATATATATATATATATATTTATTTATTTATTCTACGATTAACAAATATCATAATCATAGTTAAGATAACTAGTTTTAGAACTCTCCAAATTTGATAAGAATTACAATATATTTCATACAAAATTTGATACTTATTAATAATATTAATTTCATCTTATATTTTTGTATTTTAAATATTAATTTGTATGATCATATTTAAGGTGAGAATCAACTAAACAATTTTCTGCACTAATAAACTTTGTTTTGAAATATTGTACTATGTTGACAAACAAAACAAAAAAGTGAAAAATTAGCAATGTTGAAAAAAATCATAAAATGAAAGAACACAAAATAAAATAAAAATTAAAAATGAAAAGACAAAAGATTGTTAGAATTAAACTTGAATAATCAAAATTATTCCAAAAGGAGAAAATGTGGCTGTTGTGTTTGAAGGGAAAATATATACTCTGGTTTTTAAAAAATATTCTTTTATCTTCTTTTTTTTTTGAAATAAAAGAAAACGCAAATGTTTTTTAAGATTATTATTTATCACATTAAATATAAATGTTTACTATTTTACAATTCTAATATTTAGATATAAATATATAAGATGAAATAACGATATTAATAAATATCAAATTTTGTATGGCATATATTCTAATTCTTATTAAATTTGGATGATACTTTTCTAAAATTAGTTGACTTAACTATGGTTATAGTATTTGCTAATATAATATAATCTTAACCGTTAAACTTTAAATAAGACACATGTCTCTCGTCTAGACGTAAAAGGGTAATGAAATGGAGCCGGATCCACCACTATCATATATTTACAACCCGGAAATAAGGCTTGAGGATCATACCATTTAAGGGATATCCTAATTAAATTCCCTATCTACATCCACATATACATGCAGTACACTTTAATTATTATTTTTTCTCTTTGACCCATTTTTAAAAAAAATATATAAGGTCTAAAGAATCTTATACGTTCAAACTTTGTGATAACACTCATCTTTTGCTGTTGGAGCTTTGGCTCATTATTTCATGAGGAAAAAGAGGAGATACCATATTGTATAAGAAAGTTACATTCCTACTCTGTGGCTTTTAGTTTCTTGTACTTTTTGACTGTCAAAAATTAAAGATTAAAAAGGCTCCTTCGAATATTCATATTCTTTATTCACCTTACCTTTTGCTGCTTTCTTATTAACCCAATTAGATGATCGATCGACGTTTTGCTTTATTTAATTTGTTTTGCATGCATGGCACACGTGGATATATAGTTAATATTTTAGTTTTTTTTCCTACTTTTTTTTTTTTTACGTTGTTCCAAAAAAAATATCTCTTTCCCTTTTCCATTAACTTTTTAGTGTTAAATTTTCAAATGACATATTTATATTACAATCACAAGATTAAAAGACACTTGTTACATTCTAATATATATATTTTTTGTTGGTATAATATACCACAAATACGATAAATTATTGTGTTGAAATAAAACAAATAAACAAATCTTTAGGTTGAGACATAAATATCTCGCTCTCTTTAAGGAAATTCAAGCCCACTGCGATATAATCTACACTGATCCAACAAAATATCTCTTTGACTTGTCCCTCCAAGATACAATAGTCCAACAACGTCCTACAAGTCAAACAACTTCGGTTTAGTTAAAGAGTCCAAAGCTTCACAAAAGAACACCTTTTTTAACATATAATTACTTTTTATATAATCAATAGATAGAAGATGGATAGTATTGTGGGTAGATAAATGTGATAGACGTTACATAAGTTATAAAATATTAATGATCATTTTTACCACAATTTATCCACTAATATATGCCCTTAATATTTTGTTTTATCATTTCAAGAACAAAATTTATCTCATCATACATTTAAAATCACAAAATTAATAGATATTAGTGTGACTATTGAATTATTTCATTAAATATAAACTGAGATTTATGAGAATGGAGGAATGAAATGGTCCAAAATTAGTGAACCATGGAATAAATTGAAATATTCTTTGAATGGGACTCTTATCATATGGGTATCACAAAATACGAATGTGTTTGGGGAAAAAAGAAAGGGAGTTTTGGTCAAAGATAGTATCGTTGAAGAACAAGTATCCATGTCCAAGACTCAATGCAACACTTCTTTAAAATATTCTAAACAGATTTTTGGATGCAATACCTAGTTGCAGTAAAATTGCTCATCATTATATTTCTCTGCGGTGATTAATTAGGAAAAAGAGTTTTTTTGGTAGCTAGATAAGAAATAAGTTATTTACATATTTTTTTTTATATAATTTATACTATATTTGATAAATAGATTTAAAATAAGTTATTCATACATAAAATTAATACGATATTTGGTGATAATTTAGAAATACGCATCTGTACGAATATTTATTTTTTCAATATATAACCCAATGGGTGTTAAATTAAAAAATAAATAAGAAACATGCATAACTAATATATGTATAGTTACTAATAAAATGTGTAATAACTGATTCCAACATAATTAATACGAGCACCTTTCAAGGATATCATGTTGAAACTGATTAATGAGCATTTAGATTTTTAATGCATAATCTATTTTATTTTTCACATTGTAATTTATTTCCTTACCCCATTTTTTTAAATTTTTTTTTACATAATTTGCTGACACCAATAGATGGAATACTTTCAAAAGGATTTCATGTTTCAAAGACTTATATAAATAGGAGGAAACCTTCAGACTTGTTCCTCAGATATCTTTTCTTTCAACTACACAACACCTAACTGCTATAATGGATTATAGAAATGAGTCTTCCGAGACTCTCAGGTAATATATTCATTTCATTTAATTACGCAAATATTTCTTTTTTTACGTCAATGTTTAGATTCGAGTCTAATGTTTGATCAATCATACAATACTCATCAAACATTAACTTTGGACCGTATATATTATTTTCTCAAAAAAATTGAAAATTGTAAGAATATTTTTTGAGAGAATTGCGAGAGAAATTTTAAAAAAAAAATGAATTATTTTACTAGCTAAACAATTTATTGATTTGATGGGAGTACGTACGTATGGTACAGGAACAAGTGTGCAGCGTGCTATAGGCAATTCAACAAAAAGGAACATCTTGTGGAACACATGAGGACATCTTATCATTCAGTTCATGAGCCCATGTGTGGTGTTTGCAAAAAACACTGCCGCTCTTTTGAATCTTTAAGGGAGCATCTTATTGGTATGCTTTTGAGTTTAAGTTATATATATCGTCGATTTTTAATTTGCTATTAATGTACTCCTAAATCATATGATGTGCAGGGCCACTTCCAAAGGCAGAATGTGAAAGAATTTTCAAGGAACGAGGATGTGATATTTGTTTGTCAATCCTTGGCAGTCGATCTTCTCTAAGAGCTCATAGAGAATCATGCCTCTCACGTCCTAATAATAATGTAAGCAATTAATTCATCTAAAAATTTAAATTATTAGAGTGAATATAAAAATCTATGTCAGTTCTGATACCATGTTAAATTGTGTGACTGTTTTGATGCAGGGTTTATTGTATCGCATGGCTAATTTGGGGATTCAAGATGAACTAAGAATTGATAACAGCAGAGGAAGAGTGGTTGCGCTTGCTTGTAAAATGGTTGGTGGTGGAAGTGATGGATCATTAGATCTTTGTGCAAGGGTTTGTCTCATTGATGAACATGAAAGAATCCTCTTTCATTCATATATCAAACCAAACATTCCTGTCACTAACTACAGGTGATCAATTTCAATTAATAATATAAAAAAAATCTTAACACAATTAATAAATTTCAACTAATTTGTTACAACATTTTATTTAGTTACTATATATGTTATTAAACGGAGTAATAATACTTATTGTTCTAAAGTTAATTTACTACATAAAGTTTAAACTCAAATATTAAAGCACGTTCTCTTATTTTTGGTCTTTTTGCGGCCCATTCCATGACAAGAACAAGAAAGGATGTGTCATGATAGTATAAAATTTTTCTTATATTGACGATGTATATTAACTTAAACTCTGACTTATAGGTATGAAATGACGGGTATAAGACCAGAATATTTGAGGGATGCAATGCCTTTAAAGAATGTGTCAAGAAAAATTCAAGAATTTCTTTGCAATGGGGAACCTATTTGGCAAATCCGTTCTAAAGGTGGAAGGTCTAGGATTCTTGTTGGCCATGGTTTGGATCATGATCTTAAATGTTTGGAGATGGATTATCCAGCAATAAAGATGAGGTAAATTAATAATTATTTCATCATTTATATAATTTTAAAATACTTTACTGCTATATATATATATATAAAAACATGAAATTAACTCCTACTCATTACTATTATATATATTGCTCCTCCAATCCCTATAGATAAACGTTCTAACATAGACAAACAACGCAGGATAATTACAGTCAAATGTCTTTGGTAATCTAGTTTACAAAGTACATACACAGTAGTGTATATTTTATACTAAAATATACATATACTTATTCATTTGATATACATACCTTATACATATACACAACATATATAGCCGAAGTATATAGATATTGTATATTTCGACCATATTTACGTGAGTTAATTCCCTTCTAACATATTTTTTTTCTGAAGGGATACTGCAAAATACCCACCACTTATGAAAACAAGCAAGCTCAGTAACTCCCTCAAGTACTTGACCAAAGCTTACGTCGGGTAATATATATTAATAGTGTATCAAACTTTATCCTTAATATATTGTTAATTTAATTTGTTGCAAGTTTTATAAAAAATTAAAAATTAATGGAATTTTTTTGTGTAGGTATGATATTCAAAGTGGAGTACAAGATCCGTATGAAGACTGTGTGGCCACAATGAAACTCTACATGAGAATGAAATTATCACAATTTCACAAAAAAGAGAATTATCCTCTTGCTACTGATCCACAAAATAAAAATAACTTTGCATCTTGGAGGCAAAATGAGCTTGAGAGGATGACTCCTGACCAACTATTGGATATTTCAAGGTCTGATTATTATTGTTGGTGTTTGGACTCACAAGATTATTAATATATGGGAGATTGTGATAACAACGAGGCATGGTCTAATATAAGACGAACGATGGGAAGAAGATAGATATGAAATAATAATATTCGATGTGTTATGGATTCTTATTAGTAGATATCGATGATTCAAATAGTATTCATGAAAAAAAGAATTAGTATCTTTGAGTGCGTACTTGCTATTGTAAGATTGATATAATATAGTTACATTTGAAATAAAATGAATTTAATTAGTTGCAAATTCTTTTATCAAGAACAGATGAATGCCTGACCAAGTCATTTTTTCATTTCAAATATATATATATATATTTTTAGAATAAAAATATATGAAGTTATTAACATTCTACTTAGCGATGAAAAATGAAATCATTTGATGATAGGAATTTGAAATGACTGCAAAACTTTAAACTATTACAATTTTACAAATATACGAAATTATTTTTGAACGAATATTTGTATGTATTCAACAAGTATTGAATTTGTTTTTGACGGAGTTTTTTTTTTTTGTGTGTGTGTGAGAGATGTTTAGTGAGGCTTTTATGGCAAACATTTGCTCTTATAAAAATTGTTGACAATAGTTTTTATCTTTTCAAGTTTGTGAGTTTGATGTTTGGTTGTTGAAATTACAAGGCCAATAGTAGAGACAAGTAAGATGGTCATCCGATTAACAATTTTTAAAAAAAAATTAAAATTGAGCTTGCTTGCCTAATACCTCAAATTTAAAAGATAAAATTTGTATATCACGCGAGTATAATAAAGTTTGTTTTTACTATATCTAAAGTTAATCCTAAAATGGTTAAGGTGATAAAGATTGTACACTTCGACTGTAGCTCAAATAGGATTTTCAGAATCGACTATATGTGCACTTTCCCATGTTATATTACCATTAATTATTTTTCGGGTAAAATTGTATTAGAATTAGTTAGTACCCTTAAACGTGGATATTTGTCAAAATCACAATGGATTTGGCGCCACCTGATATGATCCATTTTCCGGTTCAACAAGGATGTGAACCACACTTTTTTGCTATTGGCCCAAGTCCACATACACTCCCTTTTTCCTTTACATCTTATTATTCGGTTCAATTTTTGTTGTGATTTATGGATCTTTTAGAGGATGATTTAAAGATTTATTTTGAGCAGACTAAAATTTATGAGAAAATATTAGAACCACAACCTACAATTTTATAAGCTATTGTAAATATTAGACCTGAATTTGGTATGCTATATCTAAAATTGAGTAATATATAAGTAAATCCTTCAGTTTTCGAATTGGAATAAGGAATTACATGTTTATACTGATGCATCACTCTATGTTATTGGATATATGTTAACGCAAGAAGGGCCAATCTGAATCTAGTGGTCGGGTCCTGATTCCAGTGACCATATTTGCACGACATTTCAAAATAGGGACAATATCTAACAGTGACTTATGATAATACGGACGTTTGCGTAAATCAGCCTTACATTTTCCTTAATCATTATGCCAAATTGTGAAGTAGCTTCACGCGCCAAGAGGGGACTATTGCTCAGATAATAACCCTCTGTCGAGTGTGGCAGAGCCACAATTTTCAATGAATTCAAAATCTAAAAAAATAGACACACGAAGTAGCCGAAGAAATTCAACAAAGAAAAAATTAAAAAAGTGGAAACTCTTAGAAAGGGGTTTAAAAAAAAATACACCTTGACACGATTCTTAACAGGGCATGGGTCTACGAATTCCCAAGGCCATCGAAAAACCAGAAGAAAAGTATGGCTTATCAATTCAATAGCTGATAACTTGTCCAGAAGTTCATTGAATCTGGTCGTCTCATAATTGGATATCTCACTAACAAGAGCAGAAAACTGTGTAACACATATAATATCATCCTAAAGCTTGTTCAAGGAGCATTACAACATAATTAACTCAAGAAACCTTAGTTTCACCTGAACAACCTGCAACTGATTTTTCACATCATACAATTATACCAAACTTTAAAGGATGACAAACAAATAGACTCAAACATGGCATGTTACTACGTTGATCTGGAATTGCATAGTACATAGCCAGATATGAGTGAGCTGAAGGCCAAAGCTGCAAATGAAAGGAAGGACAATGCTACAGAGGCGCTTGCCATATCAGGAAATTTGTCCTTGCCCCAATTGGACTGCCAATCATCAATGCGAGTGGCAGCAGAAGATGATGCTGATATCAGAAGATATGTTACCACCTGTCATTTAGAAAAATACTAATTTTAAACAGAACTTTCGAGTATCAATACAGCTCTCCACATGTTTAGGCATGAAATCAGTAGTTGCCTACAGTTTCTGGTCTAGTCACCAAGAAAATGAAGCTCCATATGGACCAGGTACCAGCTTGGCTAAACAACTATAAAATGTGCTCTGGTTCCTTATTCAACCTTAGAAAAAACTATATTGCCTGTAGATATGACCTAAAATTGTTTATTTAGTTGCATTAAAAACTTAGTCATGTCCCCTAAAATGTGGATATTTCATATCAGCTTTAAAGCAACAGCTAATTATCAATAAACGAAAAATGTCTCAGCTACTAAGTATGAGATTATACAAAATTAATTACAACCTGATAAGTTTATGTAGTTGGGTCTCAAAAGGACCCTTGCTGGTATATCCTCGGGATCTCTCTCCTGGAACCACTTGGTGAGGGGGCTTTGTGGGGGTGGAGACAGTAAGGTTGTGTACATTAATGCAATAACTTTCACGAACGAAAAGGAACTTCACACAAAGAAATGTGAACTAAAGTATGCACTCTTCAAAGCCCATTTCATGATTAATTCACAAACATCTTCGTCCATTTTAAAATATAAAAAATAATCTATGCTAACATTTTTATATAAAACTGTGATAGCCTATTGCTTCTGTTTAAAGATCAAAATAATTGTATCTGCATGCATTGCTTTTGTAAATACACAGGTGCAGGAAAGTTTGTCAAACCATAATTCATAAGTTAGTAACCTTCTTAATTGTTAAATATTGGTTCTTAGAACTAAATTAACTAAACCTGAATATACATCAAGTACCAATAGATAAACTAGCTATTTGTAAACAAATTGCAGAAAACGAAACGTAAATATAGAAAATTACCAAAGGACCTAACCAGAAAAACCAACAAAAGAAACAACATTTCACTTGAATTTGTATCTCAATAAGTTTTAACCTTTTAATAACTCTTTAGCGCCCAAGAGAATTACCAAATCCACAAAGGTGTATCCAATGGAAAAAGGAGTTCTGGATGTGTACAAACTATCATCTGCCATATCCTCTTTGCAATCCCTATTGTACTTCATTTTTTCACTTTCATATCTCTCATACAGATTCAGCTAGCCATTAGGAGAGTTCTAGTCATTTTAGCCTTGCGGAATTTAGAGGATACACAGAACAAAGCCTATTGTTAATGCTTATATGTACAAGATAGCCATGGAAGGAACCTAATCACAGGAATCAGTCTGCTAGTGCAGAGAATGCAAACGAGCTTAGTAACACTTAGATTCAGGAAGGACTGGCATTAATGTAATCACATATCTATTTGTTTGACTTTTAACAAGGGCTCAATATTGGTCTAATGGGAGAAACTTACCCTTGAGATAAATGTAAAAAAAGGAACTTGTGCTTATGGAAGGCATATAGCCGAGGATAGGTAAAATTTAGGGCTCAAAAGGAGTATGCCACAAAAAAGGTGATTCTACAGTTGGATGGTCCTGTTAGTATTTTCCAGCCAATGAAAGTTAGCAATTAATAGGCACCTAGATGATCATAAAGCAAAATTCCTCCAACCTTGCAGGAATATTTTTGAGTGAATTCTATGACAAATAAACATTTTTATGGGGTATATGATTCCTCTCCATCCCCTTTTCTGTTCATTTTACTTAGAGTTACATAGCTACAACAGTCTTCACCAGGCTAGTACAAAATCATCACCACCATCAAACGATTTTTTCCTCTCAATCAAAGGGCTTAATATCATACTTAATAAGCCAAACCTCTACTACCCCCAAAAGAGAAGAAGTCAGAAGTTCTAAAAGCTTAAAACAATTATGGAATCTAACCATGAAATATGCATGTATAAAGATAATAAATCTTATATTTTTTTTTTTGCTATAAACAACTTATATTAGTGTAATTGGATGAACCAACTTGCCTGATCAAGGGCAAAATCAAACATGTAGCGCAAATGATGTTGCACAATGTTCTTGCCGGTGGCAGATTGGTAGGCTAAATCGAATGCCTGAGCTGCTGAATACACAAATCCAATGACGTTCACTGACATACAGTACCTGCAACGTTATTCACCTACCAATATTATCATTTCATAACTAAACTGCCTGCCTAACACATTTATTCATTGCTCTGAAACAGTGAAACTTAATGCGCTGCAGAATTAATTCAGTCAATGTAAAGAGAACAAGTGACAAACCTGAACTCCTTGTAACGTTCAAAAGAATCCAGAGCCCAACCCTTATTCCTATCAGCTGCCATAACAGAAAATGAAACCAAACAAGACAAAAACCCAAAAATCCTAAAACCTAAACCCGCTTTCTTTACCATCGCATCCCTCCTCACTTTTCTTAAAATCGACAACTGTGGCCTTCCTCTCCGCCGACGGTTGCCGCTGTCTTCACCTTCCTTAATACTAGCTGTACCATCTCCGACAAACAGATCCGCTTTCACCAAAGCCAGTGGCTCCTCCTTGATAAACTTCTTCACCACCGCTTCCGGTATCGGAGGTTTTTCCGGCGGACTCCCCGTCGGAGCTGCAGAAGGCTTAGTATCCTCCATAGTTAAGGACTCATGAGGAAGAGAAATTTGATCAGAGGAAATTGACGACCTCGGCGGAGATTCCGCCGGCGGGGAAGATACTTTAGTAGCTGTAGAATCTCTATTAACAATAGCAGTAGTAGAATCAACCTTACTAACTTTATGTTCTCCGCACTTACTAAAATCATCTGAATCGGAGGAAATTGATGACCTCGGCTGAGATTGCGCCTTAGTAGAATCTCCATTAACGGTAGTAGGATTAGTAGCTTTATCTGTTTGGAACTTAGTTGAATGATCAGAATCGGAGCCGCTATGAAAACGAGCTGGAGAAGAGAAAGTAACAGTTTTATCAGGTTCAGAATCAGTAGAATCTAAATCAGAAAGGGAGAGATGCTGCTGTTCATTCTCCATAGCCGTTTGCAGAGTCTGCTTGGTATGATTCAATTCCATGATGAAGAAACAGAACAGTGCTGCTACAAAAATGGGATTGGGGGTATGAAAATGGATTGAAACGGAAAATAGAGTAATGAATGGAAGTTGAAAGATGAGGTCTCTGCGATAATGATAGTTTTGGCGGTTTCCACTTTCGTCTTCCACGTCTGAATTTGGGAAAGCTCAATATTTAGGACTACTACTAAATACAAGTACAGTATACCAAAAAAAAAAAAGTGATCTACAAATTTAAATAAAGGAAAAAGGCTTAAATATGCTATCGAACTTTTAAAAAAGGCTTATTTATGCCATCAGTTAAAAGTTTGACTCATTTATGCCATTACCGTTAAAGAAAAGGCTCATTCATGCCATTATTTTTTAACGGTGGTTTTGCAAAACCATTTTTGACACGTGTCCAATTATAATTTGGCCACGTCATCAATTTTTTAAATTAAAAAAATCATAATTCTGAAAAAAAAATTGAATTATTTTATTTTTTATTTTATTTATTAAATAAAATTGATGACATGGCCGAATTATAATTGGCCACGTCATTAATTTTTTAAATAAAAAAAATTAAAATTCTGAATAATTGGCCACGTCATCAGTTTTTTTAATTAAAAAAATTAAATTCTGAATAAAAATTGAATTATTATTTTTTTAATTAAAAAATTGATGACGTGGCCGAGTTATAATTGGTCACGTGTCAAAAATGGTTTTGCAAAACCACCGTTAAAAAATAATGGCATGAATGAGCCTTTTCTTTAACGGTAATGGCATAAATGAGCCAAACTTTTAACTGATGGCATAAATGAGCCTTTTCTGAAAGTTCGATGGCATATTTGAGCCTTTTCCCTTAAATAAATTATAACGTTTTTGTGGCTTTGAGTAAATAATATTTTAAAAATTAAATTGTTACTAAAAATAAAATTGTAAATTTTTTTTAACTAAACAAAAAGAAAGATGAATCATATGCCATCTATCCTAATTTTCCAGAAAATAATAGGAGTACCTTTTTTTCAAAACGAAAGTATACTGACAAATCAAGAAAATAAAGAAACACGTACTTAGAAACGGTACAAAACATACTCAAAGCATCCTTCGTTAATTAGTACTAAAAGATAAATGAGAAATTATTTGGTTGAAAATTAGTTATCCCGAGATTAATTATGTTATGATTAGTTATCTCACCCTATTTATGGGATAATTTATCCCATAGCGGTATAAATGGTGAGATGAATTATCTCAACCATGTCAACCAAATAAGACACCAAACTTTTGTCCCAAGACTACTTTTTATAGAAGAACTATATATTCTTATTCCTCATACCAAACACAAATTAACTTGTCACCATGATTCTTATTTCTACCTCCCTGTGTACTTATAGAACATTAGTAGATAATCAAAGAAAATTGCAGGCTGATAACAAATTGTTCTCACCAAAATGACATTTCTGGTCTCTAATCACCAGTATCCAGATTCATAAACCTTAGCCACTTTTACCTGCATATCTCGGAATTTCACATTGATTTTGACAGACCTAACTAAACAGAAACGGATTTAGAGCTAGTTCAGAAGATACCCGTTATTCTCAACTTGTATTACGTATACAAATGCAAGGATATTGTACATATAAACGATTACAACTCTTTTGATCCCAATGATTCTTTAACTTCTGGATGCATTTAAGTTTCTGAAAAGCTGGTGCTAATGAAAGTGGTGAAACCTTCTCACAAGCCTGAGAAGTATTCGCGAGCTTCATAATACCGATCCAACACTACGTTGAAGAGTGGGTGAACCTGTTCCAACAGACATTTGGAGTAAGGACCAAATACATCCCTGGGTAATGGTGGAGAATCAGCTTCGTCGGTCCAGCTATACTGAGCAATTGAAAGACCACTTAAACAATAACATGTATGGTAGTAGTCTCTACCCTTCCCAGGTTTGTCTCTGAAACCACCTACTTCAATCTACATCCACAACATGATATTAGAATCTTGAAAAAGATATAAAAGCAAAAGAAACAAGAATAATAAACTGCCAAAAGAACCTAAACACTAATATCTTGGTGAGTCGCAGCATCTGATATAGAATATTTAAAACCCACTCAACTTTCTTTTTCCCTTCGAAGAGTGAATAAATAGTTAGTCATTATACACAAGAAAAATGAACTCCGATTATGAAAAGAATGCAAAGTAGAGCTGTTGAATCCGAAACCAATTAAGACGATGATTAGTACACGACTTCATGTTGCCAAACAAATTCAAAAAGAACATTATATCAAATACACAGGCCTTTTATAGGCTCTTGAATATATATGTTAATGGAGAAATAATGATGCCCAGCAGATGAATGATATTCAAGATGTTCTAACAAAAAAAAGGTGTGGTTTTAGTGATGATCCAAAATCAGACAACAATTCCATCTTCAGACGAGACTAAGAAAGAAACCCGATAGAATTTACTTATTTCTTTAACTATGTAGGGCCTAGAAAGCTCAAATAAACCAGTTTCTCATATGCATTTTCAGTGATGTTACAAATTTTATAAACAAAATCTTAGCTTCTTATACGATTATAATTTTCTTGAGATATTTTCTTTATCCCTTATTTTCCAGCTTGTGCTGCTGTGCATATGCATTACAATCCTACACCAAAACAAGGGACATGCAAGAGTGAGCAGAGATCTTCAGAATATATTTTCTCGAAAATTTAAGCACCTGGGAGCAAAGAAGAACATATTGCTGCAGATACATGCTGTCAAAGAGAGGCCTCATAGCTATGAGTCGGTTGATAAACTCATATCCAGTATCTGCTATTTTTGGTACTTGACCAGCACCTAAGAAAAATGAAATGACGTGAATATGGCTAAAAGAAAGAGAGAGCTAGACAACACAAATATCTGGATAGAAATATTAGGAGCTGCCAGAGTTTCAAACTTCCAATGAAATGCTCTACTAAACAATCTCGGTACACCGTCAAATGGATAAATGGATCAGAGTAAGGGACATACAACCCATTTTGATTATCCAACGTTTACACATACATTGTTTGAAGCATCCAACATATGGTAACTAGTTAAGGTGAAGTTCAGCTGATAGCACTATAGGTTACTAACTACCTGCCATTAGGAGATATCAAGTTCATATACAATCCAAGTGCCACTTTTGTGACAAGAGAAGTGGTTTAAGATGGAATATATTCTTTTCACCCTTCATTTATTAAACTCCACTCACTGGATTCCCTTATAACATGATATGCTCTATTTAATTCAGATTCAAGGACAAAGTTGAATAGCACTGCAACAAACAGTAGACCAGTGAATCATACAGGAATACTTTCTTTTTGGCTTTTTGAACTATTGTTCCTCAAATTGATATACCTTCTTGTCCAAGAGGCAATGTATTTTGAACATGAGAGGATGTCCCTTCCAAATGCTCTTCTTCATCAGATAACTCTGACTCTGAAGAATCATCAGCACTTTCTGTACTGAGGTCATTTGACAGCCCTAGTTGTTCATGGACTACCAAATTTAATCTTTGTATAAGAAACACTACCGCGCCCTGATCAATCAAAGTCATCTTTAGCTCAGTAATAATTAAAATTGGAAATGGAAGAGTTCAGGACATAAAGGTAAAACTGGTAGTCACCTGCCAAAAGGAATAGCAGCCATCGACTAATTTATTTGTCCTGCCTTGAAATCCACCTTCGACTCCTTGTCTAAATACCACCCAATCCTAAAGATTCATAATCACAATACATCATCTCCATCAATACCGTCAGATGATCCAGATTTAAGTAACATCACTTCACTAACAACTCGATAGAACTCAACTTGGGAAGAGTTATTAAAAAAGCAACAGAATGAAACTACTAAGAGAAGTAAAGAGACTGAGAGGAAGTCATGTAGAGGTACTACTATACGAAAGATATTTAGAAGGAAAAGGAACTCATATGTTCATTGATAATCTACCCCCAACAATCCCAGGTATGCAGAAGCAGAAACTGGTAAAGGAATCCCCCTGCAGCTCTACAAAATGGACCAGTCAAGTAAATATAAGGTGAAACCAGCGACAAAACCAAAATTAAAGGCCAGAAGGCCATTCCTGAGTTCCTAGATATCCTCCTATCCACCATATAAAAAGGCATCCCGGTGCACTAAGGGATCATTTGGTAGAGTGTAGTAGCAAAAATAATGCATGCATTAATTATATGTATTAGTAATGTCTTGTTTGGTGCATTTTTTCATGCTATGTATAACTAATTATACACTATTGTGTATTGAGGAGTGTATAATCATGGATTTCTAGGTATTAGTAATGCAAAAGCTTTAATACATGCATTAATATGGTTAAAGACCCAATTACCTCTCAAAAGTACTTTTACATCTTTTCCACCATAATTGTGAAGGCTACTATTCTTGTAAATAAATATGTTTATACAATACACACTATTTTTAATATACCAAATCAAACAATGCATAATAAATAATCTATGCATAACTAATACAAGTATAACTAATGCATGCATTACTAATACACTCTATTAGGTATTATTTTTATACACTCCACCAAACGACTCCCAAATGTTATGGTTTTGTTCTGATTTTCTTACCTTATTTGAAGTTATTTTTTTCTAAAAGAAGAGACAAAACATTACCATAAATGTTTTTACTTTTCATGAAAGGACAATATATTTTTCTTTCATATTTAGTTTATTCTTTCCTTAGAGGCAAAGTTTGGAGATCTATAAATTGAAGATCTCTATTCTCATAACAAACAACAATAGAATCCACAATATAGTCATTTTAGAGACTTCTCTTTATGGGGAGATTTTTTTTTTTAATGACAACGGAAACCCGCAGCTGCTACCCTTTGGGTGTGCACTGATAAAAAACCCGCTCCTATGCAATAGCTCACAAACCACATAGGAGAGGTAACCCGCACTAGGCAAGCCTGGTGCGACGAGCTCGACCCAAAAGGCAAACCCCTTGCTTTTGCTGGCAAGAGGTTTCGAACTTGAGACCTCCAACATGGAAGTCCCAAGCTCCAAGCTCCAAGCTCAAACCACTGGGCCATCCCGAAGGGTTATGGGGAGATTTTCTCTAAACAAATTTAATGTTTTTAATTAGTTTTTAATATGTAGGTCAATTGACCAAATTCCATATAATAATATTTTGATTTTTAGTATAAGTTTTTGTCATCTAATTTATCAACGTCTTGATTTGCAACTGTAAGCTTCCTCATGACGCCCTAATCACTTTCGAACCCTGATGGAAAAAAAAAGAGTAAACACACACATGATTATCTTAGCAACATTCATCAGTCCCCAACAGGGTCCTAAAGCAACTTACAATTAAACCTTGCAAGTCCAATCGATTCACTTCGTTGATCAGAATCATTGCGGCCAATCCACAGAAAGTATACCTAGAAAATGATTTAAATGTAAAGGGCTTCAGTAACATCATAAGCTGAGAAGTGATAGTTCTACTACGGCAACTAACATTGAAAGAGAACTATAAGAAAAAGAGTGAAACAAGATTGGAAAGATAAGAATATCTCCAACGTGAGACTTACCCACCATGAGCTTCAGAACCTGGTTCGCCAGCAATTCCACCTTCATAAGTCTGACAACTGAAGCAAAAATGGGAGAACAGCTTAGGAAAAGCTTATCCAAGAAAATACATTCTTAATGAATTCAAACAAAAAATGAGGGGCATTAAGGAAAAGAAAGATCTGCCACCTGCTTCTTATATTGTATTTCTGACACTAACTAAGAATAAATTCTTATTTATCCTGGCTAAATAATTCTTATGATGAGACTGGGATTAAATCAAGAACTTCAGAGAACAAGAATGAGGACAAACTAGAATAAAAGAATAACTCCATCATTTTTTATTCAACAAGGACTTTCAACTTCCACAGATGGCAAGAATTAGGAAACATCACTTATCTCTCATATTTTAATCCCTGACAAATGGAAGCTGTCATCAACTAAGAGTCATGAATATTCAAACATAACATCGTTCTGAAATGATACTTGGAAATTTGTTCCCTTACCAATGGGATCGAATCTCAAAGGAAACCTTCAATGCAACTAAAGTACCAGCCTCTGTCATGCATTTAGTATGTAGAATTAACTAGTCACCATGCACTGACTAGTTGGTGACAGTAATATGAATACTCCAAATCATTACTTGGGGTCATCCCAATACTCAATATTTTGTCTTTACGATATATTAGTTCTTAAAATCTCACACTTGCTCTGCCATAAACATATCTCTTACCAAACAAAGGGACTTCTGGTAAACACAACCTAATGTAAGTTTAACAACAACTAATCCTTTTCTTTTCCTTAATCTCAACTAATTGATGTAGTGGCTTTTGGGTGATTGTAGGTCTTTAAACAGCTTTTCTTCATGTGATTTAGAATCTACCTCGTTGCATTTATAGCAACTTCAATTATTTCAGTATCGTACCTAGTCTGGTATATTCGAAGGTTAATGTAAACATGATTAAACCATTTCGACAAATCTTCACTCATGATCCTCTATGTGTGCTATCTTGTTCCGTCTTTTGTTGGAGGTGAGCATTTCCAATCTGATTTTCAAGCTTGTATCACCACATATCCATATTAACATCTATAATTCATGACAGTTAAGTAGTGAACATGTTGGGTTTTATAGAAAACAATCATTCACATATTATGGCTAGTCTCACAACCATTTGTAATATAACTTGCTTTCCATTCTGATAGTCATCTTTTTATCAGATTGCACTCCTCTAATACTCCCAAATTTCTGCGATGCTCTTTTACTTTTATATGTTACATCAGCATCAGCATCTATCGTGTGATTTTCTTGCAAGACAACTACACTAGTAAATCAAAAAGAGATATTACAGCTGAAGTATGAAATATGGTATACATAAAGAGAGAGTTGAATGAGCTGTAGTAGATGAGTGCGCATCTCAAACCAACCTTAGGATGTAATTTCCAACACCATGAATCAGCTCGTCATCCACAATGTTTAATATATTTGCAACCTAAGAAACTAATGTATCAATTAACATGAAAGCACATTATTCCAAAGACAATTAAGAAGAAAAAAGTCAAACTTGAGAATGTAACATGCACGTGTATGTAATAAAGTATAAAATATCTATACAATTTGCAAGAGAGGCGTGCATCAGAAGGCTTTGTTTGCCTCGTAAATTAACCTTGGGAAATTTTGAATCTAATTTAGTTTCAAAAAACTAAAGAGGCTGTTAAGTTTCACATATGTAGCTTGCATGATTCATCAATAAGAAAATTATATTTGCTTAAAGCTTATCTCAGAGTTTTCCATCCAAGTGCAGCAAAATAATGAAAATATGACCAGAACTCAGATCACAAGGAGATCACACTTACAGAAATGGCAGTATAACAGGCACGAACATCTACTTCTCCACCATCATGCATCCTGCAGAAAACATTTGAAGTTTGAACTTAGCAAAGATGGGAAGTGGCAAGTCATTATTGATGAAACTTGAATATTGAAACAAAATGCTAGAAACAAGTGATCTCTCAGATGTTGTTCGTTAAATACACTTTGATCTACAAACTCAAGAATACACACCCAAACATTTTATACATTTACAGATCAGGGTAAAAGTGTCAACTACAGTGCTAGTTCATCCAAAAGTCTAGTTCTCCTCAGAAGGAAAACATAACAAAATTAGCAGGTAGGATTAATCAGGAGAATCAGTAGCAATGGAAGAACATTACCACATACAACAGAGAGATGGCAAATTTAAAATGGATAAATGAAGTTACAAATAGAAAGAAAAGCACCTAGATTTTTTTTTCAGAAACTGATAGTAGATAAATACAGCAGACTAGGAATGAGATACAAGGGAAGACATGATTTGGGGAGCTGATCAAATAATGTAAACAAGTAGAAAGCATCCTACCTGAATCCACCACTTGCGTCTTTCATTCGCAGCAAAAATGTGTACAATTTTTCTCTGAGGCATAATATTAGATCAATGTCAACAGGAATGAACAATAGATAAGACACCAACAAGAACATACTATAGCTTGTGCACCTATTAATTGATGACAGAGCTTCAGGTTTGCCCAAAGTTATAAGTGAATTGACTGCAGCATAAGTAGTTGCAAGATGAGGCATCTGAAAAAAGCAATACAACACAAATATTACTTCAAAGAACCTTAATGATAAGAAGCACAAGAACTGTATAAAATAAACAGGTTGACCAGAATAAACAGAGCTTGAAACTGTTAAATTTGTGACTCTAATAGAAACAGAAAAAGAGTTTCAAGCTAACCTAGAAAAGAACGGGGAACCAGGCCAATAGTTAAATGCATATTTATCAATTCAGATGACTATTTTCCTCTAATAGAATTATTTTTTAATTATAAGTCCTCCAACAGAAGTATATAGAGTTAACAAATTTACAATATTCAAATCAACCATCATCACAAAATAAAGCAGCATACTGCATATCAAAAACAATTGAAGACATCATAAAATCAAACTCAATTTGAAAATAAGCATGAAGAAGCTGACACAAATCTGATTTAGCGGCACTAAGAGTGGACTGGGAGAATTTGACTTGCCTGACCAGGTCCACCTCCATAGCCACCATCTTTATCCTGTGAGTAACAGTAAACAACACATGAAACTAAATCTTACCGCATTTTATTGAACGAGAAGTTCAAAAACAAATTAGCTAGAATTGCAGGCAAGAAAAAAAGGACAGATACACCAGTATTCTGGAAAGGTGGATGATAAAACATATCATAAATACAATAAATTATCTTTTTAGCAAATATGGTAATAACAATAATTTGGGATGACATTCTAATCACCATGTATATCACATTTCTATGACTAGGCTCAAATATCACTACGGAATCTTTTCTCCATGCATCATTATTAGTCAGTCCTAAACACAATCAATCATGTGCACTGGTCTATAACTCTTTATGATTACAATTTCTAAGCAATAGTACAGAGATGAATACAAGTAGTCCTAATTTTAGTTCATAAGAACCACAATAAAGTCCTTGGTGGAAAAGCCTCTTGAAGTTTGTTATAAAGTCTACCATATCTTTGAGAAGTCTACAGAGACTTTTGAGTTTTGTTCGGTAGTGGAAGCCTATTAAAGTTATCATCCCTAAGGAAGACGTAACTGGGCGCTTAGAATAAAGCATGTACTTTAGTAGTAGCCTTTTCTGCTTAGAACACGTGTCTTCAAATATCTGTTTGTCCATAGATATTCAATCAAATTTTGAAAATCTGTCTTCAAAAAAATATCAAGTTCCAAAAGCTGGTCCAGACCAGTTTTGGGAGAATTTCACTTTTACTCACAAAAGTTTCAAATTTTCCAAGTAATATGCATGTATAAACACAACTTCAAGTTCCAAAAGTCACAAGTTCAAACACTCAAATTTTCAAGTTTTAACTTTAAAATCTGGGAGGTAAAACAATTTTTCTAAGTTCAACGCTTCAAACCCACTTTTTTCACCACAAGAAACTCCTTCTGCTCAATACATAAAAAAAAGCTGCTGTTATATATATCATGTTCTTGTAGCACAGTATGGTCCTAAAACAAACAAAAAAGGTGATTCATTACACATAAGTTTTCCTCAGTGAAAGTGATCCAATTAGCTTGCTTTGCACCCACCCTAAATACAAATACACTAAATCCCTACACAATTCTTTTTAAAGAAAAACATAGATACATAACCAGCAGAATACAAAATGAACAAACCTGGCAACGGGTCAGAAAGTCAATTGCATCATTTTCCAGTTTGCCACCAATAGATTCTCCCAACAAAGCGATTGAATGAAGTATCCAGTAGCAAAGCCATGGTCGACTAGAAAGAAAAACTTAAGTAACGCATAGAAATAGTTGATGTTAACAAAATAGCCTTTGGTTCCATTGGACTAGAATAGATGCCAAGATCCCATCTTGATGAACACATTGTCCAAACTTTTACATTATGTTGGTGAGATATGGGAAAGAGAACCAAAGGGCATGACTTAACAAAGTTCGAATGGACATTGGGAATGGGAGAGCACAGCATTCTTCCCGTTAAGTTTTATTGTTGAACCCATTATATTTATAAAATTTATGCTTTCATATATACTATTTATTGTAATTCCAGGGAAAACTTACACACAGATTTATACCCCACATTGAAATTATTGGGTTCAGATGAACCTGATACACCAAAGTTGCATACCCCATGGTGGATAGCACATGTGCTAGTGAGAGATAGCATGTTTCAATCCATTAGTCGAGGTTTGAGCAAGTTGGTTGGACAACATTGTGATCCCCCCACAAGAAAATAAAAAAGAAGAAAACCTTAGTGTCCTACACTGACAAGATTAGTCAATATGAATTTATAGACAATCCAACTATGTTGTATGTAACTAATCATTGGTGAGAGCTTTATTTTTAAATTATTTTTTATAACTACGGAGTGCTCACCTCGATTAATTCCACGTGATACGTCCTACCTCCCACTAGCATAGATAGTGGGTAACTGTATCCATCAATGCTTGGACAGAATAAGAACTTGGGAAGAAATCACCTAACTTTTTGCCTTTGAATTTGAGACCTCGTGATTCTCGACCTAGTTCATTAACCACTAGACTGCACTCTTAGGTGGATGCTTGGAGAGAGTTTATTTGAAGGTCAATATTCATCGCTTGCTTAGATCTTTCCTCTCGTTACCATAGCTTCGTCTATTGAAAGCTCAATCTCAACTCTCTCACTAAGATTGAATCTTGCAAAGAATGTTCTTTTCTTCCTAAAAAGTCACTCAATCAATCAATCGACTAGCTCCCAAATTAGTTGAGATCAGCTATATAAAGTATATTAACTAAGATACTACTTCATTCAAGTCAATTCCATTCCAATACTAAATAATTTTCCTTTTAAAGCACATTGAATTCATAATACGAAATTTTAATTTTGTTTTCCAATTAGTCACCAGTTAAAATTAGAATCTTCAACATTACAAGTAAACTAGTGATGAGAAACGATCATAGATAGAGGGAGCTTACCTGGCATCCAAAACGGAAAACGACGGACCAAGTTTTCTGAGACCTTGGCTAAGATAATCGAAGTGTTTGTCACGTTCGAGCTCTATGCTTTATAAAAGAAAGAAAGAAAGAAATCAACACAAAATAAGTTGATCAATAAGAACCCTAGAAATTGAAAAAGGTTGAGAGCTAACAGGTCGGACGGGGAGTTGGGGGAAATGCTGTAGAAATAATCGTATATCTCTCGGACTCGACGCTCCACCACCCATTGATCTTCCAGCGTCTTCGTAACTTTCCTCGACTCCATTTTTTCACTACAACTCTGACTGTAAATTTCGTCAGCGACAAATCAACGCTCGTTTACTCTTTCTGCAATAACTGGAGAATTAGTACTAGGTTTATAATTATATAATTAATGTCTTTATTTCATTTTTAGTTTGTCTCAAAAAAAAGTTATTCATTTATTTTTTTGGTAACACTTTAATTTTAATTTTTCATGTGGCATATTTAATATCACAGAATTAAAGGGTATTTTGATATATTTAACATAATTTTAATTTAGAACCACAAGATTAGAAAACTTTTTTTTTTCTTAAATTACGTCTCAAATCAAACTAGATCATCTTTTTTAAATGAAAGAGTAATTATTTAAAAATTATCATTATTTAAAAACTTCCGTTTTTGTTTCTGTTAATTTTTTAATACAAAAAACTTAAAGTTATATTAGCGAAATTGTTCGTCAAATTAAATTTTTGTTTCATTTTTAAAGTTGTTTCTCCATTCGCTATTTTTTCTTTAAATTGCTCTTTTGTAGAGAGCAACAACTTTAATGATTTAAAATGAAAATAATAAGAAAAGATGATATAATTTCTAATATTATTTAGTAAAAGATTAAATGAAGCATATAATTATTGTTAATGAATTTGCTAATCAATGCAAAATTTTAAATTTTTATTTTTCATGCAAAAGAAAAATAATTGTTTTGATTGTATTACTCAAATTTCTTTATATAAAATTGAATAATGAAATTGTAATACTTTGTTTTTGGTACGTTAATATTCACGGTTTATTGCATATTTAAAAAATTTTGTAAATCTATCATTTTATAATTTTTATGTACAATTAAACAAATTCACATGATAAATTCGTTGGAATACAACGTACAAACTTCAAATTTAACGGGTAGTAATTTAGTTTAGCATATTCAAATCACTAATAGCAATAATATATTTCATTTTATTCTTTGTTGAATAAAATTATGATATATCTTTTCATTTCTCGTTATTTTCTTTTAAATTGTTGAAGTTAAGGTTCTTTGCATAAGAGAATTTGAAAAAAAAGTAGCGGAGAGAGAAAAAATGGCTAAAAAATTTAATTTTTTGAGGCATGAATTTCGTTAATTTAAATCTAAGTTATTTGCATAAAAAATGAACAGAATCCAAATTTGATAAGTTTTAAAAATATTTGAAGGATTGAAACTGATAAATATATGGTTAAGGAACTAAAATCAGTAAATGTATAGTTAAAAGATCAAATATGATAAATCTTATGAAAAGACTAAATCTAATAAGTATATAATTAAAAAATCATAATAGATTTTTACTCTTATAATCGAGAAACTATTTATGACATTTTCTCGCGATAGCTGTTTTGTTCCTGTTCTTTTATTTTCCTGCTAGTTTTTCGCCATTTGAAGTTTGATTCTTTAACCTTTGTCTTCCTTGGGTTGATCCCTTTTGGAGGCTCAATATCTCTAGTTTCTGGGTTGTCTAGTCCATCATGTTACGAGCCCAGCCCTACCCAAGTCATAGAAGGCCTAATTGGGGAAAGTCCACAAATAAACGATATTTAAAAGAGAAATTTAAAAAATGACTAACATTTGGATATAATTAAAGATTTATAATTATAAGTTTGGTACTTATTATCTATAGCAATAATTTTATAGAGGAGAGAGGCGAACAAATATTTTGAGAGGTGCTAGAGAGAGGATGGATATAGGTGAATACATGTATCAACAATTGACCCAAGAAGGTTCAAGTAACGTCGATACGAAGTCTTCATATAGTTACCATTTTGCACAAGCTTCAAAAGAAAGAGAGTGAATACATACAAGTTGATACAATCATATTACTTATTTTCATTCACTCTTGTATCACTTGTATTCATATGTGATACAAAAGATACATAAATATATTGATATAAGGAAATACAAGTTATATCAAATATGTTATAGATGTAATTGATAAAGTTGATACAAATATCTTCTTCTTTCTTTTTATTGTATTTGTTTACTATATATTGTATAATATAATTGATATATATACACAAAAAACACTAAAGAAAAAACTATTGCGTCAAAAATTTTCAGAGAAAATATAGATGAAATACATATTGATCAACCGCAAAAATGTGTATTAAGAAGGAATATAATTCATATAAACACAAGTTTTATTTTGTTTTTTAAAATAATATAAAATAAAAAGAGCGGATAAAGCTAGAACAAAAAGAGGAGGAGAAGGATGAAGAGAGACGAGGGACATGCTAGAAAAATTGAAGTCCAATAATAAATTATAATAATAATTTCTTAAAAGTATAATTATGTATAGTAAATATATAGCAAATATTTGTTATACTATATATGATTTTCTATTAACAATGCTTTATAACTTTAAATTTGATTACTATTAAATTTATTTATTGTGAGAATTTTTTTTCCCTTAATCTGCTAAAATAAACTATAAATGAAACATATCTATATTAATATTTGATATATAAATGAGCTAAGTATAAAGAAAGGGCAAGAGTAGATAGCAACTTGCCAAATTAGCAATCCAGCTCTATGTTGACGTGTTCTAGATTAACCAAAGACCTTTCGCATTCAATAATGGAGTGCATTATTATCTTAATTCATCACGCCTCTTTCCACATCTTCCATTCTCCCACTAAATTCAAAACAAATTATAAATTGGATAAATCTGTTAGGTCAGAATATTTTATTTTTAAAAAAAAAATCCTTTCAATTAGAAAATTTAACTAGAATTTATCAGAATGAGAAATTTACATTATATTATTTTATATTGTTAAACATTTTATCCCTTTAACTTTGTTAGTTTTTGATTAAAAAATAGAAAAAGAATAATTTATTTTAAAATTAAAAAATACTATAGATTTTTTAAATTTCTCTTCAATTTACAATTTGGACAGAGCAACAAAAATCTGAGTTGTCATCTGCAAGTTCAGTGTACAAAGTACAACATAATTATGTCAAATAACTCACAATTATAGCCCAATTTTAAATTGAATTATTTAGCCATCTTGTCTTGTTATGTCATCACGGGCCACCTGGTGTCGGCCGTTCGACCTACTTCTAGTCCAAAAATGTACATTTCATGGAATTCTTGTCTCCCTTATATTACCTTTTTTATTTTCCTAAAATAAAGTTAAATTTCTTGTTTTTTTTATTAAAAAAAACTTTTGACATTTTATGAATTTTAAAACTTACACTTCCTCCGTTTCATTTTATAAGTTTTTGTTTGATTGAATGTGAATTATAAAAACGTAATTATGATTTTAAAATTTAAATAATTTTAAACATTAAATGTGTAATATTACAAAATAATTTCAAATTCCATAATTTTAAAAATATCACGTGAAATGTTAATTATTTTTAAAAAAGTAATTAAAACCAAATTAATTTCGATTGTATTTTTTTTTCAAATTAAGAAATAGTAATAGTAAGACGCAAATGAAAAGAAATGAAATACTCTCCTTTGTAATTCCATGTTATTCGAGATCACTTGTTCATATACATAATTTAAATATGGTGAAAAATTAGCTTTTAAAGATACTTACAATATTTATCAGCTATAAAAAAATTAGCTTTCAAAGACACACAGGGGCACCAAGGAAAAGATAATACTCACTCCGTTTTAAAAAGATTAACCTAGTTTAATTTGTAATGGAATTTAAGAAAAAAAAGACTTTTTAATCTTGTGATTCTAAATTAAAGTTATGTCAAATGTATCAAAATATTCTTTAATCTTGTGGTCTTAAACATGCCACGTGGAAAGTTAAAATCAAACTGTTGCAAAAAAAAAAAGAGTCATTCTTTTTTAAGCAAACTAAAAAGGAAATAGAGACATTCTTTTTAAAACGGAGGAAATAGATAAAAAAGATTTATAACATAGGACATTGGGCTTTTGTTTAATTTCTTATTATTATTCAAGTTGTTTTTTGAGAAACTTAAGATATGCAACCGTGTAATTAGTTAAAATAGTTTAGATATAGGGTGTGTTTGGTATAGAGGAAAATGTTTTCCATGGAAAATATTTTCCTAGAAAATGTTTTACTGGAAAATAAGTAGATTTTGGACTTATTTTCTCATGTTTGGTTGGTGAGTAGAAAATATTTTTCGAAAATAATTTTTAGTGTTTGATTTATGAATGAAAAATATTTTTGAGAGACATCTTTTATTTTTAGTAGAGTAGAAAATAATTTATGAAATTGAAAATATTTTTTAAAATCAAAATTATTATTTTTTGGGGTGGGGGTGCGGGTGGGGTGGGGTGGGGTAGGGGTAGTGGGGGGGGCAGGGGGGAGGGGTTAGGAGTGGAAAAATAAAAATTTGAAGTTGATCGTAGTTTTAAAAAACAAAATTATTTACAAAATTTGATGTTTTTCCCAAAAAAATATAATTTGAAATTGGAGGAGAGTTTTGGAAAATGTTTTCCTTAATTTTTTAAGGAAAGTCATTTTCCTTAATTTTGAGGAAAATGAGTTGATTTGGAAAATATTTTCCAAGATTTTGTCCCAACCAAACATGAGAAAATTGAAAAACATTTTTTAGAAAATGTTTTCCTTCATACCAAACACACTCATAATGGAATTACTTCCATAGAAAAAGAACACAAGAATAGTAATCCAATTGTTCTCTCTCTCTCTTTTTTTTTTTTGGAAGGAGTTGAATTTCGAAAAAATTTATTTGACTATAAAATTATAGAATTTATCTTAGAGTTGAGTTTGAAATTTTTACTTTAAATTATTCATAAAAAGTCAAAAACAACTTCAATTTGTATTGATGACCATATACAAACAAATTCAAATTTATTTTTTATTTTAAAAATATTTTTTTTTTCAAATTTCACATTGAAATATGACAAACACCTCCATATAATGCCCTTTTGATTTTTTTTTTCTTCTAAAATTTCACAATAACATCATATTTCATCTAATTCATATTAACCTAACAACTGAAATTTTATCTTTCAAAGTAACTGAATTTTTCAAATTTAAAAGAACAATTGAGATGTTTTTCTTTTTGAATAAAGTTCTTAATAATTTATTTATTTTTAAATAATTTAAAATAATCACAAAAGATAATAATAAAAACTAATATTTTAATTTGATCTTTAAATATTTTAGAGGAAAGACTCAAAATAGTCCCTCATCTTTAGACTAAGGCTCAAATTGATCCTTAAATTTTCACATGAAGCACTAATAGTTTCTCATGTTTATAATATTGGTGTACTTTTGGTCCTCCCCTAAAATTTTGTCTATTTTTTAAAGTTAATTTTATTCGATTTTTTTTATAAGGAATGTCCAATCGTCTTTTTATATATTTAGTATAAATAATAACTCTATCTGAGAGAAAGTGATAAGAAAAATACCTTATTTTGTTCACTGAAATATTACTGCAGCTAAACTAAGAACATCTTAACATATGACTTTGTGGGAAAAGAAAAAATTGTACTATTGCACGTGAAATTATCGTGATGAACCTCTCGGCTTTACCTGAAATAAACAAAACAAAGTGTTTTTCTTCTCACATTCTTTCATATGGAGTTGTTACTTCTACTAAATATATAAAATAACGATTGCACATCCCACACATAGGGTTATGAATAAAATTAATGCTAAAAAATAGGTAAAATTTTAAACGAGGATCAAAAGTGTACAAATATAAAGGACTATTAATTCTCTATATAAAAACTCAAAAATCACTTTAGACCTTAACCGAAAGAAAAGGGACTATTTTTATCCTTTCCTAAAATATTTTACCTTAACAAATTTGTCATATATGGACGAGAGCATATAGGAGCATCATGAATATTGGCTTTTGGACTTCCTTTCTTCATTTTACCCCCTCTGTTTAACGTTTAATTATTTTATTTTATCTATGTTTTAACATGTATATTTTTTTTAGTCATTTCTATCAAAAGATTAGTAAGTTTTTTTCATATAACAACTACCATCAAGAATAAAATAAAATATTTTAAGATAAACATTTTTAACAAAAGAGAATACATATTATTTTGAGACCGAGTATGTGAGGTCACATGCGTGAGGACCATAGCTACACGTGTTTCAATTTGTATATGCACGCACTTAGATAAATTTAAATTGGAGTTGAAGCAGGTCGCTTCTAAGTACTGGGCCTTCGCCCTTCCCTATAAAAACGCGATACGTCTCTTCAGTGAGTCATCTCAGCCAACCGGAGTCTAATTCTTCTCTCTGTTTTTAGTAAGTACAAAACCCTTCGCTGTAAATCCAAAAAATTCCGATGGCGATGAGGCGTGTAGCTTCTACAGCAGCTCGTGCTATTGCTTCACCTTCATCCTTAATTTTTACCAGAGAACTTCAGGTAATTAGCCATTTCTCCAGTTATCCACTTTTTGTTGCTTTTGTTTTATATGACCTAGTTTTCGCCCTTGGATGAATTATGGGAAACCGGCACGGATCATCTCCGATTCTTCTAGAATCAAGTGAGGTGGAGATTAGAACAGAGGAAACGAAAGGAATTGAACCGTGTAAAGGAAAAAACAAACACACTTTATTTGGTGCTCTACCCCTTGTCTCTTCTTTTTGGCTTTTCCCCGTACTCTCCACACCAAGTATGAAATGGCTCGGATATTAGAGGGCTACTAACTTTTCAGCTTTCATTACTGCGTTCTTTTTACAGCTTTCAGTTTTAATTTGCGTGAATATACCTAATTTTTGTTAGGGTAGAATTATATGTTTCAAATTAAATTGCTACCAAGTTAAATGTAAGAAATGTTACATAATTTTAGAGGGAAAGGTTATATACCAAGAAGGGTACTCCTTCATCCTCAGAGAAACGGTGTCCGGTTTGAGAATGGGCGTGACATGAATCCAGATAAAATTGTCCTCCAGTGTGAATACCGGACACCAAGTGAGAAACAAAAAAAAAAAAAGGAAGGTTCTATTGATTTGTTATTTTAAAATTGTTTTTCCTTTAACCGAAAATCTGACCCAGCAGGACCACAACAGTTCTTTTCCGATCATTACAAATGCTACTTGCATACTTGAATTTTCACGTGCGATTTCTGATATTTTTATATGAAGTAGGTGAAGAGTGAAATGTTTCACGGGTCTCAAGGACAATGGTAGCAGTGCGTCATTTTCTTTGCATCTTCACGTGCTATATTATTACTTTGTTTATACTAGTTCGACTTGGAAAATTTTTTCATATTCAGTTGTCTGGGGAATAAATAAGATATTTCTTTTGACTTAAAAAAAAGAAGATATTTCTTATTTGAAGAAGTGACAAGTTGTGCTAACTCATTTACCATGCCTAATTTATTCTTTATATATTTCAGGAAAATGGAATGTGACGATGATGATTTTTTTTTCTATTAATTGTTAGTTTGGACGAAATGATCGAAGCAAGTATATTGAATAATGCTTATTTCTTGCCAACTGGTGCATCTACAAGATTATAGGAGTTGGATTATAACTTTAGCACATCCAGCTTGCGTATATGTCCTTAAAATATTCATGTATATTCTGTCCACTCACCTTTTATTTCTTCACTATTTTACAGGCTTCCCCTGGCCCTAAAAAGATTGTGGGTGTTTTCTACAAAGCAAATGAATATGCTGAAATGAACCCCAACTTTTTGGGCTGTGCAGAAAATGCCTTGGGGATACGTGAATGGTTAGAATCTAAAGGTCATCAGTACATAGTCACTCCTGACAAAGAAGGACCAGATTGTGGTTAGTTACTGCTAATCTATAATCTCTCATGTTCTATCCATTACTCCACTGAAGCCTATGCATTTCTAAAGATAATCCATTTAACCTTCATGCTTGTACAACTAAACACATCTTAAAAGGAGTATTTTTTTTCCATTTAAAACATGCATATATGTGCTTAAGTTTTTTAAAAAGAAATGGGTCACGTGAGGAGAATATAACAGTCATAGCAGAAACATTTATTTAGATAAAGAGCAAAGCAAAGTAAACAATAGTTGCTTTGTTAGTGTTGGTCCTTTGCTGCTAGTAAATTCTGATCAGGACACTGCGAGGTAATTCCTTGCAGGAGGGAAAAAAGAGTGTATTTTACCTTGATATACAGGTGTGCATTTGCAAAACTTCTATACTTCAGGACTCAGGTGTTAAGTTGTACTAGTTTGATAAGATTATGGCTAAATTTTGTAATTTAAACAAGGATTTATCAAAGTCGCAGGGGCTTGTTTAGTTGTTGATTAGAGTGCACACATGGATACTTTAGTAGTAAAGATTTTCTGATGGATGACATGCTTAGTGTAAATCCTTGCTTATTAGTATCTTTTATCATGAGAAAGAATGGTGCCCTAGTCTGATACACGAACTACTCTGTGTCTTAGTTTTTCACTGTTGAATCCTTTACTATGCTCTAAACAAAGAAATTTCTCCTGAGTTAAAGTTTTTGTGTGTGATCATCTATAATAGCTTCTTTTTTTTTCCGTGACTGCAGAGCTTGAGAAACACATTCCTGATCTTCATGTGTTGATTTCGACCCCTTTTCATCCTGCCTATGTCACGGCTGAAAGGATCAAGAAGGCAAAAAATCTACAACTTCTGCTGACAGCTGGAATTGGATCAGATCATGTTGATCTGAAAGCTGCTGCTGCTGCTGGATTGACAGTAGCAGAGGTCACTGGAAGCAATACTGTCTCAGTTGCGGAAGATGAACTGATGCGAATCTTAATTCTTGTCCGAAATTTCTTGCCTGGACATCATCAGGTTATCAATGGGGAGTGGAATGTTGCTGCAATTGCGCACAGAGCTTATGATTTGGAAGGCAAGACTGTTGGAACTGTTGGTGCAGGACGTATCGGCAGACTTTTACTCCAACGATTGAAGCCATTTAACTGTAATCTACTTTACCATGACCGTCTTAAGATGGATTCTGAGCTAGAGAATCAAATTGGAGCAAAGTTTGAGGAAGATCTCGATAAGATGCTCTCGAAATGTGACATAGTGGTCATCAATACGCCTCTTACAGAGAAAACAAAGTAAGGTTTCTGTTTCTATAATTACACGTCGTAAACCTATACAATAAGATTCATTGACAAAGCTTCTTATATTCAAGTTATTTTAACAATGACTTAATTATGAGATGAACTAAGTAAAGCTAAAGTGAATATTCATTGAGAATGAAATATGATATTAAGCGAAGGAAAGGAGAATTTTAGGACTCACTCTTTGGTGTCATCGTAATTTTTGTTATCACTGTAGATCGTATATAACATAGTTGTATATTTAAATTCCTCTATTCTATTCCCTAAGTTAAGAAATTCTCTTGAGCACCCACCATATACAATTATACATGACTTTGGCTAAGCTCAAAAAGACTGTCTTAATGATGGCCTTCCATGGATTCTCCACCTATATAAGCCATGGCTAAAGTTGAAAAATTGCTTGGCCAAGTTGTCTTTCTCCTTTGGCATGATGCAAAAAACATTTGATATTATTTCTGTGTGAACCACTGCTACGAGTAACATGTTCTTAGAGATCATGTTTTCTTTTCCTTCTTCCTTTAATTTTCTATTTCGAGCTTTGTCATCAGTTAGAGGTCATCGGTAGGATGATAGATGTTCTCAGCAACTTGTGTTGCTAGAGTAATATGATTGCCAATGGAGTATTTTTAAGATTCTTGGAGATGTAAGAGTTGTTTCTGTCCATACATCACTCTTCTCATGTCACTAAGGTCATTGATTGTTTCCATGCGCTATATCGCAAATTGCTCACAATTTTAGCTATGTGTTCCAGAGGAATGTTTGACAAGGAAAGAATTGCAAAGTTGAAGAAGGGAGTTCTAATTGTAAACAATGCTCGAGGAGCAATTATGGACACTCAAGCAGTTGTTGATGCTTGTAACAGCGGTCATATTGCAGGTATTTTAACATAACTTGAACACATCATCCAGAGATGAGCCCTCAGCTTTAATATCTATTGGACACATCATTATATTTTTTTTCTTCAATTCTTGCTTATTTCTTTTCTACAATATATTTTATCGACATTTGGAAGTAGTTCCATATCTTGTTTAATTGCCGAATCCTTTGAAGAAAGAAATACTTCTAAAACTATATTGAGTTCTTTCTTTCGGTTATTTCCCCCCAAATTTAGGATACAGTGGAGATGTTTGGTACCCACAACCAGCTCCCAAGGACCATCCATGGCGCTACATGCCAAACCAAGCTATGACTCCTCACATTTCTGGGACTACCATTGATGCACAGGTTTGTAAATACACTGTTTTCTCTAATTTCTTTAGGCTTTGCTTATTCTTTACTTTCACGACATTATAATTGCGAGCAAACTGAGAGAAGCTTGTTACTGGCAATTCGCAGTTGAGGTATGCAGCTGGAACAAAGGATATGTTGGACAGGTACTTCAAGGGTGAGGATTTCCCTGCTGAAAATTACATTGTCAAGGATGGGGAATTGGCACCTCAGTATCGCTAAATTATTAATGTATATTAGAGTTGTGTCTAGATTTTTGTGTTGAATAAACTGGCAAGCCGTGTTTTCAATAAGCTGATAAAATTGGCTACTTTATGTTCTTTTAGAACTGTAATGCAGTTTTTCTCCGGGTTGGCTGTATCGTAGTCCTCTTCTGTGATGAAAACATGTCCTCTTCTGTGATGAAAACATGTCCTCTTCTGTGATGGAGGTCTATATATGATCCTCCAGTGTCTTTCTCGAGTCTATAACTGAACTTCCTTGCTATGGTAGTTGTACTGGTGTTATGGTAGTTGTACTGGTGTTGTCCTGGACATTTTATGATAAAAAAAAAATATTATCTTCTTCTTTGCTAGTAATTGTTGCAGTTGCTACCTGGCAAAAATAATGAAATGATGTGAAACAGAATTTGACATCACAGTATATTTTGCTTTATTGGGAAGAAAAGCGGACTTCATCAGTTTGGAACTTCAGATTTTTAAATGACCTCTTTCTTCACATACAAGCGAATAAATGTGATGTATGTGCCATTTGACACCCAAGAAGACCTAATCCAAAAATGATCCTGGGTGCATATTGGAGTGGTTCATTTATAGTTGAGCTTTTTTGTCTATAATAAAAACGTCAATCACAAATTACTACAGGTGCTTTCAACAGTGTGTTTTTCTCGGAAGTAACTCCTTATTAGTAGTTCCAAAGGTTCAGTCAACTCTAGTATTTATCAGTTATAGTAATAGGTAATTCTTGAATACAAATCAGAGCCACTGTATCTTTCAATTGCAAGTAGAAAATGTAGACTGATCACAAACGAAAGAGAGCAGGGAGCATACTTTAATTAGTTGGCGACATTGTGCGAAGAAGATTTGTCATTCATCACATGTGGCTGTGATTTCCTATACCGAATGTGTGGGATAATCTTCCTGTTGGTGTTAGTCACCAGTACCTAAAATTTACTTTAAGAATGATAACAAGTTTCATGCCTCACTGATTCAAACTGTTTTGCTTAAGAAATTCAAGGTCTTTCATTTGCAGCTGAACTGCTTCTTTTGATAATTGCTTGGGCTCATATTTGATTTCTTCAGTTCCATCTGCCACTCTCTTTGCCTTCTCTTTGACAATGATTTCTACCTTTTGCTGCCCGACTGTAGGAAAGACAGCATTAAGCATGGTACTTAGCAGTTTTTCATCTTCTTCTTCAATCAGATCCCTTCCATAGCAACACACATGTATAGCTTCCAGAGCTTTCTCAGCACGAAATTCCATGGGGATTGTAGGTGCTGGAGCTCCCAACTTTGATCGCTTCTGCACGAGTAACGGAAAATGTTTAGCAAAAATGGGCTCGTAAACGAGAGATCAAATATAAGTGTGATATATGGCTATCAAACCGTGCACATTCTGAGCTTGGTGCTAAATCTGATGAAGCCTGCAATGGGATGGCTGCAAACATAAATTTACTCGATATGCTAGTGTAAATAAGCTTCCTAATAAGTGTTAGGCAGAGCTACGTGTGTGTCGATACTCTAAGTTTTGGAGGATTCGAACAACATGAAAAGAATGAAGCATAAACAGAAGTTGAAGTACGCCTCAAAGACAGTATCAGTGTAAGTATGCTATAAATTTACTGATTAGCATTGGAACTAAGGTAACATAAATGAAAAGAAGCTAAAAATCGATGGCAAATGACAAATGAAATCTTATTAACCTCTCTTGCTTCATTCATCATTGCGATGAAGTTTTGTTCTTCAAATTCAATATCATTTGCTAAACTAAGCCTTGCTACCCCTTCCAAAATTTCCTCAGATTTGAGTAAACCAGCTCCTACTGCAGCTAACCAACAACACAGTAGCACATACAGAGGATCCCCTGTCTATCCATAAGGCAAAGAAAATCAAGGTCAATAATCTATAGATAAAACCAAGCCAAGCCACGCCACGCTACTTGATTGCAAGTAAACATTACCTTGCCACGTCGATCTCGAAATTCATAAAAAGCTCTTGAATCATTAATGGAGCACTTGTTACCGACTCGCCTCCTGAACTCAGCAAAATCAATAAAATCGCTTCCAACACCACCTTCCTCATTAACAATTCTGGCTATGAGACCAAAAACAGGCAGTGAACCGATGACCTTATTAGCGAAACTGAAATTGGATTTGTGGTCCCATCCATATAAGCCTTGACGAGCAAGACGGCACCGCCATTGGAGTTGGAATTATTCCTTGTTGATGGAAATGTATAGAAACGTCGAAAGTAACGAAGAGAGGGAGAGATTGAGTTGCAGTAGATGGAGGAGGAAGAAGAAGGAGAGTGGAGAGAGGAGACAACCACCATAGTGTTACATGTGGTGGACGTTCAATCTTCGTTTTGATATTGCCCCTTCGGTTTATCTTTTCGGAATCTATCTCACTATGAGCTTCATTATCTACTCTCAAATAATAATATTCGTATACAGTAAAAAAATTAAAATCATCTACTTTTTTGTAGCACCTTTAATTAAATTAAATTTATTTAAATACTTATAGTATAGTATTTGATTAAGTTTTCAAAAATATCTGGTAAAAAAATTAAAGTTCTTAATTTTTTTTAAGTAATAGGAGTAGTAGAAATATTTATTTTAAAGAAGTTTCAAAAGCAATTTTTTTCTAATATGTTTTTTTTTTTTTGGCCAAACACAAATACTACTCCATATTACGATTGATGAAAATAGCTTTTATATTGGTTAGTCAAACATAAACTATTGTTCTTTAATGATTTTTTTTTGAAAATAATTCTAATAAAAACAAGAAAATTTTAAAACTTGGCCAGATAAATTAAATGTGTGTTTGATTAATTAATTTCAAATAAACTTTTACTGATATTGGAACAATAATTGTGCTTGAAGTAATTTTAAGGAAAAGCATCATTTTTAGCTTATAAAAATTGGTGTATTTTTTTTAAAATTAGAAATCTGGTGTTTCCTATATAGTCATGTTCAATAAATATATTTATTTTCAGGAAGCGATATCTTAAAACCCCATGGTTAGTGGCGAATGATCACTGGCACACTGTCTCTCTGGCCCCAATTCCCTAGCGGACGGCCTGTGTCGCTTGTAGAGAAATTAAAAAAAGGAGACATTTGATAATAGTAATTGAAATAAAGAGACTTTGGCGGCACTACTATATCACTACTCAGATTCTCCTTCCCATTTTCGTGCAAATTAAATATACTCTTCCTCCTACTCTACGCCAGCTGCTCTCCTCTCTCTTTCTCTCTCCTTTCGACACCTCAAAAGGTATGTAAACGCGTTCGCAATTACTCAACCGTTATCCTTTAAATGTGAATGTTAGGTTTATTCATTTTGCAATTTTTCCGTTGTTTTCTCTGTGCTGTGTAGAGTGGTGAAGTAGAGAGCCCAAGGGTGAGTATGGGAGCTTTTTCAAATGAAGAACTCAGTTTCTCTTCCAATTTCAACTTCGCTTCCTCTCAAGATCTCAGATTCTCTAAGCAAATCCATGACAACGTTCACGGCAACATCTACATTGATCCGGTATGTTGCTGTCTCTCACTTTCTGCCGACTTGTTTACCTTCTATATTTATGTACATGCTTATACCTGCACTGTTTGAAGTTATAGGTAGGTAGTTTTTCTTTTGTTTTGTTGCTAAGAGCAATTTCAAATGTGTATGCTACACTAGTTTTCTGTGGTAACTAATAGCCAAAAGTGTACTACTATTTTAAAGGAAATTGATAACTGTCAATGAGATAAATGAAAATTCAGAGCTATTTTGAGTTGCAATTCATACATTTTTGTTATCCATAGTGTTCTATGGGTAACTCAGTGCTGAAATTGTACTCGCAAATTAGCCAAAATTGTTAACCGTCAGAGTGAATAAATGAGTTCAAAATTATTTTGAATGTCAATTCATAAATTTTGGTTTTCCACAATTTTCCTAAAAATCTTCAACAGATAAAAAAAGAAGTTATCTAGAACGCTTGTGAACATCCAATGTTCAAAAAAGAAAGTTATCTAGAACGCTTGTGCCTAAATTTTGATTTTGTTTCATTTAGTTAAACATTATTGACCATGTGACCATAACAATTAACAAGACAAGATGATTTTCTTCATTCATGATTTATTCGAGAAGCATATCAAGGTCAAAATTCATAAGTTTGTTTTGCTGGTAAGAATGGATCGATCTCAAAAGAAATGAGAGTAACAAAGTGTTTTCCGACACTGTCCTTGGTTAACCTGTGATGCAATCCTATTTCAGCTTTCAGGCTAAAACATGTATTTTATCCAATATATCAATGAGTTGTTATTCGCCCGTATTTATTTATTAGTATGTGATTGTTTTGCCAGGCAAGAGAGACACTAGGGTGTGGTGGTTACTGTTTTCTCAATGTGATTTCAGATCTACACTCTTATTTTCACTATTCTTATACATGTTCTTTAACTTCTTATTGGGAGCTTTGTGCAAAGTACTGGAAGTTTATTCTTTTCTGAACTTTGCAGCTCTACTTGAAGTTCATTGACACAGAACAATTTCAAAGGCAAGTTTCCTTATCATGTACTTCTAGTAGTGTAGTAGTAGTGGTAGATCTCAGTTTATTGCATCCCGACTATAAATATATGTACTTTTCGAATATATGTTTTCATATTGGCTGCAATCTGCCTATGATTTTATGTTCAACACTTTATCATGAGAGCTTTACTAGAATTATTGAACTGTTTTTTTCTTTTGTTTTCCAGGCTTCGTGATCTTAAACAACTAGGTAAGTTACTATCCTTGTTCCCTATTTGCATACCTGGTTGCAAGCTTGTTTATGCTAGAACATCAAATTTAGCCTTGTGATTCAATATGGGATTTGAAGAAGTTTTCTTATCTATCATCTACGTGTCCGCTGAAATGCTTGGCATCCCAAATTTTAGTTCTTTCATTTTGCAAAATTATTACTAGTAAAATGTGGGATGCCATAAAAGATGTAACTAACCTGTATTTTATTTTAGTCTTAATGTAAGTTGTTTTGGTTATCAAAACTAGGATAAAATTGATAACTATCTTTGCCTCTTAAATATGTTCTGAAATTATATGCAACTTTCAGCTTCACTTTGTGAATAGCGGTGACACTTGAACGTATAAATAGTCTGTTTCAACTTCAGTGGTATCTAAATTGTGGTTGCATTGCTGACTGTCGTCGGGTCCTTGTAAGGTCTTATGTAAATTGCAAAGATATCTTGTTTCTTAGTGTCCTATGAAGACATATCTATATAGGTTATTCAAATTCTGGATATTCATGTACATGATTACTTAAGAACTCATAATTAGCTTTTAAAGCCCCTGCATATATATCTCCCATACAAGCCTCTTGCAGAGGCAGAGGCAAGCCCAAGGGTTACAAGCCTAGATGCAAGTTACAAAAAGGCTATATGGTCTCCTATTGCTCAATGGGTGAATTTCACCTTCTGTTAAAATGAGATCCATGTTATCTGTTCGAGAAGTTCAAATCATCCATCTTCCACTCAGTACTTGATGCAGCCATTGGCTCTTACTGTTATGCTCAATGCTGGTGGAAACCTTGTAAGTCCAGGAGTTAACAGCCTGGTAGTGGCTTGAATTTGTTACTAACATGAGCTCTTGGATTCACTTTAAGGTGTGGCACACATGGTCTATCCAGGAGCAGTGCATTCTAGATTTGAGCATTCCCTTGGAGTGTATTGGCTTGCCAATGAAGCTGTCCATAAGCTTAAAACCCACCAAGTATGAATTTGTTTATACTATTATTTTGATTTCTCAACTTGACATACCTGAGGGGTTGTCATGTAATCCTAGTGTTCCTTTTACAGGGTATGGAGCTTGGAATTGATCACTTTGATATACAAACAGTGAAACTTGCAGGTAAGTGATATGGAATGACTTGTGCATGGAATGCTCTTCCTAATGCAGAATAATGAACTTCCATTCCATTGTGGTTGAATTTCTCAGGTCTTCTACATGATATTGGACATGGACCTTTTAGCCACTTGTTTGAACGCGAGTTTCTTCCTCAAGTTCGCAATGGATTGGACTGGTAATAGTTTACTGTGGAATGAATTCTGTTATTCAGATACCTCTCAAAGACATATGTCACATTCTCATGCTATTTGAATTTTTTATTTTTTTTGAAATAGATGCTATTCAATTTTTCTTGGCTAATAAGAATTGAATTTTTGAAATTTCCAATTCCCTGCAACGTACTTGATCTTAGCAAGAAGCTTCTACTTTTAGTAAAGGCTTGAAGTGATCAAATAAGGAAGAAATGAATTTTTACTTTTTAAGAGTGGGAGTGCTTTCATATTGCATTCTTGGATGCAAGTCTTTAGGAAAGCTCTAGTTTTGCCCTTTTTACTTCAATAAATCAATATATCTCTATCCCAAACTAGTTGGACAGTTTTATCATTTAATCATAGGAAATAAAGTTATGCTTATAGCATACATTATGTGATAGAAATCCTAAAGTTGTAATTAATCATGGTGGAGGACCTTGGCATATGATGATTTTGTTTAGTTGTTTCCAACTGTTTGTGTCTGCTCTTGCCTGCAGGTTGTAGTGTTGATATTGAGAAAATATTTCCTAGTTAACTATCTTAATGTTTTTGTTGTACAAGTTTCTTTGAAGCTTCTTGCACTCATAATGAGGTGATGTCATTATTTAAGTGTAGTGCATATTAATGACCTTCTTGTCTTATGTTTTATTTTAGGTCTCATGAGCAAATGTCTGTGGACATGATTGATCACATTGTTGATGAGCGTCGTATTGATATTGATTCTGGAACCATTAAAAGGGTCAAGGTAAGATGAATTATTTTGATTTATGCTAGCTGATATCATACGAGATGAGAATGTTAGTTTGCTTATAACATGTAGTATTTGTCAGTTTCACACAAAAAAAAATCCCTCTGTTTCAACTTGATTGTCCTGTTTTGACTTGACACGAAATTTAAAAAAATAAAGAAGACTTTTGAATCTCGCGGTCTTAAATTAAAGATATGTAGAATATACCAAATTGTCTTTTAAACTTGTGGTCTTAAACATGCTATGTGAAAAGTTAGAATTAAAGAGTTGCCAAAAAAGGAAAGAGTCATTCTTTTTAAAATGACTCAAAACGGAAAGTAGGACTAACAAACTGAAATGGAGGGAGTATGAAGTCTTTGTGCAAACTGGTATTTTCTCCAGAAGCAATTTGAATTTTAGGTGCTACTCAAGTATGGTAGACACGTGGAACTTTGGATGACATCAGCTATTGGCTGAAAGAGAATTTGTATATGTGGAGCTAAAACCTGCAAAGAGATAGCTTCTTTCATTAAATTCTCTTGAGTTAGTAGTAAGTAAAAGCTTCTGCTGATTTGCAATGCTCTTCTTTACAATTCTTTTCAATGGTAACTGATGTCAAATCTTAGTGAACTATGACCAAGTTATGACTATACGTTGGTTGAGATAATAAAGTTATTCACCATTCATGTGAGTTATTATTACTTCATGCAAATTCTACAACCAAGCTATGACTATGTTGGTTGAGATAATGAAGTTATTCACTGTTCATGTGAGTTACTATTCTTCATACAGCTAAAAGCAAATTGATTGTACATGCCACAAGTCATCATAAGACTTGTTTATATTGTAAGCAGGAAAAATTTTAAACGTGGCCTTTTGACCTCTATATTTGACAGGAAATGATACTTGCTAGTTCCAATTTTACGTTGACAAAAGTAAGTCCTTCTCTTTCCACTTTCCAGCACATAGTTATCAGGAGGAAAAAAAACGTGATTCTTGCAATTTGACTGTTTTCATTTGACATGCATTTGCACTTCAATCTGGAAATTTTAGCTTTTTATGCTCATCGATTCACATCATATTCCATTTTTGAAACTTGTGCACTGCTTCAATTTGATTGATTAATTTGTAGAGCTCAAGGGAGAAGCAGTTCTTATATGATATTGTGGCTAATGGTCGAAATGGAATCGATGTTGACAAGTTGGTTTCTAAACTATAGATTATTCTCTCCTCTTTTTTTTCCAACCTATTCTTTTCCAGCTTTCACCGGATGAAGCTTTGGTTTGCAGGTTTGATTACATTGTCCGAGATAGCCGTGCGTGTGCTGTAGGATGCAATTTTCAGTTTGAGAGGTCTTTTCTTTCATGTTCTTGGTTATTGTAAATTGACATCTTTTCACAAATATCTGAGAGAGGGAAAATAATTCTTTACCATGAAACTGTCTTCATTTTCTGTAGGTTGATGGAAACTATGAGAGTATTGGGAGATGAGATATGCTATCGAGCCAAAGATTGTTAGTACTCATGTCTTACCAAGATCTTATTTATTTTTGTTTGACTTGTGGTCTTATTATTTGTGTGGATAAATCCTCAGATTTAACCATCCACAAGTTATTTGCCACACGAGCTGATCTACACAGAACTGTTTATACTCACGCTAAAGTGAAGGTACATAGCTAATTTGACAAAGTTGTGCACTGATTTTCTCACCAGCATATCTGAAATGTGGAAGTTATCATTTTGTATGTCATTTTTAAGTATGTAGAGGTTTTCAATTTGTTTTCCCATCATTGTACAGGCAATAGAGCTTATGATTGTAGATGCACTGGTGAAAGCAAATGATTATCTACACATATCATCACATATAGAGCATCCTTCTCAATACTGGAAGGTCGGCATGGTCTTTTTGTTAGCTTCAACCTCCTTAATTCATGGAACCATGAAAATAATTTCTCTGTGTATGTGGAAGTAGTTAGATGACACCATTTTAAAAACCATCGAGACTGCTCCAGACCCGGAACTGAAGGAATCTAGGGATTTGATCCTTCGTGTTCGAAGGAGAGATTTGTACCAGGTACTGAGGTTATCTAATGGGTGTTGATTAAGCAGGTTCTATGCGTATTATGGGATGTTTGAAGTTTACAGTTAATTCTTGTTTCTGCACATTGCAGTTCTGTAATGAGTATGCTGTCCCAAAAGACAAAATAGAGCATTTCAAGGATGTCACGGCACATGATATTGTCTGTTCGCAGGTAGCTAACATATAGTAGTCTCTGTTTTTGGGAGTCTTTAGTATTTCTATGGTAATAATCATTATCTTACAGAAAAGTAGCAGTGAGATACTTAATGAAGAGGATGTTGCTGTGACCAATGTCAGGATAGATCTGACTCGCGGGAGGCATAATCCTCTTGAAAGGTTTGTCAAAATGGGTCATCCTATGCAGTTCTTGCACTTGCACGCGATTTCTCTATCCCTCTCCTCCACTTTTATTATCATTCTGAACTCTTTCAATTTATTTTCTTTGTATGCTGGTTGGACGTGTTGCCTCTGCCAGTATCCATTTTTTCAAGGTATAGACTATGGGTTCTACAAGTTTGATCATCAAAATCTATTCAATTACTTTTCTTGTCTGCATGTGTTTCATCTTTCCCGACCTCACTCTTAATGATTCGATTGAAATTCAGGATTATGAAAGTGACGAGAAGTTCTCTATACCTGATGATCGCATCAGCCACTTGCTGCCATCATCATATGAAGATATGATTGTGAGAGTCTACTCCAAAAAGCCCCACCTGGTCTGTCCAGATAACGACTGTGCATTTGTTTTTTGTGTTCTTCTCCATCAAGTCTGATCTCAGTTTTTTTGTATCCTACTCAAATTTTCAGGTGGAAGCTATTTCTGACGCATTTGAAAATTTCCAGTTAAAGACTTATGGAATAAAAGCACAGGTTCATGCAACACCTGAGAAGAAAAAACGCCGTGTATGATATTTCCCCAGTCATCACTACAAAATATATCTCAAGCAACATATTACAGTCAATTTGTACAGAAGTCTTTAAATGACACGTGAAAGGCCTCTCAAGAGTTATACTAGAGTTTTTGTAGAAAGTTGCTACCATTTACTTGATATGATAATATCCTCCGAGTACTCTCAACAATTTTTTGTATCCTAGCATTACTCGAAAAATGGATTCTTGGTATAACCGACTTCTGAATATTACAGAAGCTGATGCTTCCATAATACCTTCTCTTTCTACTTGGTGGTTGGTGAATGAATATATGTTAAGAGTATTTGATGTAGCTAAAGTTTGTTTATTTGCTGGTTTTTGAAGGAAAGAGCAACAGTTCTATTCTTACCATCAATGAAAATAAAGTAGCAACTGCAAAAGGTAACTAAAACTGTGAGATTTGTAACTTAGTGTAGTAGCAAGAATCAATTTTTGATGGAGGTTACGTATAATCTTTGGCATTCTTTTATTTCTGCCGCATTAAGAAAAGTATTCATCTCTATACTCGGTTCTATTGTTTTTCTTTGCTTCCTTATTTTTTCAGGGTTTTATAATTGTTGATCCTTCTGAGATTCAGAAGCCATTTTGATAAAAAGAAAAAAAAAATTGAATCTGCCCTTGCGCTTGCAAAATTTCCATATAAATGTGATCCAGAGACTAAAGCATCAAATGCCCAAGCAGTGCCTTGTCTCATTAACTTTCCTATGCACGTATTTCTGGTATGTTGTACTAGTTAGGTTTTTAATGGCATCTCCTATAATTGAAAGCGTGATGTATATAACTTCGCAATTGGTCTGCGGGAAATATATTGCTGTGATATGCCATATCCAGATTAGAGCTTCGCAGAAGTGACAACAGCTATTTTGCACAAGGTATGAATTTGATTTTAGCTGTATCTTGATGCAACTGAACATGGACTCTGTTTGTTGAAAGTTAAAAAGTCAAAACTCTGCATCAAATAGGGGATGCACTCAAGCTTTGTCCGTTGGGTTTTTGGAAAAGATGAATTTATAAAACAATTGGGCAATAGCAAGATAATTTATTAGTTCGGATTATGAATTTAGAGTGATGGAAGAAAAATCAACAGATTGCTCCACATTTAGTTCTTGAAGTGAGTGGAAGGTAAAATGGTACCTTTTAGCCTAATCCTGGGTATTTGATATTTCAAAAGCAAGAAACTGAAATTGTTGAATATATGATGAAAATAATGATTATACTCTTCAGAGAGTTTCGTGAACAACTCAATGCAGGTCTTAATTCCGATAATTCCTCACTTAAACGACATCTCTAACCAGCAATCTTGTAGCTTGGATTCACAAGATTATCGAGGCCAGATACAACTTGTATTGATTCTATCACATCTCCCACCTTTAGATCTGCCAAAAAGTTCTCATTTTCTGTCACATAACCGAACACAGCATATCGACCATCCAATATATTGGCATTGCTAGGAGTCAGTTCACTTTCTTTCAACAACCAAAACACCTGACTTGAGGCAGAGTTATTCTCAAATTCTTCTCTAGCCATGGCCATTGTTCCAAAAGCATTGAAAGGTAGTCTTGTTTGAGCCTTGTATAGACCAAGATCTTCTAAAGTTTCTCCATAGAATGGTGCTTTTTCACCAACCACCATAATCTCTAGAGGTACTGTCCGGGTTTTCTCTGTACTGGGGTCAATAAAACCTTCAGTTGGACCTTCAGGATCTCCTGTTTGGACCACAAACCCATCCGCTCTTTGAATATCCATGCCATCATAGAAATGCCTCTCGACCAAGTCTATAAAATTTCCAGCAGTAACTGGAGCATTATATCCATCTAGAACAATACGAAATACGCATTCCTCCAGGTTGGGATTGTCTTTGACTTTGACCTTCATATCCACAGTTGCTCTTCCCTTCAGTAAAGGCATATTTTGAAATTCTTCAGGTACTTCATATGGGAATCCATCCACCATATCCTCTTCAACACCTCCAACATAGTTAAGCAATTCCTTCTGTTTAGGTGCAACAGCATCTCGAGTCCTGTCTTCAACAATTTGTTGAAGCTCACCTAACCCAGCTTCTAGTTTGTTTAGCAATTCAATAGCATGGTCAGTCTTTGACTTAGCTACTCCTGAAACAATCAAGGTTTTCCCTTCCTTGAGAGCTCGAGATGCTTGTCTTGTATTTCTTTCAACAGAGTCAAGCGCCTTGACACCAGCAATCTTCAGACTATCAGTAATATCTTCAAGGGGTTTTTGGACTTCTCTTATCGCCTTGTTGTCAATGGGCAATGCATACCTCAATAACGCCCCTGGATCCTTAATTGGTGGCCCTGAGATCAATACAGAGACATCTGGCAATGCTGGGGTGCTCGCATGAGCAGGACCCAACCATTGCGATCCAGGTGGTCCACTAATCAAACTAACTGACAATGCAACTGCAGCTGCACATTTCTTCAATGACAAAAACCAATCTTTCTCTTTGTCTTGGCATTCAGATTCAGAAGGAAGCGAGCGTTGTGAAGAACATAGTGGAACAAAATGGCGGATCGATCCTTTACTAAGAGCAGGTGAGAAATGGCTGTAATTGAGCTTAGGCTTGATGGATTTGGTGGAAGTTGTTAATGGCGAAGAAAAATAGTGGCAGGAAACAGATGCTGCCATTGATGAATTTACAACTAGTTTGTTTACACAGTTAAGCAAATGTAGAGGACATTTGGGGTTTGGAGAAAAAAAAATATTTGACAAAATGCAAATGCTATTAATGGAGAAATTGAGATTGAAAATAGGTGTAATGGACAGGAGGAGAGTAGAAAGAGATAAGGATAAAATTGGAATACCAGAGACTCAGGTCAACCTCATGCTCCGGATAAGATAATTGAGTGTCACTTTAATTGGATATTACTCGTACGGTGACGTTTAGTGGGCTCTTTCTGGGCTTTATCGCTAAATTGGGCCGAGACATTACACACAATTTTGCTTTGCGCCATTTTACACGCGCGAAATTTGTTATGAAAAATATTACTCTTTCATAGTTGAATTTCTTAATAATATTAATACTAAAGCTTATTAATTATTCAATATTTTAAATATTAAATGCAGGAGGTGCATTCGTTGAAAAATAAATAGGATAATTTCTATTAAGGGGGGTATACGTTGTTGAGTCCGGCTGGCAAAGAATTCCTTTATTCTTCTTTGATGGACCAAACATGTATTGATTAAGGTTATATGTACAGAAGTAGTAGATGACTACTTCAACGACAAAAACTCTTTCATTAGATATACATTGCGGATATTAATGTTGAAGCTAAAGAGATCTCATCATTAAATTTGTTACGTAACTTTGGACACTAGATGGCATCTCTCGCGTAGATGATAATTGATAAGGGAGGATCAAGGATTTGAAGTATACTAAAATTGCTTTACTCTGAGTTGTGTTAGAAACCATACATTATGCGATTTTATATGGAAAGCAGATAATGCCAGCAAGGATAAAGAAAAAATTTAGTATTATAAACTGAGATAAAGAATCTAATTAACTATAAAAAAAAATTTGCTGACAATTGAATGACTAAAGCAAATGCCGCAGAAATTCGTATACTCGTGGAAATAGGAAAGGGGTAACAGAAACCCCATAAAATCTAAATCTAAAGAGTGATATCATAGGGAGAAATCAGACGACGTTTTGGAGCTCCACTTTTGAGGGCTTCTCGTCTTTGGGAGGTGGGTTGCGGTAAATGACGATCAATGCCAGCTGAATTAAAGCTAATAGTGCTCCAACTCCGTTTCCAGTCTACAGAATATGAGAGCATTACAAGTCAATTAGTATACAAATTAATTCCAGTTAACAGAAAGAAATACTGTAGATGAAATTTAAGAAAAAAAGACACACCAAGATGTAGGGATCAAACTTGAGGAGAGCATAGATGGCCCAGCAGATTCCATTAAGGAAGCATGCTATGGAAAGCGTCTTTGGCAAGAATTCAGCACTCTTTGTTTTGATCACCTTGTACTGTTTTCAGGAAAACCACAAAAATGACTACTGTAAGTTTGATATTCTACATATATGAAATTGATCAACACCAGAACTAGGCCTTTGTGTTCATACCATGATTGATAGAGGGGATCCATACATACAAATTCCAAAGGCGGTAGCGAGAATTCCCACAACCGTGGTTCTACTTGCGTAAGTGTGCAAGCCTAACATGGTTCCAGCTACAGCGGCGGCCAGCCCCACGATTTCACCGAACAAAATAGAAACTATTTGTAGCTGAGATTGAAAACACAAAGTGTTATATATAAGAGCATAATTTTTAACTTAACATTAAAAATTGGTTAGATAGTTACCCGATATCTTTTGCCAGTGTAGAAGAAAAATATGGAAATATAGCACAACTGCATGACGAGACCAACGCTGTTGATGGTGACCACAAGAATGCTGTGTGGATGAACGAAAGGCATGCCGTAGTAAATCCACATCAAACAGTTCATTGTAGATGCAAGGTATGGGTACGGGTGGAACTCCTCCACTGATTTGTTTTTGATGATTCGACGAAATGTTGGCCTGAATTAACCACAGAAATCAAATTCAGTAAACATAAACTTTGAGGATAACAGAGTATATTTAAACTTTGATTTTTTTTCATATAGATGCCTAATTTGATTGATGTTTCTATGAATTAAATCTCATTATTAAGTGACTACACATGAGATTTATCGAATAACAAATACATAAAGAGAAGATATATTACATTGGCGAAGCAAAGAGAACGAAAGATAAGACATTGCCTGCAAAAGAAGAAGAGATCGAACATTAGAGAAATTGTTTACATTATCAAACACGTATGCATGTATGTATGTAAACAGACTCAAATTCACACGTCCTACACCTAATCCGTTCAGATTAGTAGAATTAATGCTGCCATGCATGTGTCCATGAGAACTTCGATAAATAGCAGAACAAAAAAGCAGAAGAAGAGTAGTTTGGACGAATCGATTCATCAAAAAAAGCATAAAAAACTGGTTCATTAGAAGAAATTCAACAAAATCGAAGTATCAGCACTCAATTCATTCACTAATTCAAATGAGAATCAATTAACAGAGTTCAATCAACTTAAACGTAACTATAAACACTTTATCCATTCAAAATCAAAAATAGAAGAGAAGATCGATAACTCATACCACTAATTCAAATGAGAATCAATTAACAGAGTTCAATCAACTTAAACGATAAACACTTTATCAATTCAAAATCAAAAATAGAAGAGAAGATCGAAAACTCATACCGATAATGCCGACGATAAAACGAATATCATTGGTACTCATCACCATCTTCGGTAGCTTTTGAGAAAAAACTAGAGTCTAGAGGAATTCCGGATTCAGAAAAGGGAAGAAAAGTGTGACTAATGTGATGGAGGGAAGAGAGGCGTGTTTATATAGATGTAGAAATTAATTAGTTAATAGAGTTTTAGTCGGACTGTGTTGCAACTAATCCAGATTATTTTAGTCTAATTTGGATTCTTCGTTTCTTTCATATACTCCGGTTAGAATTTTATCCAAAACTTGTTTTAATCACAATCCTTTATAAACGAGGTTTACTTTTTATTTTTCGCCTTTTATCATATCTTCCTGTAAATACCAAATGATTAAATACGTAATTATGGAGTAGTTAATTAAACTAAAATAAAGTATATGAAACTTCAAAATATTAACTAAACTAAGAAAATATTTTAAAATCCATGAATCAATTGTTACATATTACTATTGAATTAGCATTAAACAATAACTTGTTATAATAATAATAGATATACTCCAACAAAGTTAAATAATATTTACGGAGTGATTTTTTTTAATTATTGTTATTATAATATGAAAATGTCTTTTATTTTCAACAAACTATCACGCCAATAGAGAGTGGTGCACTGGGTTAGTTAGTTACTGTAAGTTACATAAATTGCTTATTGGTATTCTTTTCCTGTCTATTTCGTTTAGTTTCCTAATTCTAATTGGTTAATTACACAACCTAATATCCTGGCATAAAAGTCAATTATATATATATTACTATTAAGAACATAAAACTTTGATGAATAATTAAAGCTTAAATAAAGTACATGAAACTTGAAAGTATTAATTAAACTAAAGAAATATTTTAAAATTCATGAATCAAATGTTAAACATTACTTTGAATTAGCATTAAGCAATAACTTGATAAGAGCCTTGCAAAACCTGTTATAATAATATATACTCCAAAAAAGTTAAATTATATTTATATTATCATTATTTTTAACTATCACGCCAAAAGAGAGTGTAGTAGGTGTTTCGTTTAATTAGTTACCGTAAGTTACATAAATGCCTACAGTATCCTTTTCCCACATTTATATTGATCCCTTAGTCAATATTATCACTTAAATGAAAAAACTCTTTTCGTTATCGAAAAAATAGTTGTGATAACAACGTTATCGAGAAAGCAAGAACTTAGCGAGCTTGAGTTACATAGTTTGAGAGTTATAATTAGATATAGAGGAGAAGAAATTGTTAGGGTTTTGCCCTGATTTTTTTTAACATATTTTAATTTTTATTTTATCACTAAATGAATATCGAAGAATTATCATAAATGCTTGAACTTTTCCCGAAAGGAGAATGTAATTTTCTTCCATTATTTGGTTTATTCTTTCTTTTTGAAGAAAAAGTTTGGACTCTATAAACAGAATACACATCTTCTCATATCAACAATATAATAGCATCCACAATGTAGTCTTTTAGAGAAATTTATTTTCTCTATAATTTTAATGTTTTTATTGCTAGTATTTAATAAGTAGGACAACTGATCAAATTTCATATAATAATATGTTAATTTTTAGTATTAGTTTTTGTCATCTGATCTATCGATGTCATGATTTACAATTATAAGCTTTCGCATGACGCTCTAATCATTTTCAAACCCAACCAAAATATATTTATAATCTAACTTTAGGAAACATATTGTGTGAATTATATTCGACCACCTATAGTATTTGAAAAAGGTAAGCTTCAAACAAAATTAAATTCTTCTAATGGATATGACCGTTCTCATAAGGATTACGCACTTGATCATTGTAATGATCGCTCGAAATCAATTCTCCTCATCTAACTCCATAACCATATCCAAATTTATTAAAGGCTACTTAAAGACGTGTGAGTATTTCTGTGAAGACTTTAACCACTTATGTTAATTAATAATAAAGCTTTCTACTTGTAGTTTAGACAAATTTGTGTGTTTTATCCTCGTTATAACAATTTGCCCACTAACAGTAATATATCCAAGAAATTAATGGAATTCGAATTCGTGACTTAATTGTTACAAATTGTTGCCTCTTGACCAGTGTATTAGAGTGATTAGAATAATGCAATAATTTTAAAAAATTTAGGGGTCGCTTGATAGAGTGTTTTAGCAAAAATAATGCAAGCATTAATAATATGTATAATTTCTCGTTTGGTGTATTTTTTCATGCTATGTATAACTAATGCTTACGCCTTATTGTGTATTGAGAACTATATTACTAATACCGTGAATTTCTAGGTATTAGTAATGCAAATGATTTAATACATGCATTATTATGGCTAAAGACCAATCACCCCTAAAAAATACTTTTAAAGCTTTTTCACCATTATTATGAAGGATACTTTTTTAAATAATTTTTTTTATACAATGAATACTATTTTAAATACAGCAAACCAAACAATGCATAAAAAATAATCAATGCAAATCCAATACAAGTATAACTAATACATGCATTATTAATGCAAGCATTACTAACACACTCTTCTGAATATTATTTTTATACGCTCTATCAAACGACTCTTTAATTTATACGGTGACAAATCGAAACTTAGAAAATACTTGAAGGACCAAAATTGAAATAATGTAGTAGTAGTAGTACTATTTCGTATAATTGTAGTACTTTGTTGGGCGCTTATTTTGTTTATAGAGAGCTGACAATTCATCATCTGTAAAGTCATCGGCCCAACTGGAGATTCTCACCTATTGATAGCCCAATTAACTCGACTAAAAAAATGGGTCAACCTTATTTGACTTGGATCTTAGGAGGAAGTTTGTAGCCCAATTAACTCGACTCCATAGTCCATATGCATATACTTGAGTAAAGTAAGTTATGGTAGGGGGGGGGGTTAGGTACGGAGGAAAACATTTTTTAGTTTTTTCATGTTCGAAAAATATTTGCTCTAGAAAAACAAGTTCTTAAGAATAACGACTACGATTTTCCAAATGAAAGTAGAAAAAACAAGTATCGAAAATCACATTCCAAATTTATTGTCTTTTCCCCATCGATCCAATATCCACAATTCTCCCCCTTGACCATCACCCACCCTCTCACCCAACTCCCCTTCCCATCAAAGTCTCTATATTGTTTTAATAGATAACATATAAATATAATCAAGATAATATTCTCCTTTTTACTTTATAAACACTAAAATAAGTAAAAATAAATAAATAAATTGGCTAACTTTATAACAAAAACACTTCCGTTTCATACCAAACACACAAAGATAAAGAGAAAATTACCATTTTGTATTTCATTCATGGATGATGGGTGAGAAAGAACAATACTCCATCCCGTTCATTTTACACTAGGGATGTACAAGTCCACCGTAAAATCAAATGTTGATTTGATTGGTTAGCGTTGAAAAAAAGTCGAATACTCTTTTTTTAATTTGGTATTAAAAGAATAAAAGTCAAAGGAAACTCAGATCAAACAAACATAATATATATATATATATATATATATAATTTTATTTATTTTATAGATAAAAATATTAATTATATCTACTTTGTTGATATATTTTTAATTAGGTTATAATTTTTAATATTAGGAATATTGTTTCAAATTTGGGTTTGTAATATTTTGTAAACATTTTATTTTATTTTAATCCAAAGTCACAAATATAATATAGTTTTTTAAATTTGAAATTAATAATTTACTTTGTAATTGTCTTATGGTTGTAGCCTTTAATCTTATAAATTTTCATTCAACGTTCTTAAAGTTTAGGTTATCACACAAGTAGGTGAAAATATATATTGATCTCTTTTGAAATCACTCTATAATTATAAAAAAAAAAAAATCTAGAAAAATCGAAAACCAAAAAAAAAAATCCTATTTTATGTGCTTTAATTTGGTTTTTGGATTTAATAAGTCAATATGATTAATTTGTGTTTATTTTTAATGAAAAAACAAACCAAACAGATCTATATATACACATAGTTGATACTTTTTTCTTTAAGAAACTATTTATTAAGGGGCGTGTTTTACTAAATTATCATTATTAATTGTGTTTTGAAATATAATAAGGATAATATCGGAAGAAAAATAACAAATCTCACTTTTTAACTTACTAAAACTAATTTTACCAAACGAATAGGGTTCCTATTCTTCCTCTCCCATAACTCCCAATTCTTGCAAGAGAATACGTGCATGGCTTTAATTCTCATCCTCTATCACCTTTATTGTATTTGTCTTTTTCATTAAAAAGTATTCCAATTAATTAACAACAACAATAATAATATCCCAAGTAGATATAGAGAATATGTAGAGCATTGTTTATGAATTATATATGCTCTTACGCGTAGTTTACATAACATTTGCTTATAAAAATTCCATTTTACGCGGTATAGTTATCAATAAAAAATAACCGTCAAATATATAATATTCCATATATATTTGATGTAGCACTAAGCATTCGTTTAGCCATATGATATGCTATCATAAGATGAAATTAAAGTTTTGTTTGGATATGCGATATAAATTTTTTGTGTTGTATATTTTCTCATAAAATAAAAATCTCATAAATTGTAAAATTATTAAAATAACCACAATTGTCTATTCAATGTTATCAAATAAAAAATTATAAAATTGCATATAAATTATTGCAAAGGTATTTGTTCTCCATTTAAGTAATTGTTTCATCTAGCTTTAATTTAATTTAAAAAAAATTGAACATAAATTGTAGTGTACTAGTTTTTAATATAATCCCCCCACATAGAACAAACAATTTCGTCAAGTTGAACTTGCATTTCTCGATCAAGTGACTGAGAAGACGAACCAACATTGTTACTTTGAGCTATTTGTTGGTCAATATCATCCGCAACTATATTTTCATGTTTATATATAGATCATAAATATTTCATCACTTTAACACTCGGTTGGTGTGAGTTAAAGTGACTATGTATTGGTGAAAATAATAAATTTTATGTTGATGAGAATAATAAATTTAAGAAAGTAATGATGTGATTATAAATTTTATTTACATATGAAATGAATGATTAATAGATAAAATGTGGGGTTGTTTTAATAGAATATAAACTTGTGGATCAATTTTTGTATTAAAATATCTTAAATCATGATATGGAATCACCATGTAATTTCATATCATACTTTTTAGAGAACGTGAAATCACATCTCATAATATAAAATTAGCCTGAAATCGTATATACAAATTCTAATGCTATCTCTCGATATTATATATATCATGATATGATATCGCGAGGCCAAATGTGTCTAACGTCTCCTTTATGTTTTTTTCTAAAGGCTGATACACCTGCATTTAGTGACCATCCAAAGTGTGTAAAAAGATTAATATATCACCAAGCTATTAAACTTTAAATATTTACTTTACTTTTTTTCTTATTAAGATTATTTAGCTATGTTGAACGATTAAATTGATCTTTCCTTATAACATTTTTTCAATAAAATATTTATAAATATCAAAGGTAGGCACGTAAATCAAGAAATGTCGATATATAAAAAAGTCTTTAGTCAAAAGGTGTCTCCCATATATCAATTCGTGCTCCACATTCTCTTCAGTACTACAACTTTTTTTTAACATAAAAGACGCCATTAATAATAAAGTTTATCTTTTAAGCTTTAAGCTCTCATCCACATAACCTATTCTTTTCGGCCGCACTATCCACATAAAGTTATTTGTATTATATAATTTTTTTAAATAAAAATAAAAATAAAAAGAGTAATATAATATTGAAGGGGAAATTTTTGGTGCAGAATTTAGTGTAAATTGTTTTATGCTAAAATGATGTTTAATATAAAATTTGATATTATAGATTGAAGATGCCTTTAGAACAATAAATTCGCCTTGATCAATTTTTATCATTATAAGCAGTAAATTAATTATGAGAAAAATTAAAGGAAGTAGTTCACAATAACTTTCTATTATGATAGAATATAAGATACAATTTTATGAAAAAATTATTGTAAATAATTAAATTTAAGTGATGATAGACCCATGCATAATTTGCATATGCATGGGGAAACAATAATTAAAAAAAAACTTACTACTAATAGGATTGTCCCCTTGATTCCATTAATACAAGATGCCCGCCACTGTATGCGTAGATTAGAGATTAATGATTAGATGTTACGATACTAAATTAATTACAACATGTTCAGTCTTTATAGAACAGATACCGCTTCTTAAATCATGTTACTACGTATTATACTATAATTATTTGGTTTCTGCTATATATGTTATCTTCTCGAAATGTGTGAAATCCAGTTAGCTTTTCCTCATTATGAGTTGTAATGGGTGGAAAGTTTTAATTAAAAAACATAAGCTAATGTTTACTTTGACATGAAAAAGATTACAAATTAAACGTTAATTAGGGGCAAAGGCCAAGCTTGATATAACTTTTGAAGTACATAAACTTTTATCATTAAAAAAAAAAAACTAAGTATATTAATTTAAACGGGTCTCATGTCAGTCAATTTTGGTTTTATTCTCTGAAATGGTCTGTTAAGGACATGACTACTTTCAAAAAAAAAAAAAAAAGAGAGAGAATAAATTATATATCTAAATGTAATTAGATTAAATATAAAATATTTTTATGTAGATTTCATTTGAAAAAAATACTAAATACGTGGTTGTTATAGCGTTTTTATCTAGAACTGATTTTATTGATTTAAGGAGTTTTAATGGAAATGCTATAAATTATTTAAAGATTTAGCCTATTCTGATCAATGAAATAGATATCATATTTAATTTGAATAAAATCATTCTAGAATCTAAGATAATTTAATTCTCAAAATGCTCGATTTGATTTAGAGTTTACCACTTGTAACTAATTAGAGACATAAACATCGAATCAATTTAGTTGAACTCAATCTTTTACAATTTAATTTAGTCATGGAGTTCAATCATTTGTCACATAAACATCACAATTGATTTACGAAGTTTAACTTAAAAAAAAAAAGTTAATGTTCAAACATTAAGAATAATTGATGAGATTTAGATTTTCATCTTTACTTCTTTTGACTCATATTAATTATCTATCTTATTATAAATATAATTTATAAAATTAAAATAAAGTAATTAAACTATTTCCACTTTACTCATATAATTATCTTTTATTTAAAAAAAAAGATTAAACAAACTTATAAAATTTCAATCGAAAAAGAAGAAGATAAATAATTCAAAGTCCAAAAAAGATTGATGAAGTGTATTTTGGAATTGCTTGGACGGCTATCCAACAACGACAACTGGATAACACATGGGAATGTCGACATGTCCCACTTACCACGTGTCACTTCCTCCATCATGGCCCTTAAAACATCTAATTTTAGCCCAAATACCATGTGTCCATGATCCAGGGTTTGATCCAATCAAGAATATTAAAATTGTTTAGTATTTTGAAAATTATAACTTATATATTAGTAAAAATAATATCAAATATAAAATATTGATGAAAATTTATATAGTTTGACTTTTAAGGTGACACAATAAAAATTTTGAGGTGAATCAAAGAAGTTTTTAATTGAAAATATTTTGAATGTGGCAGAAATTATTGTTTTGTTTTTGAATTATCGACACTCATAAAAATACTAATTGAAATTAGATACACTTGTTTACTATCTACATAACAAGTGGTCTCAAACTCTTATAGGAATATGAGACTCTTGATAAAAAGTTGAGAGAAGTGTTAAAAGTAATCATAAACTGTGCAGAAATTTTAGGATGTATTTCAATCATACTGTAAAATCGGTGATATATTCAAATTAAATTAATCAAATAAAAACATATTTTTAGGAGCAAAACTAATAATACATACTCCCTCTGTCCCTATTTAGTTGTCCACTTTAGAAGTGACACACATATTATTATTAAGACACCAATTATTATCATAAGTTAGTTGCAATTTTACCCTTAATTTAAAAGATTATGCAACTCCCCAATATAATAAATGTATTTTCTGATTCAAAAAAACATGCATTACAATTTAGTAGTACTAGAAATTTTCTAGAATTAAATAAGGGCATATTAGAAAAAAATTATTGTCATTTTTTAATTTATCAAAATAAATAAGTAAATAGAAATTGATATAAAAGTAAATATAAACAAGTAAATAGGGATAAGAGAGTAATAAATTTGGAGGTGTTTTTAGTTAATCTATTTTTTTTATAAAAAAAAGAAAACACCAATGAAATAGATTCTTCCGTGTCTCCCACACGGTTTCCTTTTTTTCTTTCAGTATAAAGATCCATATCATACTTCCACTTTGGATTTATTGACTATCTGACCCCTCCATCCACTAAATTTTATTGGTCAATAATAACATTTGTTTGTTTTTTTTTGAAAAAAAACTATTTGAGTCTAATTTTTTTAAATATGAACTGAGATTTACCATTTATCGTAATTTTAATTAAAAAATTCGATATATTGAATTTTAATGAATCAATTTATAGAATGTCGAATTTGACTTCAATATATTTCTAAAGCCTTTTATTGAGTAAATAATAAAGAAGAATTCAGTATGATTATCTTGACATTTAATTTAAATAGTAATACCATAATGGGAAAATAGTGATTTTAATCCATGTACTATTACATATTCTTCTTTTACTTTGTGTTATGGCACATTTAACCTTCAACTATTTGAAGTCTGTGGTTAGTCCTTGAAATTAATAAAACTTAATTGTTTAATAGAGTAATTATTCTAAAATATATGTAAACTAAATTGAGATTCGGTGATTTTAAATACTTGAAGAATTATGCGTGTAAAAAACTTTGAATTTAATAAAAAATTTAACATATGGAAATTTTTGAGACACCATTGATAAGTTTTAAAGAGCATGTTCACCCACTAAACCCTTTTAAATGTAACTGTATTTGACTTTGGTTAGTAATCATTGAAAGAAAAAGGAAAAACGAGTTAGAAACTAGTGCAAATAAAAAATCAAATGAGATCAATATATATATCGAAATAATCATTCTAATTGTATATTTTTTAAAAATATATAAAATATATATTTTTAATTTTATATACATAATTCTTCAAGCATTTATAACCCTTTACTCTATTTTTTTTAAATATATAATTATTTTGTTAAATAGTTAAGTCTTGTTAACTTGAAAAATTCAAACCACACTAATATAGAGACTAAAATCATTATTTCCCCTATAATAATATATTAAATCTTTTATTGTAGTATACCTAATCTCATCTTTTTTCGATTTGTTATACCTTGACATTATCTTAAATGTTCGAATAAACTCTTCTAAGTTCTGAGTGAAGATTATTTTTCTCAGGAAGTGTTACATCCTTTATAATTTTTTTACTTCAGTTTATAAGCGATAAAAATATTTTATAAGTATAAATTTTTTATTAATAGCAATTTTTCTCTGATGCTACCTTTTATTTTCCCACTAAGGGAAACGGAAAGGAGTTTTTGATTCCCTGGGTCCCACGAAAGGGGCTGTTAGAAAGGTAGTTGGGAATATGAGGAGACCAAGACATCAAAAATTGATCACCTGTAACGCACTACAACACGCCTCCGTTGCAACCTCCACTGGAAAATAACTAATTAGCTACCACTAATTAGTTTTTAATTGTAAGTAGGTGTGTCAAATGAGCGGATTGGATTGAAATTAGAAATGTTATAATGCGTTGAATAGAAATTGGGTTGGGTCTTGAACCGTCCAAGTTTACTTTGGGCTCAAATGGGTTTGGTCTTAAATGGGCTAAACAACGAATTTAGTCTTGACCCGCCCATTTGACCCGATTAATTTTAATAATTCAACATATTGATAATTAACTTTTATAATCACAATTTGAATTTCGACTCAATAATTTTTTGTTGGATAGATAAATCCTGAAAAGATGTTAAATAGATAATAATTCTTACCTTCAAGGCCAAGTCTATTGGTGACCACCTAAACTTGACACCAATTTTTACTTAGACACCTAAATTAGGCGATGTTCAATTTAGACACCTCATGTAGGATCCTATTATGATAGAATACATCATGCCTACTCGAAAGCCTGTCTGACATGGGGATTTGCTGAGCAGGACATAAATAGCTCTTTGGCTTTATCCGGGCATATGTGGTCTGCCCGAGGACGAAGAAAATGAAAAGGCCCTTTCCCCCATATCGATCGGGGGATAAGACTGTGGTCTTCCCGACAGGGATGTTGTATCATTTTGACACTTTTCTGACAATAAACAAAAAAGTAAAGGAAAGTGTAATAACTCCTTGATGATGTGGCAAATGATCAATTAAATAATTACATGTGTTATTTTTTTGTTAAAAATAATTATAAAATCTATTTAATAAATAAATTTAAAATATTATTATTAGAAAATCTCTTTTGTGCTTTTTCAAAAAAATATTCTTTTCTTTTATCATTTTTCATATTTATTTATCTTCTCTCTTTTTAGTACTCCCTCCGTTTCACAAAGAATGACCTAGTTTGACTTGACACGGAGTTTAAGAGTATAAAGAAGACTTTTGAATCTTGCGGTCCTAAATTAAAGTTAGGTTAAATGTACAAAATTGCCCTTTGATCTTGTAGCGTTAAACATGCCACGTGGAAAGTTGTTACAAAAAAAAGAAAGAGGTCATTCTTTTTTAAACATACTAAAAAGGAAAGGAGGTCATTCTTTTTGAAACATACTAAAAAGGAAAGGAGGTCATTCTTTTTTAAACGGAGGGAGTATTATTTTTTGGAAAGAAAAGAGGCAGAGAAAAAAGGAGAGAATAAATATAAAATATAGGTGTTGGTATCCATTTTTTCGGCAAAAAATACATGGAGGTGATGGTAGATTTAGATAAATAATACAATAAAGAAGAAGAAAATGACTTTGGGTGTGTTTGGTATGAAGGGAAATGTTTTCCATGAAAATGTTTTCCTAGAAAATGTTTTTTTGGAAAATAAGTAGATTTTGGACTTATTTTCTCATGTTTGGTTGGTGAGTAGAAAATTTTTTCTGGAAATGATTTTTAGTGTTTGATTTATGAATAAAAAATATTTTTGAGAGACATCTTTTATTTTTACTAGAGTAAAAAATAATTTATCAAATTGAAAATATTTTTTAAAATCAAAATTATTATTTTGGGGGTGGGGTAGGGGGTGGGGTAGGGGGAAGGGGGGTTAGGAGTGAAAAAATAAAAAATTGAAGTTGATAGTATTTTTAAAAAACAAAATTAATTATTTTGGGGGTTGGGGGTGGGGGGGGGCTGCCGGGGTTGGGGAGTGGGTGGGTGGGTTAGGAGTTTAAAAATAAAATTTTGAAGTTGAAAATATTTTTAAAAAGCAAAATTAATTTTTTGGGGAGAGATTTGGGGGGGGGGGGGGATTCAAGGATCGGGTGAAAAAATAAAATTTTAAAATTGAATTTTTTTTTTTTAAAATTGACATTTTCTCAAAAAAAAAATATAATTTGAAATTGGAGGAGAGTTTTGAAAAATGTTTTCCTTAATTTTTGAAGGGAAGTGATTTTCCTTAATTTTGAGAAAAATGAGTTGATTTCGAAAATATTTTCCAAAACTTTTGTCCCAACCAAACATGGGAAAATTGGAAAACATTTTCCAGAAAATGTTTTCCTTCATACCAAACACACTCTTTAAAACGAATTTGAATAAAAAATTTGACCTCTGTTGAAGGAATTTAAGCTTGAAAAAAAGATAGGGGGATGGTGGCTTGAAAAATGGAGAAAAAGAAGAGAAAATAAAATTAAAAATGGCTAAATTAAACCTTTGACGCTCTATTGTTGAGTGTATCATACTCAATTTGACATGTCAGCAAAAAGTGTTAAAATGACACAACAGAACCCTACATGAAGTGTCTAAAATAAACATCGTCTAATTGAGGTGTCTAAGTGAAAATTGATGTCAAGTTTAGAAGGTCACCGATGGATTTGACCTACCTATAATATAGGAACATACCTTAATAAAAAATTTAAAACGGGTCGAAAGTGGAGATTGAATTGTGCTCAATTGAGAATTATCTTTAAATGGGTTAAGCTTGAATGAGTTGAGATTGAATCCAATTCAAATTATCTTGAGCCAAACCCTTAAAATTCTGGACAGATTGGACGAGTAACATATGTTTGGATTTATTTTTGACATCACTAATTGTAAGCTTACGAAGTTTTTCTCTTACCAGTTAAATCAAGATAATTATCCAAGAGGAAGTTTTAAGGATCTTAAATCAAGATAATTATCAATTATTTTAGGTGAAATAATAATATTTACTTGAATTTTTTTAATTAAAAATTAAAAATGATTTTTTTGAGATAACAACTGTTGGTAGGAAAAATTAAACAATGCTCGACGACTTATCTACAAATCGTCTATTATAATTAATCTTCGACCTTCATATCATGATATCAAATAGTTGTATATCAACTTTCATATCATATCTTTACATCTTTTCAATATTTTTTCGATCCACTTCTACTTTCTTCAAACCGCATAACCTACCTCTTGCACCTCCTCATTAAAATATTTAGGAAAAATTGTATGTAATGACAAACTAATAAATCAAATTAAATTCTATAACCACACTTTAATTTAATTGTACCATATAGCAAACTGTTTGCCAGTCACCTTTCTCCCTCAAACTCTCGCTCGTCACTCTCTCTCTCGCTCCATCTCACTTTTATATAAACACAAGTGTATAAAATGTGTTTCTGTTTGTATAAAGTGATTTTTTTTTTGTATATATACATATATTTTTCGTTCCCCTCTCTCCCCTCTCCCAGATCTCGCTCGCCACTCTCCCGTATTTCGCTCGCCACTCTCCCGTATTTCGCTCGCCATCCTCTCCTCTTTCGCTTATACAAACATAAACGAAATGCGTTTCTGTTTGTATAAAGTGAGAGAAAATTGTATATACATTTGCAGATACATATATCTTCGTCCTATACACTTATAATTATACAATACAAATATTTGTCTGCCCAATTTTTTTGTCTTTCTATCTTTCTCGTCTTTTACATAAACAAATTATATAATTGATTTGTATACGATTGATTTCTTTTGTATATATATATCGAATTAAATTATTGATTTCTCTGTATATGTATAGCGAATCATACATATTTATGTTTGCTATGAAGTGCAATTATGCAAACTTTGCTATAGGTATAAATATGAATTTTGTATTTGCTATATTTAAAAGTTACTCAAATATTTATACATTTTTTAATATACAGATTCAAAACTATCGCAGGCTCACTTATATTATTTTATCCACCACTAAGATTAATTATTAACTTGTCCACCACTTTATTCTATTTCTCATAATATTCATATATCGATTTAAACATCTTTATCTTCGATGTTTACATTTTTTGAACATATAAAATTTTACTGAGCCAACTTTGAGACTCATATAATAGTTAATTAGGAGTGTTTTACAGTTATATTTCTCTTACACGCATTGTCACATCAAAATGAAAACCGACTTCAATGTTCCTTTTTATAAATTTTTTGACATAGAGAAATTAATTACTCACAAAATTCCAACTTGAATGTATAAATCTTGATTTGGTAAAATAAGGATCACATGATAAAAATGAATCAGACGGTAAAGAGGAAACACTGACACAGCCATTCCATCCATCCGACAAACTCCCGACCTCGGGAATGGCTTCTCTGTGGGACACACACTCTCTTCCCTGATCACTAAAAATTATTATTCTCGTAACTAGTTAGAATGTTAATAAAAATTTTTTCGATAATTATCTACCTGGACCGCAATTAAATAATAATATAAAGGGTATAATTGAAAAAGAGATTTTTAAAAGAATTTGATTTCAAATACAATTGGCGATTGGAAACAATGACACAAAACTTGATAAAAATAAACCATGCATTACTAATTCCTGCATACTAATCCCTGCATTACTAATCCCATGCGTTATTTATTTTTGTACAAACGACCCCTAAATCTTTATTGTAGTATACCTAATCTCATCTTTTTTCGATTTGTTATACCTTGACATTATCTTAAATGTTCGAATAAACTCTTCTAAGTTCTGAGTGAAGATTATTTTTCTCAGGAAGTGTTACATCCTTTATAATTTTTTTACTTCAGTTTATAAGCGATAAAAATATTTTATAATATAAATTTTATTAATAGCAATTTTTTCTCTGATGTTACCTTTTATTTTCCCACTAAGGGAAACGGAAAGGAGTTTTTGATTCCTGGGTCCCACGAAAGGGCTGTTAGAAAGGTAGTTGGGAATATGAGGAGACCAAGACATCAAAAATTGATCACCTGTAACGCACTACAACACGCCTCCGTTGCAACCTCCACTGGAAAATAACTAATTAGCTACCACTAATTAGTTTTTAATTGTAAGTAGGTGTGTCAAATGAGCGGATTGGATTGAAATTAGAAATGTTATAATGCGTTGAATAAAATGGGTTGGTCTTGAACCGTCCAAGTTTACTTTGGCTCAAATGGGGTTGGTCTAAATGGGTAAACAATTTAGTCTTGACCCGCCCATTTGACCCAATTAATTTTAATAATTAACATATTGATAATTAACTTTTATAATACAATTTGAATTTCGACTAACAATTTTTTGTTGGATAGATAAATCCTGAAAAGATGTTAAATAGATAATAATTCTTACCTTCAAGGCCAAGTCTATGGTGACCACCTAAACTTGACACCAATTTTTCTATAGACACCTAATTAGGCGATGTTCATTTAGACACCTCATGTAGATCTTTATGATAGAACTCATGCCTACTGAAGCCTGTCTGCATGGGGATTTGCTGAGCAGGACATAAATAGCTCTTTGGCTTTATCGGGCATATGTGGTCTGCCCGAGGACGAAGAAAATGAAAAGGCCCTTTCCCCCATACGATCGAGGGGATAAGACTGTGGTTTCCGACAGATGTTGTATCATTTTGACACTTTTCTGACAAATAAACAAAAAAGTAAAGGAAAGTGTAATAACTCCTTGATGATGTGGCAAATGATCAAATTAAATAATTACACATGTGTTATTTTTGTTAAAAATAATTATAAAATCTATTTATAAATAAATTTAAAATATTATTATTAGAAAATCTCTTTTGTGCTTTTTCAAAAAAATATTCTTTTCTTTTATCATTATCATATTTATTTATCTTCTTTCTTTTTAGTATTATGTTTTTGGAAAGAAAAGAGGTAGAGAAAAAAGGAGAGAATAAATATGAAATATAGGTGTTGATTATTCATTTTTTCGGCAAAAATAGATGGGAGGTGATGGTAGATTTAGATAAATATATACAACGAAGAAGAAAAAATGACTTATTCTTAAGAGAAGATTAAACAAACTTATAAAATTTCAACCGAAAAAGAGGAAGATAATTTAAGTAGTAGCGAATAAGTAAAATATTTATTAATTTATATTTTCAAAAGGTGTGTAAAAAAAGGTGAACAATTAATATGAAATTTACGAACCAATTCAAAAAGTATCGTTAACAATTTGAATTTCAAATCAATAAATAATTCAAAGTCCAAAAAGATTGATGAAGTGTATTTTGGAATTGCTTGGACGGCTATCTAACAACGACAACTGGATAACACATGGGAATGTGGACATGTCCCACCTACCACGTGTCACTTCATCCATCATGGCCCTTAAAAATCTAATTTTAGCCCCAATACCATGTGTTAGTAATTTGAAAATTATAACTTATAAAATTATATCAAATATAAAATATTGATGAAAATTTCTATAGTTTAACTTTTAAGGTGACATAATAAAATTTTGAGGTGAATCAAAGAAGTTTTTAATTGAAAATATTTTGAATTTGGCAGAAATTATTATTTTGTTTTTGAATTATCGACACTCATAAAAATACTAATTGAAATTAGATATACTCTCGATGTACTATCTACATAACAAGTGATCTCAAACTTTTATAGGAATATGAAACTCTTGATAAAAAGTTGAAAAAAGTGTTAAAAGTAATTATGAACTGTGCAGAAATTTTAGAATGTATTTCAATCATACTGTAAAATTGGTGATATATTCAAATTTAATTAATCAAATAAAAACATATTTTTAGGAACAAAACTAATAATACATACTAAATTTAGAGGTGTTTTTAGTTATTTAAAAAAAAAAACAAAAAAAAAACGAATGAAATAGATTCTTCCGTGTCTCCCACACGGTTTCCTTTTTTTCCTTTCAGTATAAAGATCCATATCATACTTCCACTTTGGATTTATTGACTATCTGACCCCACCATCCACTAAATTTTATTGGTCAATAATAACATTTGTGTTTTTTTTTAAAAAAAACAAACTATGTGAGCCTAATTTTTTTAAATATGAACTGAGATTTACTATTTTTCGTAATTTTAATTAAAAAAATCAATAAATTTATATTGAATTTTAACGAATCAATTTATAGAATGTCGAATTTGACTTCAATATATTTTTAAAGCCTTTTATTGAGTAAATAATAAAGAAGAATTCAGTATGATTATCTTTGACATTTAATTTAAATAGTAATACCATAATGGGAAAATAGTGATTTTAATCCATGTACTATTACATATTCTTCTTTTAGTTTGTGTTATGGCACATTTAACCTTCAACTATTTGAAGTCTGTGGCTAGTCCTTGAAATAATTAAAACTTAATTGTTTAATAGAATAATTATTTTAAAATATATATAAACTAAATTGAAGTTAGGTGATTTTAAATACTTGAAAAATTATGCGTGTAAAAAACTTTGAATTTAATAAAAATTTAACATATGGAAATTTTTGGGACACCATTGATAAGTCTTAAAGAGCATGTTCACCTACTAAACCCTTTTAAATGTAACTGTATTTGACTTTGGTTAGTAATTATTGAAAGAAAAAGGAAAAACGAGTTAGAAAATAGTGCAAATAAAAAATCAAATGAGATCAATATATATATTGAAATAATCATTCTAATTGTATATTTTTTAAAAATATATAAAATATATATTTTTAATTTTATATATATAATTCTTCAAGCATTTATAACCCTTCAATCTATTTTTTTTAAAATATATAATCATTTTGTTAAATAGTTAAGTCTTGTTAACTTGAAAAATCCAAACCACACTAATATAGAGACTAAAATCATTATTTCCCCTATAATAATATATTAAGGGGGCGTTTGGTAGGATATATTAAAAGAAATAATCCATGTATTAAATGTGGTATAATTTAATACTGTGTTTGGTAGGAATGTGAGCCTATGTATAACTAATTCATGGATTAGTTAATACATCCTACATGGTATTATGCGATGTATTACTAATACCTTCCATTTGGAGGTATTAGTAATACATATGATATAATACCATGGGATAAGCACATAAAGACAAAAATATCCCTCAAATCTTTTTAATTTTTATTTTAATTTCTTGATTTTATGTTTTATATTTGTACTAGTAAAATTATTTAAATAAATTAGTTTACAAATTATTTAGAGATACTTATTTGTAACTAAATATATCTAATTCAAATCAATACAAATTTAAAATGTGAGTTATTTAACATTTACTAATTAAAAGACAAATATATCACCAATTATTCGTATTTTGAACAATTTAAAAAAATTACATACATATTAAAATTATAACTTGCAATTTTTTTATGTGTGAATGTACATGATTTATTCAATTTTCTAATTGTTGACCGTCTTTATAATTTTAAAAGTAGTTGGTTTATCTTTTTTAAATTTAAAATTGATATTTTATTAGTGATCAATTTATTAAGATGAAAATTATTTATCCTCAAATAATTCTAGAAAATTAAAAACATGACAACAAAATTATTATTCTCGTAACTAGTTAGAATGTAATAAAAGAAATATTTTTCGATAATTATCTACCTTGACCCAATTAAATAATAATATAAGGGTATAATTGGAAAAAGAGATTTTTAAAGAATTTGATTTCAAATACAAATTGGGATTGGAAACAATGAACCAAACACTTGATAAAAATAAACCATGCATTACTAATTCCTGCATTACTAATCCCTGCATTACTAATCCATGCGTTATTTATTTTTGTACCAAACGACCCCTAAATCTTTTATTGTAGTATACCTAATCTCATCTTTTTTCGATTTGTTATACCTTGACATTATCTTAAATGTTCGAATAAACTCTTCTAAGTTCTGAGTGAAGATTATTTTTCTCAGGAAGTGTTACATCCTTTATAATTTTTTTACTTCAGTTTATAAGCGATAAAAATATTTTATAAATATAAAATTTTGATTAATACCAATTTTTCTCTGATGTTACCTTTTATTTTCCCACTAAGGGAAACGGAAAGGAGTTTTTGATTCACTGGGTCCCACGAAAGGGCTGTTAGAAAGGTAGTTGGGAATATGAGGAGACCAAGACATCAAAAATTGATCACCTGTAACGCACTACAACACGCCTCCGTTGCAACCTCCACTGGAAAATAACTAATTAGCTACCACTAATTAGTTTTTAATTGTAAGTAGGTGTGTCAAATGAGCGGGTTAGATTGAAATTAGAAATGTTATAATGCGTTGAATAAAAATTGGGTTGGGTCTTGAACCGTCCAAGTTTACTTTGTGCTCAAATGGGTTGGTCTCAAATGGGTTAAACAATGGGTTTGATCTTGACCCGCCCATTTGACCCAATTAATTTTAATAATTTAACATATTGATAATAACTTTTATAATTACAATTTGAATTTCTGCTAACAATTTTTTGTTGGATAGATAAATTCTGAAAAGATGTTAAATAGATAATAATTCATACCTTCAAGGCCAAATCTATTGGTGACCACCTAAACTTGACATCAATTTTCACTTAGACACTTAAATTAGGCGATGTTCATTTTAGACACCTCATGTAAGATTCTGTTATGATAAAAAACTTCATGCCTACTGGGAAGCCAGTCTGGCATGGGGATTTGCTGAGCAGGACATAAATAGCCTCTTTGGCTTTATTCGGGCATATGTGGTCTGCCCGAGGACGAAGAAAATGAAAAGGCCCTTTCCCCATATCGAACGGGGGATAAGACTGTGGTTTTCCCGACATGAATATTGTATCATTTTGACACTTTTCTGACAATAAACAAAAAAGTAAAGGAAAGTGTAATACACTCCTTGATGACGTGACAAATAATAAATTAAATAATTACTACATGTGTTATTTTTTGTTAAAAATAATTATAAAATCTATTTAATAAATAAATTTAAAATATTATTATTAGAAAATCTCTTTTGTGCTTTTTCAAAAAAATATTCTTTTCTTTTATTATTATTCATATTTATTTATCTTCTTTCTTTTTAGTATTATTTTTTGGAAAGAAAAGAGGTAGAGAAAAAAGGAGAGAATAAATATGAAATATAGGTGTTGATATTCATTTTTTTGGCAAAAAATAGAGGGAGGTGATGGTAGATTTAGATAAATAATACAACGAAGAAGAAAAAAATGACTTAAAAACGAATTTGACTAAAAAATTTGACCTCTATTGAAGGAATTTAAGCTTGAAAAAAAATAGGGGGATGGTGGCTTGAAAAATGGAGAAGAAAAAGAGAAAATAAAATTAAAAGTGACTAAATTAAGCCTTTGACGCTCTATTGTTGAGTGTAGCACACTCACTTTGACATGTTAACAAAAAAGTGTTAAAATGACACAACAGAACCCTACATGAAGTGTCTAAAATGAACATCGCCTAAATGAGGTGTTTACGTGAAAATTGGTGTCAAGTTTAGGAGGCCACCGATGGATTTGACCTACCTCCAATATAGGAACATACCTTAATAAAAAACTTAAAACAGATCGAAATGGAGATTGAATTGTGCTGAATTGAAAATTATCTTTAAATGGATTAAGCTTGAATGGGTTGAGATTGAACCCAATTCAATTTATCTTGAGTCAAACTCTTAAAATTCTGGGCAGATTGGACGAATAACATATGTTTGGGTTCATTTTGACATCACTAATTGTAAGTTTACGAAATTTTTTCGTCTTACCAGTTAAATCAAGATAATTATCCAAGAGGAAGTTTTAAGGATCTTAAATCAAGATAATTATCAATTATTTTAGGTGATATAATAATAGTTACTTGAAAATTTTTAATTACAAATTAAAAATGATTTTTTTAGATAACAATTGTTGGTAGTAAAAATTAAAAAATGCTCGACAACTTATCTACAAATCGTCTATTATAATTATTCTTCGACCTTCATATCATGATATCAAATAGTTGTATATCAAGTTTCATATTATATGTTTACATCTTTTCAATATTTTTTTGATCCACCTCTACTTTCTTCAAACCGCATAACCTTGTACCTCCTCATTAAAATATTTAGAGAAAATTGTATAAAATGACAAATTAATAAATCAAATTAAATTCTATAACCACACTTTAATTTAATTGTACCATGTAGCAAACTGTTTGTCAGTCACCTCTCTCCCTCAAACTATCGCTTGCCACTCTCTCTGTCGCTCCATCTCACTTTTATACAAACACAAGTTATAAAATATGTTTCTGTTTGTATAAAGCGAGAAAAAATTGTATATATACATATATTTTCATCCCCCTCTCTCCCCTCTCTCGGATCTCGCTCGCCACTCTCCCATATCTCGCTCACCACCCTCGCCTCTATCGTTTATACAAACATAAATAATATGCATTTCTGTTTGTATAAAGTGAGAGGAAATTGTATATACATTTGCAGATACATATATTTTCGTCCTATACACTTATAATTATACAATACAAATATTCGTCTGTCCAATTTTTTTTTGTCTCTCTATCTTTGTCGTCTTATACATAAACAAATTATACAATTGATTTGTATACAACTGCTTTCTTTTGTATATGTATATCGAATTATACAATTGGTTTCTTTGTATATGTATAACGAATCATACATATTTATGTTTCTATGGAGTGCAATTATGCAAACTTTGTTATAGTAAAAATATAAATTTTGTATTTGCTATATTTGAAAGTTGCTCAAATATTTATGCATTTTTTTATATACATATTCAAAGCTATCGCAGGCTCACCTCTCTTATTTTATCCACCACTAAGGTTAATTATTAATTTGTCCACCACTTCATTTTATTTCTCATAATATTCACATATCGATTTAAATATTTTTATCTTCGATATTTACATTTTTTGAACACATAAAATTTTACTGAGCCAACTTTAAGACTCATATAATAGTTAATTAGGAGTGTTTTACAGTTATATTTCTATTATACGCATTGTGACATCGAAATGAAAATCGATTTCAATGTTTCCTTTTATAAGTTTTTTGACATATAGAAATTAATTACTCACAAAATTCCAACTTGAATGTATAAATCTTGATGATTTGAGGATCACATGATAAAAATGAAAGGAAACACTGACACAGCCATTCCATCCATCCGACAAACTCCCGACCGCGGGGAATGGCTCCTCTGGGGGACACACAGTCTCTTCCCTGATCTGGCACATATGCTAATTTTCCCCATTAACCAATCACTGAATATTTCTAGAAACTATACCCCTTCCAGACACTCACGACGCAAGTTAGTCACTCCCCCATCAATAGCATGCTTCATTTTTATATTACCCAAAATGCCCTCGGTTCACTATAAAATCCCCATCGTTCACCTCTATCAACTTTAGTCGCAAAATAAACTTACAAAACAGCATACATATATACAGACAAAATCACATAATAAGCCCTCGCCGGAATCTTATTTTCACTGTCACCGGCCGTTAATACTTTTTTTTTTCCAGTTCGGAGGTCAAATAATTAACCTCCGATCGGAAGAAGTAGTTCTCTAACTGCTTCTATTTAATCTGAAAACGGGAAAACCCTTGAGCTGGGTAAGGTGGATTTCGTGATGGGATTTTGTATTTGTCCTTTGGAAACTCCTGCTAGATTACTGTGGAGTACTAGTTTCTTCCGCCACAAGCTTATGCTCTTCTAAAACTTAGTCAACTCTCTTTTTTCATACACATCCCTGCTAAAAAAGAAGAACTCTGTTCTGGAGTTTTTGTTTTCCTTTTCTGTTTCGCCGGAAACATATAAATATTCTTCTGTGTGTAAATAGGCGATAGTTGAAAATATGGGATCTGGGCATATATTTTTCGACCCGTCGTCGTGTCACGGCAACATGCTGTTCCTTGGGAGCGGAGATCCTGTTTTCCGAGGTATTGTCTAATCATTATTTTCTCTATTCCAATTACTTATATATATTACTATGAAAATATAATTTAAGAACTTTTTTGATGACTCAATTCCACAACTAAAATTGAAAGTAAAGTATGTATATGATCTGAGTAACACTATCACTAGAAAGTGAAATTCGTAAATTTGTGAAATTCGTAAATTTTTTGAATTATGTAAATTTCATTATTCAAATTTACAACCAAAACAAGTATAGAAATATTTTGTCCATGTTAATGTATTCTGAATCGTACAAGATGAAACGAAGGGGTTAACTTGTAGGGTAACCTGCTATAGATGATTTATAATTATCGGGGAGTATGAAGAGGTTAAGATATATGTAGATCTGCTTGTACCTATTTTTATAAGTTGTTTCAGATAGATAGTTTTAAGCTACTTATAAAAATAAAATTTCGGTGACGAATTTTGGCATTACAAACAGATGGACGATCAGATTATGATGCCAAAATTCAATTCACTTAGGATATTGTTTTTATAGATTGATTGTCTCTAGTAGTACAGTAAAAATAAAAATAAAATTGTAACAATCTTTTTGCATGCAAGTTCTAAGGTGGCCTTTTATACTATTCTATTTTGAAGCTTGACTTATACTGATACAGGACCAAGATCGACGATGATGAAGATGGAGGACTCCTCGAAGAGGCGACCCTTCTTTAGCTCGCCGGAGGATCTATATGACGAGGAATACTACGATGAGCAGTCACCGGAGAAGAAGCGCCGTCTCACTCCTGAGCAGGTTAGCATCTTGCTCCTCCTTTATCTACCCAAAAATATAAATTAAGTAATTAGAAATGCGTTTTTTTTAATAGTTCGATGGAGTAGCTATCAATTCAACATACTGTGACATATATCTCCTAGCTACAAGATAGTTAAATTATCTTGGTTCAAATCTCACCATCACATTTTTTTGGCAATTGGCCACTACATGTGAAACGATTTGTTAGTCAAATTATAATTAAGTAATGAAAGAAGATTCCCTCTAAAGTGATTTAAGTTTTTAATTATATTGGAACATATTCACCACTATAGCATCAAATTCTTCACAATATTGTGTCCATGATTATTCTACCTTTAAACCCTGAAAAGAGGAGAATTTCTTTTTATCAATGAGCGTTTTCTTTAAGCAAAATTTTATAATTTTGTGGATTCGATTACTTGCTGAGCAATAAGTGCATGTCCTGCGTTGTTGGGTACGTAAATGAAGGTGCACTTGTTGGAGAAGAGCTTTGAGACAGAGAACAAGCTGGAGCCCGAACGCAAAACCCAGCTAGCCAGAAAGCTGGGGCTGCAGCCCAGGCAGGTGGCTGTATGGTTCCAAAACCGCCGTGCCCGGTGGAAGACCAAGCAGCTCGAGAGGGATTATGATCAGCTCAAATCCTCTTATGACTCCCTTCAATCTGATTTTGACTCCGTTCGCAAAGATAACGATAAGCTCAAATCTGAGGTATAACCATATAGTAGTAGTGTTTTGATAATTTTATTTGCTTAAATTCTATTGTACTTTGTACCAACCTCTTAACATCGATTTTTGGCATATTTATTAATAGTATGTCCTTAAGGCCTTAGCTTGCAATACTCTATGAGTAAGAATTAACAAATCATGGATAACACCTGACTTGCAACAATTTGATGAATGATAAAAAGTCGCCTTTCTTGTAAACATTAGAGAGTCGGATATAGCCAATTTATTATATGTATAGAATAATATGATGCCTTATTGAATAAAAACTAGCTAGGAGAGTCTGATAATTTGTAGTATATAGTAGAATATATTAAGATGTGTTTGTTGACGAAATTTGTCGGCGAAGTTGGTAATTGGTAGAAATTTTAATCTGACTTTAATTTGAGGTCATATTCTGTGTAACACCTGGCCATCAATATTAGTAGTGGGGAACCTCACATACAATATTCTTCCTCACCTACAATAGAAAATTATATCTGTCAATGTCCTTCTGAGTCATCTTGCATCAAGTCAAATAAATAAAGTAGCATCTCTTCGAACCCACCACTTTCAATGTTTTTTTCTGTTACTTGGATTTCAATTTCAAAAAAAGCGAATATACTTTTGATATATTGGGAAAACTTGCTTTAAAATATGCCTAGTGATGAAGACCTTACTATATAGATAGTGGATGTATCACTATCAGTTACGCTACTGTTATTTCATAGTAAACTTTTACTAATTTATTCTTTTGCTTTTCTTTTTGCACCTTCGTTTTTTAAAAGTGATGTAATAATAGTATTTTATTTTTTTACAATATTACGCTTAGTTGACTTATAACAATATATAGGCAACTCTTCATAATACGTCAAGAGTTGGTATACATTGTAAGACTTGTGCATTTATGTCACACATCAAATCAAATTTTATAGAAGTTTATCACAACTTATTGTATAGTAGGTACACCTGACTTGGCTTGTATTCGAGGTTGCTAATCCCACTAAATGTGATTTATCTTTTTAGCTTACATGATAGCGTGCAAGTTGTTGTATATAGTATCGATATGAAACTATTTTGTTAATTGGGAAAAAATTGCAGGTTGTTTCATTGATGGAAAAGTTGCAGGGGAAAGTGGTTGGAGGAGCAGGGGGAAATGAAAAATCTGACATCTTGGAGGTCGATGCTGTGACGACCCTTCAAGTGAAGGTGAAGGCTGAGGACCGTTTGAGCAGTGGCAGTGGTGGGAGCGCGGTGGTAGATGAGCATAGTCCACAGCTGGTGGACAGTGGGGACTCATATTTTCACACTGATCATGAGGAGTATCCAGGGCCTGGAGGATGCAATGTTCCTCCACCCATGGATGGTTTACAATCAGAGGAAGATGATGGTAGTGATGATGGCAGTTGCCATGGCTACTTCTCTAACGTCTTCGTGGCAGAGGAGCAGCACCATGAAGAAGGAGAAGAGCCTATTGGATGGTTCTGGTCTTAATTGAATTTTAGAATATTATATTACAGTTTTTCTTATCTACGCGCCCTTTGTATGATGAAATAAGTGTTGTAATTCGAACTTCTTATTTAAACATCTATTAATATGCTTTTGCAGCTTTTATTCTCTTGATTTAGTTCTGATTCTTGATGTTTCTTCATATATTTTCTCATCTATTATTTTTACTACATTTTCCAATTACGTGCTTGATCGAATACAAGAGGAGTTCATATACTAGTAATTGATGAGTAAGGATTACATGTCTAACGTTAGGATTCAAGAGTAGAATATTTCCCTATTTGCATACTACAATGTTCCGATCAAGTGTATAATAAGTGAAGGAGCTGTAGGGGTTCAGCAAAACTCAATAAATTTTACAAAAATATATATATATTTAGAACCTAATTATTCGAGGGCAATTACAGAAAACAGAGATCAGTGTTTCGTCAATTTCTGCTTTGTATACAGAATCAGCACTACCATGTTACCAACAGATGCTGTCGAAATCAATGTTTTGCTATAACATTATAGTCTCATTAAATAACTAATTTCTCCATTTTAATTTATTTATCTGATTTTGACTTGACACAATTTTTTTTTTAAATAAATAAGACTTTTAAATTCCGTGTATTTTTAAAGATATCGAATGTATATGTCTTTTCTAATTTTATAGTCTTAAAAATGAAATTAAAAATTGTCATAAAAAGACGTTTTATAAAATAAATTGAAAGAGATCGATGGACACTATTGAAATATGGGTACAGCAGAAGCACAAAATAGACCTTATAGCCCATGCCATTTTGTTTTTCCTTAATGACCACAGTAGATCCAATCCGCATCTGCCCCATTGTCGCGGGAATGATACTTCATTTACGTACTTGTTGAAGAGCCAATTCAGTAAATAAATATGCGTGATGTTTCAATCGAGTTACATTATGTTCTTTCAATTGAGATAAATTTTTAGATGAAATAATCACTGTTTTCAACAACAGTAACCTCTAAGGCTTTTAAAAGAGTAAATAAAATCTGGACAAATAATATGTATGGCCTCTCTCCTTAATATAATGACATAATACATAAATATGACCCTTAACTTGACGTCATTTGGCAACTATGACCCTTAATTTTTGATGTGCACTAGTAGACACTTAAACTTGTATAATATTGAACAAATTGACACATTCGTCCTACATGAAAATTTTGTGTCCTACGTGGCGTCCTACGTGTTTTAATGCCAAGTAGGACACATGTGTCTACTTGTTCAATTTTATAAAAATTTAAGTGTCTACTTATATATATCTAAAGTTAAACGTCATAATTGCCAACTGACGTTAAGTTAAGCCTAATATAATTTGTGTTTGTGCCATTGAAGAATATCCCTATCTTTTCTCAAGGACACAATGTCCTAAAACAAAAGAACAAAACTGATGTGATTAGCAACAATTGCAGTGTCCATGTGCAATGCTAATATATAGTATAGTATGTGAGAATATATGTACAATGTGCGTACTACCTATATAGTATAGACTAGACATGGAATAGTCAATAGAGTTCGTGCTTTCTTGGCTTAATTTGATGAGTGACCATTTGCTTCCAGTGGCCAGTGAGGCATCCCATGTGCTGACTCACATTTTTTTGCTCAATCATCATATATATATATATTATAAGAGAGAAAAAAATCAGATGGGATGGGTCATCATTCATGTCCAATATGGCTGTAAGGTTGTGAACTGACACATCTTCAATATGATATAATTTGTATTATCGAAGTAAAATTAATAAGCTAGAGTCAAAAAGTGTGCCATCACAATTTACCATGTTGCAAACATTAATAGTTGTTTTCACGATTTGAAGGTCACGTAAAAATAAAAATTATTGCTTCAAAACTTTAAACTACCAGAAGTATTTACAACAAAATTACAGTCTAAGAGCAATTATAATCTAATGTCAGATGATAAAGTCTTCAACTTATAAAATCCAATACAAGGGAATTCATCAATTGTACAGGCACCAAATCAGTTGAATCATCATACTATAAACAAATCACTAAATTGTTTTGCAAATAACAAAGGTCTTTAAAGCAACAGTAGAAATTGACTCAATCTCATTCAAAATAAGAAAAGAAAGAAAAAAAAAGTACGTGTAAATTAGTTTGTGGATCTCAACAATCAAGTTCAGAAATATGATAATTTTATTAATATTGTGGCCAAATTTTGATTCCCTAACGGTAACGGTTGTCTTATTTAGTATTACTTTTAGATCATTTGCTAAGTATATAATTAACATTTGTGGATCAGAAAAAAAAATAGTACAAGTAGTTATGTCGTATATAATTTATATATTAGCAAAGGGTAATATCTATCCTTCTACTCTCAGAGATAGATTAAATTTGCCCTTTGTCATACTTTTTAAATATATTTGCCCCTAGTATTTAATTTTAGACACATATTTACCCTTAAATCGTTGAGTATCACGACTCCCACTTATATCATGAAATAATATTAGGAGTTGGGTTTTAGATAATGAATTGATTTAATAATTAAATCAGGAAGAAATTTTTGGTGGAATAAATATATATCCATGTAGATATGCCACATATGCGCCATGTAGGATGATAAAAGCAAGATACATGACACTTAACTGTTTAAGAGCAAATATATGTCTAAAGTTGAATAATAGAAACAAATATATTAAAAAAAAAATATGACCAATGACAAATCCAACCCTTTTATAAAAGTACAGAAATAAATATCACCCTTTTCTGCTTATATATTATACTCGGGTATAACATCAGAAAATAAAAATAGATAATTATCATTTGTGGATCTCAACTACTATCAAGATTATGCCGTTGAAGTACAAAATCCTAAAAGATAAAATATAATTTTGGCAGTCCGGCCAATTATTGACTCCTTACTATATATTTAACGGTTATCATGTAATCATTTTAGTTTATTTTTGGTAGTGATTAACAACATCTTTTAGTTCTTTCACAATTCAAATTTGAATTGTAAATGATATGAGCGCATTATTGCCTAATTAAAGTCTTTCCTATTTAGGGTTAAACACATTAACAACAAATTAATTAGCGGAGAAACAGTCCTACTCAAATGATGTGGCACCAAATTCAAAAATTGCTTTTCTTCTGTTGAAAGGTCAGTTCAAAATGAAGTCTCAACTTTCATAAGCAGGGGGGATTATTTTACCATCGTTTTAATTCAAAAAAATTATCTCAAAAATTTTTATCTTAAGAAATTAAAATTTGAAAAATATGTTTAACTATACTCTTCAATATATAATAAAAAAGTATGCACAATATTTTATTACATGACGATTAACAGTTGAAAATACCACACTTGGAAGCTTACTTTTTACTTTTTCTTTTCTCTACCGCATCTAATATCAAAAAATGTATCCGACTTATTTCTCTTAAATGTACAAGCTAAACGATAATTAAAATAAAACAGAATTAGTATAATAAAACAGAATTAGTATGAGTGTCGGTAATTATGACAAGACACAGGGGTAATTTCGCCAAAGCGAAAATTGCGAATTTATGTCCTTGGACTCCCTCTGCTCCGCGGTCACATGTACATATCCCGTGCTGCCGGCCCAATTTTGGTGTGAAATAGCGCCGTCTCATTCTACTGTTCTCGCCGGTTACAAATATCTCTTTTTCTACTCTCTCTGTCTAATAATCTTCACTCACTATACACATCAAATCCTCCATTGTTTAGTAGGTGAAAATCTGCTTGTCTTTGAAGAGGAGAGTTCAAAATCATTTCGATTTGCTGCTTTACCCGATCATTTCACCGCATTTTCCTGGTATGCTCAGTCTTCGCTTACTCTGTTTATTTATTAGTTTATAGGTTTGTGAAGGAGGTAGTAATGTACATTCGAATTGCTAAAGTCCCTAAACATTGCATTTCTTGTAAATCGCTGATGGAGTAATCCAGTTGTATAGGTTTGTTGATTGTATTTGCTTTGAAGTTGCTAACTACGATCTGCGAATGTTCTTCTCTCTGAGATCTTGGCTATTCTACTTTAATACGTTTTGGATTGTTTTATTTTGTAGTTAGTGCTTGTTGGAGTTGATTGTTCTGATCCTGTAGTGTAGATGCGATTCCTTTGCCGTTACTATTATTATTATGAGGAATTTTTCCGTTAGTGATTGTTTATAAATAATTTAATGGAGTTTGATGTATCTAATCATTGTTTGAATAGTGATTCAAAGTGCTTTGTTGCTAACTTGGATGGACAAAAATAAGCTATGTATTTGGGCTTAACTTAGGGTTTCGTTCTAGGTTAAAGTGTTCTTTGTCTTTTCTTTTAAAAGGTTTCGCAGCATGATTTGAGTAAAAGGTTGCGTGATTTGTACATTGGCAACATCTATTCTACGTAATTTACTGGCTGAATGATTTTCACACCCAATGCTACCAATTCAAAGCAAAGTAGTGTTGTCAAACCTTCAAAGTTGAAGTTCATCAAATAAGAAATTCGATTGTTCATTCAGAAATATTAGATCACTATGTTACTTGTTCCTTTTTTTCTTCTCAAAGGCATTAGAGTATTGTGTGCGCTTTCCATTTCTCCAGCCAATGCTACATCATTTACTTGATAATGTGAGTCCCCTAGTGGTGTCATGCCAGCTTAGGTACCTTGACTAATCCACTAGGTAACATTCTACACTGAAGCAAATCAGCTCATTCCAGGTGTTATAGCTGGTAGTTTGAACCTGGAATCTTCAGGTTGATACTTCTATACCTAAACTATTCAGCTATCTCCTTGGGACAACATAGGTAGACGTGTTTTTATTTCAACTTCAAATCTTGAATAGAAGCCTTAATAGCTGTATTGTCTTTAGGATACTGTTCCGCTATGAAAATTTACAATTCTCAGTGAAGCCTTGTGAGATTGAGATTATCTTCCATCTATTGTAAACAAAAACTTCAATAGAAGAACAAAGTATTGATATGGCAAGTTAGTGAAGGGACCTTGGAAGAAAAAAAAGCAAGTTACTGGAATGACCACAAATATGAGAAAGCATTGTTTTTTTTTCAAATATCTGTTTATTATGTTGTTTTCTCCTCTTCTCTGGAGTTCACATAGCTGTTTATTATGTTGCTTTCTCCTCTTCTCCGGAGTTCACATATCTGTATATGTTGCTTTCTCCTCTTTTATTCGATGGGAGATGATTTCTTAAGTGCATTACTGACCTGGCTCTTAATAACCCTTTACACTGCTGGTATTTCAGATCTAATCCATATATGATGTCTGAGGAAGCTGCTAGAGATCTCATTCCACTACCTGAAGCTGGGAAGAACAATGAGATCCCCAGTAATGGGAGTGTTCCAGTAATAGGGGTTGAGAGCGTTGATAAAAATTCAAAAGATAAGGAAAGAGAAAATCCTGCCTTACTGGTTGGACCTTGCCTTAATGGAGACAGTAACGTGAATACTGGCGCAGAGGTGGGAAATTCTGAAGTGGAATACATAGAATCTGACAATTTGAATGATGTAGAAGATGTTGACACAAGTCTTAAGGTAATGATTCCTGATATAGTTTGATGTTTCATTGTAGTATTTTGCATCTCTGTTTTGCTTCTTTATATTGGTTACAAAAGTCTCTTTTCAATGTCTTTGCCTGTCCTTTTTCATTTGTAGACACTGTTGACTGGGCTTGACTCCAAGGACTGGGTTTTAGTGTGTGAGGCACTCAATGACGTTCGGCGTCTGTCCCTATTTCACAAAGAAGCAATGGTTGATATGCTGTAAGTCTTTGTAACCTAGGATATAACTTGTAAGATGTTTGATCATGATGTTCTAGCTGGTTAGACATATCTTTTTGTATGCTTTCCTTTTGTTATCTCTGGTCTTACTTATGCTTATTATTTAAAATGAGCAGAGGAAATGTGATCTCCCTTGTTGTGAAATCTTTGAAAAATCCGAGAAGTGCTGTTTGTAAGACTGCTATTATGGCATCAGCTGACATATTCAAAGCATACTGTGACAGCATAGTTGACTTGATGGATCCACTGGTAACTAATCTTTTGTAACTTGTGAATGCCTTGGCAATATATTTTCTTCTAATTTTACCTTGTCCTTGTGCTCATTATGTGACTGTTTCCTTGCTTAGCTTGTACAACTTCTCCTGAAATCTTCACAAGACAAGCGATTTGTATGCGAGGCAGCTCAGAAAGCTCTTATAGCTATGACAACGTGGGTTTCTCCATCACTGTTGTTACCGAAGTTGCAACCAAATCTGAAACACAGAAATCCTAGAATTCGAGCAAAAGCTTCAAGCTGCTTTTCTCGAAGTGTACCACGTCTGGTGAGAGTTCAAGTTCTAAAATCTCTTCCTTATGCACCCTGACTTGTGAATTTTAGTTATTACTATTTTCATTCTTACAATTTTTTCCTTCAATTCTTTGTTAACGCAGTTTGTTTGTTATTTGCTGACTAATATCTTTTCCCTTGACTATGTTTTATTGACAATATCTTGATACAGAACTCCACCCTAGTAGGAAACCCTTGAGAGCATTTTAAGAATTACTTGTTGAGAGTGTTTTACTATTTACTTTACTGGTTAAGGGAATGAATAGGTCATAATTTGTTTATCTGCTGACTAAGATCTTTCCCTTGGCTATGTTTTATTGACAATTCCCTGATACTCAACTCTACCCTAGTAGGAAACCCTTCTTGAGAGCGTTTTAAGAATTATTTTTTCTGGTTAAGGAAATGACTAGGTAAATTTGTCAGTCTTTTGAGTATATTAGGAACTTTTACATGGTTTCTCCAATAAGTTTTGTTCACAATGCTATAATTAGCGGCTTTCATTAGTTAATCCCCTTCTGGTGGTTAGTTTATTATTCAGCGGTATATATTTGTTCTTGTTGAATGAAAAGAAGAAAGATCACATCTTAGTGGATCCTCAGCATGGGAGACATTTTCTGACATTTGTGTCTTTTCATGTATGATCATATCACTGAAATGTGAAAGAGGAATAAACTTTGTCCTGTTCTTAGTTTTTGTTTTCTAGGTGGTTTCCTAATTCCCTTTGTACTACTAGATCTGGTCTTTACTAACAGACTTGCATGTTTTACAGGGAGTAGAGGGAATTAAAGCATATGGAATTGAGAACTTGATCCGAATAGCTGCATCCCAGCTCAGTGACCAGCTTCCTGAGTCGAGGGAGGCCGCTCGTTCACTGTTGTTAGAACTGCAAAATATCTACGAAGAAGCACTCAATGTTATCCCCCCACCAGTAGTGAATGAAGACCCAGAAACAATTACCCTGAGTGAAGACCCAGAAACAATTTCCTGGGAGCATTTCTGTCAATCAAAGCTCTCGCCTTTGAGTGCTCAAGCAGTTCTTCGTGTAACCAATCTCACTAGGGAGGGTATTGTTTTAGGTTCATAGTATTTGTGCAAGCAATGAGCTATAGTTCACCATTGTCCTTCATTTTTTGGTTTGGTTTCTTATACCTGTATATACCATGAAAGGTTTGAGGTGTTTGCGAGGCAGTTAGACCATATATAGAGCTATAGTTCTATAGTTTCTTTAAATATGGTTTAGATTACGTTTGCATTATACTTAAAGTCATTCATGAATGCTTGCTTTGCATTGCAGTATACATGTAATTGTGCTCGTTCATTTTTCCCATGGTATGTTAATGATTGAAAAGCAAATTCCATTATTGTGAAGCCAAGAGAAGTTGTTCATAATGGCATTGTTTGCCATGTTATGTTAGTTCGGGAGTTGCTGCTCTTTTCCCATGGTATATGAAGTCTACTGTTTTGGAAGTTGCTGCATTTCATCTACACGCTTCCTTCTAATGACTGTCTTGTGCTCTCGTATCCATCTTGTGCTGAATTATTCCCTAAGATATATATGGAGATTTTCCTTGTCCACGTATGTTGTTTTCTTTAATTTCATGATGTATTAAGCTGTACTTGTGAAGTATCCACGTCCTGTCTGAACAAATGTGATAGGCTGCTAGAACTTCTGCTTGTTGAGGTGATGGCTCCTTGAGGCTAGAGGATCATACACCTTGTGACGGCCAGCTGAGATTTATTTTTTCAGTGCAAAAAGAATTATTTTTTGGCTGAGGAAATCTAATTTGACCAAGTGCGTCATTATAAATTCATCAAAAGAAATGGTTGGAAGATAAAAAGTTTGGACTTGGTCTTGTGTGTCTCTTCATCAACACATGTTACGGGTCAACTTCCTATGCCGTCCAAAATTCTTTTAAGTGATAGGTCTAATATATATATTTTATATAAAAGTTCATTTCAATCCATAAAAAAATAATCATTCAGTAATTGCTATGTGCAAGTAATCTCCTCATTTCCTCCTCAGATCATATGACAACTTACAATGAAGAACCAAGAACTGGGCACTGCCACGCGGGTTATAATCCTGGCAATGGTGATATCAGTGCTATCGCTATTTGTTTTAGTCGGAGTTCTTGTCCTGATTCATATCTGTGTAGTACTGAGAGAGTTCAACGGAAGAAGCGACAACATTAACATGGCGGAGAGAGGGAGAACCAACATGTCCATGTCCATGTCCATGTCCAAGGAGGATATAGAAAAGCTTCCTTGCTTCATTTTTCAAGCCAAAGAGGAAGGAACTAGTACTCCAGTGGACTGTGCAATTTGTTTGGATAATTTCAAGGTGGGTGATAAGTGCAGAATGTTGCCTCAATGCAACCACAGTTTTCATGCCGAATGCATAGACTTGTGGCTCCTTAAGTCTCTCTATTGTCCAATTTGCAGAACTAGCACCGATATTCTAAGAGACTGTTCCATATCTGCAGGAGAAAGCAGCGGATGCAGTGGAAGTGGTCAAACGAGACAAGAATTGAGTTGAGAGAGAGCCAAGAAATTGATAAATCTAATTAGTTGATAGTGAGTAGACTCGTCTTTGTTCTTGGTTTACCAAAGACCTCATTTCCACGCACCAGATGTTCAGTACTGGATTTGGGGTGACTCTGGGATTGAATTGGAGCTTAGCTAAGAATTTACTATCAGAATTGAACAAAAATTAAGTTGTTGCTTATAGTTTGTTTGCAGAGTGATGTTCTTTCTTTGTATATATTCAGATAAATTATATTGTACTAACTTGTGACCTGTGAGCTATGTGGAAAAGAGTAGTACCAGTTAATGTTCATAATAAAGATTATCTTATAAGTACTCTAACTTGATTATCTAAATATTTGGGACCTCTGAGTGTGTGCATAAAACTTAAAAACTATTGAACATATCTTATATGGATCGATACCTGTCTCTGGCCTCTAGTTGTTGTTTTCTTTCTCGAATACAAATGAAAACTAACAAAGCAAAAATCAAAGTGACAACATAGTACAAGCTACAAACCTCCTTACATTTTCATCATAGGTGTAAGCCGGCGTTTGACAAGTGCTAGTTTTTGTTTAAACCAAGAATATACTTTACTTTGTAACTAAACAGCTACACATCGAAAGCCCACCTTGTTTACCCTTCACGTACAAAAATCAGAACTTTTTTACATCCAAGAAACCAGTTACTTCTCTTCAACTCTCTTCTTAGGAGCACAACTTTTTCCCTTGGCTAACATAATTAAGCAGTTTGGAACTATGAAAATATGTTATCTTAAGTTGTTAGAGAAAGCCCACATCTAATTATTTTATGTCTCAACAACACCCACTCAAGTAGCCTGATTCTTTTTCACGGTTCAAACACGTGAAAATATCTAGTGCTATATTGAATTGTGTGACTATCTTATCTAAAAATCTCACATACTTCAATACGTCCTTCTCTCTGTTTTTGAAAGACGGGCTGATGGAAGAACTTCTAATGGGAATTTACACAAGGGACAGGACTAAACATCTCAATGTCATTACTTCTATCTGCATTTTCAACTTAATCAACACATGCTGCTTTACATTTTCACAGCCTTCTGCTGCTGAATGCATCCTTCAACTAGGAAAATTTTCAGTACCGTATAACGTGGGTGATGAAGATGGAAACTGGGGTAGTTTCTTGAATGATGAAGCCTGTGGAGGACCCTTCCGAGATTACCTCTATGCAATGGGAATCAGAGCAAATAAAACAGGACAAATGTACCTGAATTCGACTCAACAAACAAACTGCTTGACTAAGATGAATGATGAAGGAAATGGAATTGATGTAACCGGTTGTGGTATTGAGAAGCTAACAAAAACTGGTGGCAGCTGCTCAGATTTCACTGTTGATGATGTTAACATAAAGTTCGGAGACAAACTCAGAAAGTTGAGTTATAACTGTCAATTTCAGGACACTGCAGATAAAAGAGGTCATTTGTGGCGAGTCCTGTGTAAATAGCTGGAAAGATATAAAGGAAGTGAGGTCGAAAAATGATAAATACGCAGAGGCAGAATCAGATATATGTAGGTTTGCAGTATTAGTATCACTAACAAGTACTAGAATTATAGATCAATCATGGCTCAGAAAGCTTTACAATTGCCTTTCAAATCAAAAGCAACCTGTGAACTTTGCATATACCGAAGAAAAAGAGCAAGAGCAAGAGCAAGAAAAGCACTCGGAGCTGACAGAAAAACACAAGTTTAGACCAGGTAATCCAACTTTTAGAATTTTGTGCATCATTAGAAGATGTATTACTTCATGTTTAATGTGTAATTTGAACTTGAAACAGTTTTATCAGTTCTAATTGGAGGAATCCTAGCAGTCCTGATAACTGTATTTATCTCTGTGTGGACTTTCATACGTAAGAGGGCCAATGTAGATGCATCTGAGAAGAAATTTGGTAATGTTTTTGCCACTCAGTCTACCTTCTAACAGTGTACAAGAATTTTTACGCTATCAGGTCACTTAAAAAGATAATTGCCACCTTTTGCATCTTTGTAACTCTTGAACATGTTCCATATACGAACTGAAAAGGTTGATAACTTAATTGGCAGCTATAGATCTGGCAATGCCAAAAGATTCTAGTTTGGAAGTCTCCATTGAGGAGGTCTACTCAGCTACAAACAATCTAAATGAATCAAACTTCATTGGTGAAGGGACAGCAGGTTACACCTATATTAACTTTGTTATCCATTTATAGGAACTGATTTTTACTGTTGATTTTTGAAAAAAAATCACTGATAATATTCTTGTAGGAAGGGTGTATAGAGGAGTTCTCCCTGACAATCAGGAGGTTGCAATTAAGCACATAATCCATGAAGAATGTATAGAAACATTCCTCAGGGAAGTCAAAAGCCTAACTAATGTCAGACATCCAAACCTGGTAGCCTTGCTTGGCTATAGCAAGAATGCCAAAGAATGTTTCCTCATTTATGAAATTTGTCCCTACGGCAATCTCTCTCAGTGGCTCTTTGGTATGTAACAGTTCTCTCTGCTTTAAATGTCAACTTCTCTAATTGTTTATGCCTTCCCTCGACTACTCGACCTAGAAGTTCCTATCTTTCAACCTGCACAAGTATTGAAAGAGATATTTCATTTCCTTTTGTTTCCTTGTCCCTTCCCTCTATTGTGTAATGGTGAATGGTGAGATTACCTTTGTTGAAACAGCAAACAACAGAGTATTATCCTGGACCCAAAGGCTTGACATTGCCATTGATAGTGCTAAGGGACTCGTATTTCTTCACACATATCATGACAGAAGTATAATCCACCGCGATATAAAGGTAGAAAATGGTTATGAATTCCCTTCAAAGGTTTGAACTTTGGACTTTGCTGAATGGCTAAGTCACTTGTTTTATATTAATCCACAGCCTACAAACATACTCTTAGGCCAGAATTTTGAAGCTAAGCTTTCTGATTTCGGATTGTCCAAGGTGATAGACATTGATGAATCCTACATGATCTCAGAAGTGAGGGGCACCTATGGTTATGTCGATCCTGAATATGAAACAAACCATCATGTAAATTCAGCAGGCGATGTCTATAGTTTCGGAATAGTACTTCTGCAGATCCTCTCTGGAAGGACAGTTATCAATATGAACATGGAAAAACCAACACGGCTGGACAAAATTGTAAACAAATATCCATTTCACAAATCAATCATTCATTACACATAGAAGATTATACGGATGTTGATAAATACCTGTCATTTCAGGCAAAATCGCTGTTGAGGGAAAGAAGGGCAGTGGAATTTGTTGATCCAAAACTTCATGGAGATTACTCAACAGACGCTTTCCAGCTCACACTGGAGCTAGCTATTTCTTGCAGTGCACCAAAGCAACAAAGACCCTCCATTGAGAAAGTAGTTGACAAGCTGGAGGAGGCCTTAGCTATAACAAGACGGGAAAAAGCTTCAACACCTCACTCTACACAGTCTGGTCTTCAACTTCTTTCCAAGAGCAATATAGAACAATAGTTGAAAATGTCACCTAATCTATCTCATCATAGACAGTTCATTGATCAAGATATATACCGTAGTAATATAGAATTATAACATTACATCTATATATAATTCATTACATTCCCACAAAACTCAAACACAAGATCCTATTTTGCATCAGAGCTACAGAAATACAAGAAAGGTCTCACACAAACAAGTTTGCATATTGTTATCAAATCATAAGAAATTAGTAACAAACAATAACACACACACAATACAGCGTTTTGGTCTTATCTACACTGTATACAAGTGACCTCAAAAAAACAAGATTGCCGTGTTGCACGACATCTCAGGAGTACCAGAAAGCAGGGGGGAAAACTACAGCCATGCTGGATTCTTCAGAGGGGTAACAATAGCTTTGACTTGCAAGTAGTTACTTAGGCTGTAGACTCCCTTCTCTCTTCCATGTCCACTCATCTTATAACCACCAAAAGGAATGGCAGCATCAAAGATGTTAAAGCAGTTAACCCACACTGTCCCTACTCTAAGGGCTCGAGATATTGTGTTGGCTGCATCTATATTCTGGGTAAAAACACCCGCTGCCAACCCATAATGTGACGAGTTTGCCCTTCGAATGACCTCTTCAACATCCCTGTTTGTTTCAAGGTCAGGTTCAGTGTTAATAAACAAAATACAAGCACAGCTACATTACAAATGAAATGTAATCTCACTTGAATTTCAAGAGGGACTGCACTGGTCCAAATATCTCATCTCTGGCAATCAGCATGTTATCCTAAAATAGTTGAAAATAATTTTAAACAAAACAATTAAATGTCATCAGTACGATGTTCATCTTTTTCACCTTACGTATGGATATATTCTATGGACAATGGCAGTTATACCTGGACATTTGAGAAGACAGTAGGTTGGACATAGAAGCCCTTCGAACCCAATTTTTCCCCTCCAGACTCGAGAGTAGCCCCGCTTTCAGTACCAGATTTTATGTACTTCAGGATCTTCTCAAATTGCTCTGTATCAATCTATTGATAACACAAAAAATTCATGTTACAACTACTTCAGAAATGTAAATGGAAGTCCGTAATTACTACTTCTCTTTGCTGGAAATTCATGATTTAAGTTTGTGTAAGATGCTGAAAAGGAAATAATAAAGGTACCATTGCCTGAAAAGTTGGCTACATCCAAATTGGTGAACATATGTTATTCCTTCTTTTCCTTAAATTGGCAAATAATTTGTTTGACTATTCTCTTTTTTATATATTATCCATGACAGAGGGGACAGCGATACACGAAAAAGCAGTACCTGCGGACCTTGTTCAACTCCCTTCTTGAAAGGGTCTCCAACAATGCGTTTTAAAGCACGAGCTTTGGCTTTCTCCACAAATTCATCATATACTCTTTCATGTACAAATGTCCGAGATCCAGCACAGCAGCATTGTCCCTGCAGATACTTGAAATTTATTTCATTCCGGAGCAAGCATCAGAGGTTGCAATTTTCCAAGAGTGGAAATTTTTGCTACCTGGTTAAAGAAAACAGCAGAATGAGCCAACTCAACAGCTTTATCAACGTCTGCATCTTCACAAATGATGAAAGGAGATTTTCCTCCGAGCTCCAATGTCACTGGTTTTAGGTTGCTCTTTGCAGCTGCACCTACGACAGCTTTACCAGTTTCTGTGGATCCTGTAAAAGCAATCTGTAGGCACCAAAAGGAGTGACGTAGAAACACATCGCAGTTTAGACATCACAGAAAAATTAAAAGATCACCAAAAAGAACACATTTTATACGGGCGGGGGGGGGGGGGAAGGGAAGATGCAAGAAATAATGTCGAGGGCCAAGCTGTTTAAATCTATACGAAAGCAAGTACTAGAAGATGTCAGTGCTCCTTCAGTCTCCCTCACCTATTCCAGAGTATTCACTCAGAAAACTTTACGCATCACAGCTGCATCAATAAAAGCAAGCATGAAATACAAAAGCTGAAAGGACATCAGGATGCATAACCTCTTTATGTTGTTTATTGACTTTTAATGGGGAAGCTGGAAGAAAAAGATATGATTTTCTTCATTTGCTACATGCGGATTATACTATCTAATGAGAGGCTATAATTAGGCTATTTACTTCTTTTAATCTTCTTTGGGGAGGGAGAGGGGGTAGAATTAGCGACGGATAGCTTCATTGCTACCTAGAGATATGTTGAAACTGAAATACCATGTTCTGACACTCCTTTATACAATCCAACATTTCAAATTTGATATCGAAACTGCCTTGGACTTTGTCGTGTAGGTTTATCAGAAGAAACATATGCCATTTGTTCTGTAAATTCCTATTCAGGAACTAAAGCCAAAACTCAGAAAATACCTTATCGACATCCATATGACTGGCAAGATCTGCACCTGCACTACCGGATCCAGGAATGACATTTAAGACTCCAGGGGGAAGTCCAACCTGGCAGATGGAATGAAGACAAATTACAGTCTATCATCTTGTATAGATGGAGAAATCTTCGAGTTGAGCTGCAATAATTGTGGAAAAGTTTCCACTTGTATATTTGAAACTACTGAATTTGTAAACAACATACTAGAAATAACTAAATGACAAGTACAAATGAGTACTCATTAGAATTCTGTGAATTCACGAACGGTGCAGACTAAAAGTGGGTATATACCTCATGGAATAACTTTGACACATACAGGGCAGAGAGTGGTGTTTGTTCTGCTGGTTTTAGTACGACAGTGTTACCACAAGCAAGTGCAGGGCCAACTTTCCAAGCGAACATTAATAACGGAAAATTCCAGGGTATTATCTGTCCTGCAACACCAATTGGCTCATGCAGGGTCTGAACATGGTGCAAACTGTCAGCAGGAGCTGTAAGACCATGAATTTTATCAGCCCAACCTGAATAAGAAATGTAAGCAGAAATACTTAGAAAAGCATTCAGGGTGATTCAGCAAACATTAGAACGTCACTCGATATACAATAAGTGGTTATTAAACTGTCAAAAGGAAACATAACGCCATTTTTCTTATTTTCTTAACCAGCATAGTATCTGAAAAGACGAATGAGCATTGGTATTTCTTCATTTGCAGCTTGTTCGTACGGCTTTCCATTATCCCAAGTCTCAAGTGCTGCAAGTTCATCACTGTGCCTCTCAAGCAAATCAGCAAACTGCAACATTATACATGACCTTTCCTGGAAATATTTGGTTAAGTAAGCACATTATTGTACATGCTTAAGTAAGACTGGGAGTTTAAACAAGCTGTAGTTGTCTGCAGAGGCAGATTGATTTCTCATATGGTCACTTTACTAAATAGTTATTATCTCAAGAAGTCATTTTTCAACTTGATTCCAATTTTCTTCAACAAAGAAAGTGACTTATATTACTCAAATAATTACTATTAGTTGAACGACCATCTGAGAAATTAACTTGGGTAGAGGGACCATATAATACAGGACATAAATATATATGTGAAAAGTACTAAAATGAGAGAAAATATTAAAATCTAAACACATATGTCCGATAGATCAATGTGTTTAGTGATAAGAACCTTAAAGGTTGAACATGTTAAGTTCAAATTCTAAATCCGCCTCTCACTGTTGGGACAAGGAAGAGGATACGGAAAGATAAGAAGGTTCGGTTACTGTACATATGCTTACATAAGCAGTCATTTTAGGCCATGGTCCTTCATCAAATGCTTTACGGGCAGCAGAGACTGCACGGTTGACATCTTCAGTGTCGGCCTCCGCAACCGTAGTAATAGCTTCCCCTGTTCGAGGGTCAAATGTAGGAAATGTCTTTCCTGAAGACATAGAATTCTCCATATTACACTTAAGATTTATAGAATAACATGTAAATGAAAAGATTTTAGGTCAACCTGAGGCTGCATCAACAAACTGCCCATTAATGAGAAGCTGATTATATTTAACCTCAACAGGTGGAGTGATTGGCTCTTCATGCACCACGGCACTGCTACAAAACCTTGTGATACCATTTCTCCAGTAGTTGGAGTATCTACCTGTAGATTGAAATTGCAGAACCTATAATTAGCTAGCTCCTTTCTCAAGAAACAGTTAAAATCTCAAACAAATCAAGTGGGGTAATATCAAGACACAGTTAGCTTGTTCAATCATCATGAAAAAAAACACGGGTGAAAATAATTCTTCTGATTAGAAAAAGACTACTTCAATTATAATCTAAGAGTGTACTTTTGGTATACTATACAAGTACTTGCAATATATTTATCGGAGACAAAATACCCATCGACATTCGTTTAATGGTTAGAATGAATTCTCAATTAAATCCGACCGCAACCCATCAAATTAAAATCCGAACCAAATTAAATAAACTCACCATTATGATTAAAAAACAAATACTGTTTCAATTTCCTCAAAACCCAGCAAAGTACTATGTCATCTGAATTGAACTTCAACCTCAAAACAAACCAGATTTATTTTTAATTACTCTTGGTGAGTTTGTCCACCCAATAGAAAAGAATCAATTTTTCCATCTTCCTCAAAAGTCACCAAGTTACTGTGTTTGCGGCAATTTTGAGGCAAGTGTAATTGGCATTGCAGTACAAGAATGTAGTGGATTTGGGGTGATTCTTTCAGCAGGGAAATTTGTCTCTGCTTTTGTGGTTGGGTTCGTGGCGATTCAGGCGGCAACTTCTGCTGTTGATCATGTTTACAGGGATGTGATATTTTATTTAACTGCTAAGTTGATTTTTTTTTATGTCTACTCAGATGTTGAGATTTTCCTCTGGCATGCTATTCATTTTATTGCGTTTTATCTCTTCTTTGTTGGATTTGTATTTGGTTGGAAGTGATGAAGTTCATAAAGGGATTGTTGAGTTAGATTCTAATAAAGGCAAAATTAAGGGAACTGTAGAAGATGGAAAAAGGCAAAGTTATTTTCCCTTTTCTTGGAAGACATGGAAGAAGATGCGCCGCCCCCACGCCCAGAGGGGTTTGTATTTGCCTTCTTGGACCTGGGTAGAACTATAACGGGAAAGATGGTCAACTTGTTAGTTAAGTCGGATGTGGGTAAAGTTATTTCCCCTTCTCCTGGAAACCATTGAAGAAGACGCGCTAACATTATATGAGTTTGTTTTTTATTTCTTGGACTTGGGTAGAACAATAACGGGGAAGGTGGGTTACTTGTTAGTTAGATCCAGTGCGGGCAAAGTTATTTCCATTTTCTTGGAAATCAACTCATGGAAAAAGATGCGCCGCCGCCGCCGCCGCCGTTAAAGGGTTAGTTTTGCTTTCTTGGACTTGGGTGGGTTTCCTTGTTAGTTGGTCGGGTGCGGGTTATATTAGGGGCGGGTGGTTTTTTCTTTTGGTTCAGAGCTTTCCGTTGAAAGAACCGAGTATAACGGTGTTATAATTTAAATTTAGCTAACTTCAAAATTTATTTCTTAAACTTTGTTTAGACAATCAAAGTAAACTAACTGTGTATAACCTAAAATAATTAGATCTATTCAGGGGTGGAGCTATCTTGTACAAAGGGGTTATTTGAATTGATCCCCTTTTAATGACAAAAAATTATATTATTTATATATAATTAAAATAATTTTATATGTCTATATTATAGATGTCGATATTCTTCTTCTGCTTTATGAGTTTATTTTTACAAATTTTGTACCCTTCATTAAAAATCCTATCTCCACATTTGAATCTACTTTATACTGAAACTAGTCATCCCGACAATAAGATAAATGGATAACTTTGTTATTACTTATAACTGATTAAATCATTGTTGGTCAAAATTGTTTACACTATCATCAGTAAACAAGAGAAGCTAGAATCATAGGTTCCTTATTATATTCTTACTATAGGGTCAATAATACTTCTCATTTTATAAAATAAATATCTAAATTATAAAAAATTTATTTTATCTTTGATAGTTAATTAGTTTCAAAAATAAATATTTGATCAACTTAGAAAAACTAATACAGTAATTACTTAAAATAAGATTTTGAAAAGAAATCTGAACAAACAAATTAAAAATAAAAGATAAATTTATTTTCATTTATTGATAAGTTAACTTATAGAACAACATTAAAATGGGTAGAATTTTAAAATTTATTAATGAAAGTGAAATCTAGAAAGGTGAGATATAAAAAAGGAATATCAAAATCAGTCAATTCTTTTGGACATAAACAGTAGTAAAGGTGTAGATAAATACTTGAAGTGCGAAGCATGGAAATGATCCGTCGTGTATCCATTGCTGGAGACGAGAACATTTAGTAGAGATGGAGGAGATAGCAAAGAAGAGAGCAGAATCGGATTTAAGTAGCAAAGCCAAGAGTTTCAATATACAGAGTAATTTTTCGATGGAGACAGATTTGCTGCTGCTAAAAATGCAGAGATAGTCTAACTACTTGCACGTCATCAATAAGCTGATTCATTAGAAATAGGCTTATCCCTTTCCTTGAAGTTTTCTTCTCTGGGTTCCATTCCACTATTCCTTTCCTGAACCCTATGAAAATAATATTGCCTTTTTTTTTTCTGTCCAATCAAACTAGGTACATAAAATGTACGGGTAAAACTTATCCGCACCAGGTGTTTACACATAATAATAGAGATCACACTGATTTGGTGTAAACACCCGGTGCGGGTAAGTTTTTTCCAATATGTACCTTTGAAACTGCACAATGTTAGGCACAATCAACTAGAAAAGAAGGTTGTATTTCACATGATTGAAAAGGGTAATGTTGTAATCAAAAATGTAAAAAGGCCTATAGTTCCTGAAATTTACAAAATAAGTTTGAAAAAAAAAGGGTACTAGCTTTGTCATTACTCACCAGTACCTTTCAGTAATGCAAGGTGTTCTAACTAATTACATATAATGTGGCCTTCATTCTGCAGAAAAATCAGGCTCATCTGGCTTAAACAGCTTGGGCATTTTTAAGCTAGAAGAAGAATCATCCATCTTCTGTTCTATTCCTCTTCTCGTATTAGTAGCAAATCGTTTGGCCAATATTGTAGCTCCAAGTTGTTGGGAACCACGAGAACCACTGGCTACTAACGGTTGCTCAGGACCAGCGTCATCAAAACTTTGCTCATTGTAGTTACCCTCATCATTAGGATCTTGATTATAATAATAGCTCTCTTGCAGAGCCAACTCGTATTCCATCTTTTTCTTCCTATACCTTCTCCATGCAGCCTGTATAAAACAAGCACCCCATGTTCTCCACTGATGAGAATAGTACCTAAATGCATGCTGTAGCTTCATGCTGTGAAGACGTTTAAATTGGACTGCAAAAAATTTCAGGTCTTCAGCTCGAAGTGCAAATGCTTCAACTTCAGTAAGTGTTCTCACTGTTCGAGTTGAAGCTGGCAACTGCGTTGAGTTAGGCAGTAAGGCCCAAGTCAGCAATTCTTCACCACAGAAGTCATTAGGTCCAAGGGTGATAGAATTGAAGAATCCAGATCTTCCCCCATTTGTTGTAGAGCTCTCTAGTTGTCCTCTGATGATAAAGAGCATCTCATTCACTGGATCATCTTCTAGAACAACATAGGTGCCCATTATGCTCAGGGTCGACACTAGGCGTTCACATATTGCATCAAGCAGCTGGTCATCCATTTGCTCAAAAAATGGAACCTGCGCAGTCAGGAGATTTTGGGGTCTCTAAAGCTTAGCAAACAAAAGTGGATGGGTTTAGGCATTTACAGAGTAAAAATACAACTCCAAATATGTGGCTGATGCAAATACAAAACGTAAGGTGCATCACAAGACAAGTCAAAGCTTAAATTGATGACTGAAGAGATGGAACTATTTTATTTATTCATTCACTAATACTTATTAGTACTTATGCATTTCTTTTGCTCAAATCTTTAATTTTTGTTCAACTACTGGCCAAATATTTCTGCCTGCAGCTCTTTTGCTTTATGTTTGCCTCCTGAAAGTATTTCAATTCCAAGAGAAGTGAAATACTGCAAACACCATATATTACATCATCAGGCCATGCCATATATGTATATATATAAAGATCACAATGAAAAGGGCAACCTTGACAGAAAATAAATCTATTATCAAACATCAACGAGAGCTGATGCAAATGTCATAATCTATAAACAATGATTGTTTCTCGCTTCCGGGTCTTAACAACGTAAATTAAAACATGAAATGTGCAAATATTTTGTTAAAATACGCAAATGTCGGTATGAGTATGACCATTTATATCAGCTATACCAATTTAGGAACAAAGGATTTCCTGGGAACCAGTGGTCAGAGTTTCTGCTTTAGACACTGACAACCCATCAAGTCTCAAGAAGAAAAGAATGCAGCATACATCAATATGCCATGATAGTCTAATATATAATGCACGAGCCAAGCAAAATAATGATATATATATGTAGTGCCAGAAAGACATACTCGTCGAACAAGATTAAGACATAGGTGTCTTTGGATTTGACGACGAAGATCCAAAGGCAAAGATTGCAAGATCTCTTCTTCATTAACTCCTCTTGTTGCAAGCCATTTACATTGATCAAAACGGCGAACACGTTCTTGCAAGTCTTCAGGCAACTGTCGATGCCTCATCCATTCTTCAATATCTCTTTTTCTAATTCTCCATTCCTCAATTTTTACGGTCATAGATTGCAGATAAGTCTGGAAAGGGCAGAAATTCAGAAGTATATCAAGGACAAAGAAGCATGTCCTAAACTAGATGAAACAAATCTAAAATGGTAGCTCAAACTCTTAAAACCCCTAATAAATCACCGACTAACCCCTAAGCATAATCTGAGAGCAGTATCCAACTCAACCCAGAAGTAATGTTGATTAATATTATACTATTAATCCCAATGGACCTAAGCTGCTTATAATTTGAGATTGTAGGGAACATATCTAGAGTAATGGCACATAGCAGGACTACTAACTTGAAAAATGAAATTGAAGCTCTTAGAGGTTTCTGATTACTCTTCAAACAATTAATCCAACTCCGTAAAATATTTAGCTGGTAATTAACACATTATGTAAATCAACTATCACAAATTAACGAAGTCTTATCAACAGTGTTATCATGTTTAACATTGCTCTAGAGGTGAATAATTATAACAACTTGAAGGTGTCCGACATAACATGTATAGATTAATCATTCATGCATATAAACCATGATGAAATTATTTCAGATAACTGCACTAGGTGATAATAGTGATCTATACAGACAAATATTATCCTCATAATCTTACCTGCATGTTTCCAATTAACTGTGCAAAGAGAACTAAACCGATGATACTTATGAAAATGCTGAATAAGGTTTCACCAATATATGTGCTAGTATTCAGATTCTGCCCATATGAACTGCAAGACAACATTTGTAAAGATAAACATAAGATTTCTACCTGGAAAAAGAACCGAGGAATTTGATGGTATCCTAAGCAACAAAGGAGACAAGGAATTCATTTTCATTAAATAATTTATGTGATCCAAAATCACTAAAATCTTCATGGTGAAATTTTATGTGGTAGCCAATTCCATACATGATCCAAGACAGTTTACAGAGGATCAGTATACTTTATCATTTACAATGATTAACAGCACTGAAAATGCTTGCCAAAAATTCAGTAGCTGAGATAGACAAGGGTGAATATTTATGAAATCCTAGTCCAGCCTTAGCTGCCTGATGAATTAACCAAACATAAGAGACAGGGTACCAAACAGACAGAGTGACTTGCATATTCTGATGCAGATCTAAACGCAAAGAGTCCTTTAAAAGCTAGACTATATTACTTAAATTCTATCAGAATTTATTAGGTGGAACCGAAAGCAGCTAAAGTGAAATAATATTCTTCCCAACTTCCATTTCAAGAAGGTTGACAACATTCATTTCTGATGCTCCCATATTACCCTTAATTAGTCTCTTTTATTATAGGAAAGATATGGCATTAAGATCAAAAGATCTAAGGGTTTCTTTTGGTAAGTCACCTATATTTAGCGTATGTGTAAATAGTATTTCTTTCTCAAATACTGTCATATAAATAACAAAAAAATGAAGGAGTATGTCAGAAGACGAATGTCCCTAGGAATTACTTTGAGACGCCAACTTTCAATTATAATCACCAACACCATTGAATATGCAAAACAATTTGCAGTTGAAGAAATCAAACCTCAAATTTCTTAGACCCCACCAAAGACAGTATAAATATTTTGCCAGGAATGATGATGAAGCCACTTCATTAGTAAAGGCATCAGCGAAAATTCCAAACTTAAAACCAGATTCTTCATCATTTACAGCATCACATTTCTCAAGCACTTGTGTGCTGTTTCGCCAGTAATCGCGTACATAACTATCCTCATCAACACTGTTACAGTCTAAAAATTCAAGAATGCAGGGTGGAACTGCATCACGCTCCTTATTACATTCAATTGCCCAGCAAGAGAATTGTCTTCCTATAGATGCCACGTACCAGGAAGCTCCTGCCACCTGCACACAAAGAAGAAAAGGCACCAACAATTCTCAAATCTGGTGATTTCTGTCTAGATATGTAAATGAAAGGGAATGGGAAATGAGTGTTTACATGACTTGCTAACATGAACAGAAGGAGATTATAAGCTGCTCCTGCCCAGGCTGTTTTAGCAATAAAACCTGTAGTTTTGATGATCTGCTGATTTAGAGGGAAAATAACGAATAACCTTGGCACATATTGTATGAGAACGATAAGTGCAAGTGTACTTTTGGAATGACCCGAACCATTTCTTTTTGCTGCTGGGATTACATAGCGAATAACAATCTGCAATGGCACTATTAATTAATACTTCAAATTTAACAATAATAAACGGGACGGGAGTAGAGTATGTACTGACTTGAGGGAGGGGAAGAGCAGCTGTAAAATCAACGATGAAATCAGTCTTGAGATATCGTATAGCAATTTCACGGGGATCCATAACAAGCTCACCCCGGCCGAAAACCCTAGAGCTAGGAGCAACAAAAGCTGTGCGGAACTTCATGGCAATGTGGAGGAAGTAAAAGATGTCGGTGAGGGAACGATATATGGTAATTTCACGGGCGGCTTCGTCATCAGTGGACATACAAGCTCTATCGCTGACGAAAGGTACGTAGAAGTAGAGTGGATCGATGAAAAGAGAGATGAGACAGGTAAGAAGGAAGACATAGTTCCAGCGATTGACAATATCGCTGTTTGGATCGAGAATTTGGCGCCACCATGGCACATCGGTCGAAAATGATTTGTTCTTCAAAGATTGCTGTAAATGACGGAGGTGAGACGCCGGCTTTGCAAATATTCTAGTCATCTTCCATGGCGGAGTCCGATATCAAAATCGGATTCCGGAAGATAATCTCTCTTCTGGAAAACACAACAGATTCCAATAATTATTTTTTTTTATGAACGAAACAGTGAGTGAAAATTGTGGTATAATTAGGGCTAGAAAAGATGGAAGAATGAATGAAGAGTGTTCCATTGAAGCTCCTTTTTTCATCAAAGCTTCCTTTACTGCCATTGAAAATTGTGTGAGGAAAACCTGTGACTTCGGAAGTTTGTAGGATTTGGTTAACAACACATGTCAAAGTTTCAAATTTAATTAATTAAAATACTTAACATCCTAATCATCATTAGAATTGATATATTTTCTTCCATAAACATTATTTCATCATACTGGAAAAAAGGCGGGAAATTAGGTATAATGAAATGGGCTTACTAGTGCGACCGCGAAATGGGCCAGGCCCCATTTGGATTCCTTTTCTTTTCTTTGGGTCATTCTTTTGTGGGAGGGGGAGACTTTAGGAAAAGGAAAAATTAGGTACATTTTAATAAATAATTACTGATTTTAATAATATTTTTTATTTATTATCATTTATAGCAATATCATGTTAAATCTGTAATATGTATTAAAAGTGAATTATATATGCAATATATTTGAATTATATATGAATTATAATTATTTTTTAAAATATATTAGGTTTATTTGGTAAAAATTTAACACGTTGTATTAAAAGTGTATTAAAATGTGTAACAAATGAATTATCTATCATGAAAATTTGTATTATATGTGAATAAAAAATTGTTCTTTGTAATATGAATTAAACTTATATTATAAATGAATTAAAAGTGCTCAAGTGAAAAATAAATATTATTGCTATAAATGGTAAATATTTTCTTATTATAGTATATTTATGTAAGCTTCCCTTAGGAAAACTACATAATCACACATACTTTACTATCATATATACATATTTTATTACACGCAATCCCTTAAATATCTTAAATATAATCTCTTTAATTAACGGGATACTAAAAATTCAAAAATTATTATATCTCACCTTACATCAGCGATTCCTTTCCCAATCTCATTAACCTCCACAACCCATGTAATCCACTTCTTCCTCAAAACATTATTCTAAGTCAACAACCAATTTTTGAATATTAGCAATATATATGAAGAGGTAAGATTTTCTTTAGGTTTTCGATTATTTTCAAATGTATCTCAAATTTATACAATTTCATGTATCTAGGTTAGAGTTTCTCTTTTTCTAAAGTTCGATACTAGTTATTACATTGATTGAAGCTGTACTATGTCCATAGAGCAATGTCTCATAATTCCGAAAATACCATGAGTTCTTTCTCCATAGAGTATTGTTTAAAGTTGTTCAATCAATTTGTTCTAATACTAAATAAATGTATGTAGTATTAATTTGATGAATCAAGTATTAATTTTATACGTTATATTAAAAACATGTATCTCGAATTATGTGTATCTAAATATGTAATATACGAGAAGAAGAAGCATATACATCTAATTATGTGTATCTAAATACGAAATCCAAGAAAAATAGAAAATTATATAAAAACAATTCCTTTTTTAGCATCTGAAAATTTCTCATAAATATAGAGATAACGGTAGAGTATCTATCATAGCATATATTTCTAGTTGTGTTTAGATTCGATGGACCTCCGTTTCTCCTTTTTCATTTACTATTAAATATAGCAGAAGTTTTGTTTCAAAACTATACAAATTACGACTCAAAAACTCATTAACGGTTTCAGACTTTTAGGCCTCTCAACTTCCATAAGCAATCATTTTTTCTGATAATCTTAATCCAAAATATAAAAAAAAATCTTGAATGGATTTATTTCCACAAAAGTGTGGTGCAAAATTGGCAGGCCACTTGATTTATAAAAAGTGAGAAATGATGCATGGAAGATATGGTTTTGATACGTAATACAAAATTAAATAAAGATGCTACACGTTTCCTACAACTTTGTTTCTTTCAATACTCACCATAATTCGTTGATAGCGATCGATGTTTTTTTCTTAAAAAAAACATCCCTTTACTTCTCACGTACACTATTATTGATCTTAATTATTAAATATCAATGAATTCAATAATTGTTGTTAATTAATCGAACTTTATGTTGTTTCCTAATAATTCTCTAACATAGTTGCAAATTTTAGTACCGTAAAATGTAAGAATGATTAAATCAAACTTATCCACACTTGCCAGCTTGTTTCATGCACTATGTTGTTTTGGTTGCAAATGACTGAATAATAAGTATTCCCTCTGTCCCTATTTATTTGTCCATTTTGACAAATTAAGAAAGGATAAAAAAAAAGTTATTATACCCTCATTTAAATTTCTTGAAAATTTCCAAGTTTTAATTCATCATTTTTAAAATCATAATTAATAAGGATAAAATTATAACTTCACTATGCTAATTATTTCTATCTTAATATGTGTGTCATTTCTAAAGTGGACAACTAAATAGGGACAAATTGAGTAGTACTTTGGCTTCGTTCTTGAACATATTAAATTGTTTATAGTAATATTTTATTTACTCTTAATGCAAATTAAATGACAATATTACTCTAGGTAATCACTTTATTTACCCGTTTAATATATCATAGTATTATTTGATTTGAATAATTAGTTGTTGTTTACTCTATAATTCAATGTATAGTGTTAGCAAGCTTTCTAGGGATGGAATCGAGAATCTGTTGATTGATTCCAATGATGACTTGATTTCTTCCACAAATAATCGTAGCAAAATTATTCGTTTTAGCAGCCAAATTGAACTTCTCAACATATTCTTTATCTGCTTATATTATTTGTGGTGTTTCTCTATTATATATTTACTACTAATAAAATTTTAATTATTTTTATATTTTTATTTATGTGTTAAAATAATAATATATAGTATTTCTTTATTGAATACTTATATTTTATTTATTTATGTTATTTTCTCTGTAATTAAGGTCTTTATAGTATTTCGAATAAAATGAAAAGAATAATTAATGTCATGATAAATTTTTATTTTTAAAAATTACTACCGATACTATTTTTAGACAATGGAATATAGTATAAAAATAATTAGAATGTTTACACGTATATTTATTTGATTTTAAGTGATGAATGATATTTTGAATTGATCTGAGAATAACAAAATCAAGTTGGGACACGTTACCTTTCAACTGTGTGACCTATACAAGGCAGTGGGCACTACATAAATCCGTCCATGGCGCTACTGTTCCACGTAAACTTTATTCCTTCATATTAATATTGTTCATAAATAAAGAGTCAACTAATTTAATTTTAATAATAAATTTTTTAACTTTAAAAATATTATAAATTATAATTTTTAAAATATATATATATAAAAATACTACGACGAAGGAATAATATATTATATTATAGAGTACTTTGGAAAGGGGAAACAATGGTATCATATGTTGATACTCTGATCTCATCTTCAAGCTTACTTATATATATAAAGAAATAAAATAAATAGTAAAATATTTTAATTATTGCAGATTGGATTGGTCACGCAACTGAATGTTTCCACTAACTCCTTTTATTTTCCTCCTTTTTCTTCACCCTTTCATAACTCTGTTGAAGCATTAAGGGTGTGTTTGGTACTTTTTTTAACAAAAAATATTTTATTTATTTTCTCAAATTTGGTTAGTGAGTAGAAAATATTTTTTCAAAAAATATTTTAATGTATGTTTTTTTAATAAAAAATATTTTTGAGAAATATTTTTTATTTTTTATCGGAATAGAAAATAATTTTAAAGTTGAACTTCTTTTAAAAAATAAATTTATTTTTTTCTTTTCGTTATGTGGGTGGTTGCTGGTAGGGGGCTAGTGGGGTGAGGGTCACGGGTCGGAGTGAAAGAATAAAATTTTAAAGTTTAAAATAATTTTTAAAAACAAACTTACAATTTTTATAGGGGTAGGAGGCAGGTAGGGTGGGGGTGGGGGATGGTAGGAGTGGTTTGGGGCTGATAAATGATTTGATTTGAAAAATATTTCAAAAAATATTTGACACAATCAAACATGAAAAAATTAAAAATATTTTTTTCGTTCCAAACACACCCTAATTGTTTTATTTTATTTTGACTTTACCAAAGTTTTTCCAATAATTTCGTGATTCATGCCAATTGTGAACACCCCATTAAATTTATCAAGAGTCGCTACTCGCTAATACATAATAGTGTCAAATTTGATTTATTAATATTTTTTTAAGGTGTTGAATAATGAGTTAAATTTTCTTTTATCAATATTAAAACAAGACTTTTGTGCTTGTTTAATATTTCAAAAATACTTTCCAGGAAAAACTACTACTATTTTAAACTTTTGAAAAAACAATTCTGAATCTTTTTTTTTTTTTGAAAAACAAGTTAATTAATTTTTCAAAAATTCAGTCAAACAAACTATTACTTCCTAAATTAGCCGGCCAAATATTTGACTTGAATATTCAGATTTGTTAAGAGACAAACATGTCATCTTTTGGGAAGATGCTCGCTAATACTAGCCAAATTTTAAATAAATAAACATAAATTAATTTATTTTAATTAATTAAATTAACTAATGAACATGAATTAGTCATTTAATTTTTTTATATTGATTAAATTTATATTTTCAATGCTATCAAAGAAAAAATAAGAAAAATACTAATTTTTTTTATATTTTAATTTTGTGAAACGATAAGTATTAATCTATGTTTAGTGAAAAGTAAGAACCACATATTAATAGAAAAGGCTTTTACTCGCTTTTATGTAAAAAAAAAATAAAAAGTAGTAAGTTACATGCCCTAATTTAGTGGTTAATGCCACTAATTAAGCTAAATAAAATATGTTGAATCTGGTGATGGCCGGCCAGTGGTTAGGGCAAACTTCAAGAAAGTAGAGTAATAACTCCATAATCTTGTCGACTCCCTGCCGTTTATAGTTACCTTAATCTTGTCGAACACCCGTTTTTTCATACTTAAAATACTCATTAATCTTCATAAATAAATTAGTACTACTACGACAGTTATAAAGGTAAATTATTGAAATATTTTTTATTTATCTATAATTTCTTATTAAAGAAAAAACGAACGCGTAAGATAGAACGAAATGAGGATAAGTAGTAGTATAACTTCTATTTTTCAAAAATTGAAAAAAATAAATAAAATTAAAACAATTGAGAGTGCTAAAAATTCTTTCTTATTTTCCGCTTTTCTTTCATTTACATAATTTTGTGGAGCAAGGTGGAAACACCACTAGAACTAAAAAAAATCCCCACCACTTTTTCAAAAGTTAAATAAATGGAAAAAAATACTACACAAATATGTAAAGCCTCAAACTTATCTAATTTTTTTTCATTTTTGAAAATTCTTATTTTATTTTTGTGAAGAAAGGATGATAAGTAGTGAAGTGCAAGCTAAAGGTGCTTTATAGGTAGGGCCATATAGGATTACTTGATAGCCCCTTTCTTCAATTTCGTTTGTCAATTTCCTCTCTTGAAGTTTCCATTCCTAAAAGTTGTGGTCCACAATTTACATAAGCAACCAAATTTGCCCCAATTTAATCGTCACTTCGCATTCACATATTTCAACATCCATTAAGATGACAACTTTGCTTTATTTGTGGTACTCATGTCACATAAGTGTCAAAGATTATCACTCATTATATTAATCATATATTAAATGACTCCATTGAGATTTTTATATAAATTAGCTCAATTTAATTTATTTTCATTTAATACATTTGATTAATATTATTATAGACATATATATGATTGCCTATATATAACTTGTTCAAATGTCATAAATAGCCTACGTTGTCATGGACTTAGAGTCTTACTAAAGTTTCGTGCGGCACTTGACAATCTTGTAAGCTCAAATAAGCCTTTAAAACTAATATCGCTAAGAGAATGAAATGAAGACTTAAAAAGACTTGGAATAAGCTTTATATTGCTTGGAAGATTGCTTATAACTTTCTTGTTTTTACAAATGAGAGACCCTTCTATTTATACTATTTCCTAAGAGCCTAAGTGTAAATAAAAATTACTTTACAAGTCCTTCTAATAATTACACTTTGGTCCCTATTCTAAAAAAGTCTACACTTTCTAGAATATGCTAAATCTTTCCAAGAAAATATCTAAATTATTCTAGAGAGTCTTCTTTATTAATCTAGAAGGTTCTAGAGTTCTCCGCAAACCTCTCAACAACTCTAGACCCTTCCGCACCCATCCGGTCGCAAAATTTAATTGTCATGTGGCGGAACGTGACACTAAGTATTCATATAATATTCGTTGTATGAATATATTACTTTTAACCTTCAGTTGGTTTGATCATCTCAAATCTAATCCAACTCATATTAACAACATTGTTAGTTTTACTACCAAAATTCGGTAAACATGTAGTAATTCAAAGAAGGAAAAATGGTCAAAAATATCCTTTAACTTTAGTTTATTAGTCAAATATACCCCTGCCGTTAAAACAAAGTTATTCATACCCTCGCCGTTACCAATTTCACCATTTATACCCCTCAATTGACGGAAATCCCCAAATCAATCAAAATTGACCCGATTCGTAAAAATTACCCATTTCTCATTTTAAACCCATGTCTAACCCATCTAAGAATCAAATATATGCGTAACAACTTATGCACATATAATGCTTCATTCTGAGAAATGACAACTTCTTTGTGCAGCAACAACTCTAGTGAAGAAAATTACACCAAATGGATTGTTGTTGTTGTTCCATATTTTTTAAAATGTATATATTATTTCGTTCTTAGTCCGGTCGGGGTGAAGGCATCATTGAGAAACCCCGTTTATGTCGTTCACCTGCTGCATGTATTCGAGTCCTGGGCGGTACGGGTTAGTCCCTGCGGCAAGCATTATCCGGGAACGATTATCCAGGAACTGGAATATGGTTGGCGTGACACGCCTAAATCCCCCACAATCCGCTTCTTAAGGTTCGGAGATGCTCGCACGTCTACCGGGACTGAGCATGTTTTTGAAAATTCACTTCATTGAGTTAGTCAATTAGCTTTGGACTACGAGAGAGCTAGAGTTTGTTTCGGAGCCGTTTGTTTGGGCGGGGCATACTAAACCCATAGGCTATTATGAGTTCAAGACAAGCCGCTATGGTGAAATTGGTAGACACAACGTCTCTGAAGTTAAAATCACAACATTTGAATTTCGAGACACAGTACCCCAAAAGCACATATTCTAAACTTCAGGAACGTTTGTATTGGTATCATTAATTCTATTATTTCTTTTCATTTTCTGCATTTTTACATTCATCAGTTCAAAAGAATGAAAAAAAAATGAAGAACAAGCAACAACCATATAAACAACTGAAAACTCATCACCTGGCTACTGAAGTTGTTGCCATACCCTTTGATCTCTTTCACTCTAAAGAACGCAGAGCAAAAGACTGACATGAAAGAAAAAGAAAAAAAAATAGATAAGGAAAATGGGTTAAATGATTTTGGGTTAGGTTCTTAGATGGGTAGGCATGGGCTTAAAATGGGGAATGGGTAATTTTTACAAAATTGGGTCAATTTGATTGATTTGGAGATTTTCGTTAATTGAGGGGTATAAATGATGAAATTAGTAATGGCGAAGGTATAAATAACTTTGTTTTAACAGCAAGAATATATTTAACTAACAAACTAAAGTTAAAGATACTTTTGACCCTTTACCCTTCAAAAAATTAGAAAGACAATTTACTAGCTCATAGAAATTAATGATAAAACTAATATAAAATTTTACAAGTATAAATTTAAAAGAGCATATGTTTACTTCAATCTAACTTTTTTAAAGAGGAGTGTCATGAATATTGAGATTCGTTTGGCATATAGTATTTCAATTTTCATAAATGTAGAAATGTTAAAATATTTTGTATTTGTACATATTGGTCCGACAATAACCGATCACTTCTCTTTCCTCATTGTCTATTCTCTCTGTATAATTTTGTTTTCTGTGAGTCAGATCTACTTCTATTTTTTCCCCTCTAATATAGCAGCATATAACCACATTCTTTCTTGTAATTGTCCGAGCCAACTCCCTGAGTTATTTATGTCGCAAAATATTGGAAATCACAATAAAATAATGTGGCAGGTGTGTCTATTTAATTCAGTTTAAATTTTAAATCGAGATAACGCAGCAAAATAAATTTAAAGATATTTGCCCTTTTCGTCACTGTTTTTCCTCCTTCACTTGAGAAGTATATAGTAAAAAAGACACTATTCAAAACGTCTAAAACAAAGAATAAGAATGGTAGTAAAATGCCATAAAGACTAATAAAAGTCACTTGTAATTAAAACAATTTACTCAAATCACATTGTAGAAGTTTTAAACTTTGTCATAAGTTAATTTAACCAACTATAACAGCACATGAATGCTGTCATATTTAAGGCTGATAAATGATAATTCTTTTTTAACTTTGTTTTATTAAAAATAAAATTTAACTTTTACACACAAATATTTGTAATTTGGATTATAACATAGTATATTTGAAAGTAAAAAAATTAATATTGTTTATGGTTCAAATGAAGGTTGCTTTCAATGTCCAGTGCGATTTGTCAGACTATCAGCTAATTTGGTGCCTCCCGTCAATACATTCATTCACTGACAAATACTCACTCACCCCACCTTCTTGCTCAGCACCTTACTGGTAAATTTCATAGCCTCTACCTGGCCCCCACTCAAAAATATTCTACTACTCCATTAGAGAAGCTCCAAGCCAAGAAACAAAGTGGGTGTGGTAGATAACCCAAATCTCACACATTAATAAGGATTAAGGCCACCCTTCTTGTTTAGAAAGTATAATATTGGGTTCTTGTTTGAGATTTTTATATTACATATGTCATAATGCCCTTCCTTACAGGGGATTAGTGTCACACACACACACATATATATATATATATATATATATTTTGTCATCATTTATTCCATTTGTATAAAAAGAAAAAGCAGCTACTTCCAATTTCCCACCAACTTTTTGTTCCTCGTCCCAATACTATCATCTTTGTTTTTTTCCTTATGGTGTTTTGTGTCTGTCCCTTTGATCTTCTTTCCTGTGGGTCACTCAATTGCTCAGTCCACTCATAAAATTCTTGGATTTTGCTTCCAATATCTTCAAATTAAGGGAACCACTACCCATTTAATTTCTTGAAGATTATAGTATGAGCTTCTCTTCAAGTGTTTGATAAACCCAAGTAATGGATATTGAAAGTTGGGGCCGTCAAAATCCCATAAAGGTCAGAACTTTGCCAATATTATGTTGCCCATGTTTGAAAAAAATTTGAGGTTTTGAGTCATTTTTGATAATCCAATTTTGTTGCAGAAAGAATCATGGAGGACAGTAATAGCTTTAGCTTATCAGAGTTTAGGTGTGGTTTATGGAGATTTGAGTACTTCACCTCTATATGTATACAAGAGCACTTTTGCAGAGGATATTCAACATTCTGAGTCTAATGATGAGATATTTGGTGTTTTATCATTTGTGTTTTGGACATTAACTCTTATTCCATTGTTAAAATATGTGTTCATTGTGTTGAGAGCTGATGACAATGGTGAAGGTGGGACTTTTGCCTTGTATTCCCTGTTGTGTCGATATACCCGTGTTAGCACTTTGCCTAATGGCCAATTGGCTGATGAGGATCTGTATGAGTACAAGAATGATAGAAATTTATCAGCTGATAGGATTGGGATGAGCTTGAAATCAACTCTGGAGAAACACAGATTTTTGAAGAAAATTTTGCTCATTTTAGCATTGATTGGTACTTGTATGGTTATCGGTGACGGAGTCCTTACACCTGCAATCTCAGGTATATATGATCAGAGATTTCAATATGTGTTAAGTTTTTACAATTATCATGCTGTGAACCTGTAATCACAAAAGTGCAATGAGTTCAGGGGTAGGTTGAACGATCAAATTTAAGTTCTGGATCCGCCTCGTGTATGATGCTTGTTTGACTTAGTTTATTGCCAGATTGGAGATGTGATCTTGCTGATAATTAACCCTTTTTTTAATCTTATTTATGGTGCATTGAATCTGCAGTGTTTTCTGCTGTCTCTGGACTAGAACTTTCAATGGCAAAGCATCATCACCAATGTGAGTCCATATCTTTTGGCAGATCTGTTGTTCCCTAATGGCCCCCTTGCCCATATCCCTTTGTGAAGAAAATGAAGAATCATAAGTCATATCTATTTTATTTTACAGCTTTCTTCCATATTATTAAAAGATGCTCATTCTTGTTATGTCAAAACAGTACTTATTAGATGGATGATATTCTGATGCTCTAGCTAACTGATTAACTGAAAAGACCTAGGAGTGTTTATGACAAAGTGTAGAATATAATAATTCAAAATAGTTTCAGGTCTAGTGTATGTCTGGTTTAAAGTAGTCATAATGAATTACTTTCTTTGTTAAAATTTATTTGTTTGGTTTTGACTTGATACGAAGTTTAAAAAAGTTAAGTGTTCTTAAACTAAAGATCGGTAAACTATACCAAAATGTTTTTTAATTTTGTGATCTTAAGTATGTCATATGAATAATTGAAATTGAGAGACATTCTTTTTTTAAACGGACTAAAAAGAAAAGTAAGACAAACATATTGTAACGAGGGAATATTAAGATAGAGATCAATTCCTTCTGGCTGATCTCATCTGATTATCTTTAGCTTTTCCTGATGCCACTATCTTATTATAATTTGGTTTGTGCATAGTTTAATCAGATATATCTGGGTTACATGTAACGAGACTCGGGGATTTAAAGTTGGTTTTCTTTATCTGGAAACTTTTTCTAATGGACGTGCAATTTGTGACATGGAGAGGTTGCCAATATCTGATGAAGATGCATTATTGTGGGTCCGTTGATACTAAATTAAAGACAAAAATGTATATGGTAATCAAAGTCGGATCAACATCAATAAATAAATAAAGTTAGGTTCTTTCCCCACTGTGGTAGACCACATTGATGTTATCCTTATTTTTAAAGTGATGATTCAACTTGAGACTAATAGTATTTATTTCATAAAGCAAGAGGCTGCTGGATTATGTTTGGTTATATCCGAAATTGAATAGAATTAGTGGAAAAAGATTAAGTTAGTTTGGTACAACCAGTATTATAGGTATAAAGTATGTTAGTCTGATTAAAATGCGTATTCCACTGAAACCACTGGTATGATGTCTCTTGGAGCTCCTTAAAGACAAGTGCCCTCTCTGTTGTGCCTGTGTCACGTTTCGCATATCTGGTATTTAGAATATGAGGAATGAGCAAATAGAATGGGGAAATGAATTGTACAAGTACACCTATGAGCTTTTATACATAGTACTTCCAGTCCTGAAAATATATCTAATCTAACATTGGAACATAGTAATACAGCAAAAGATTTACTGATATGTCTTAAAATTGTAGATTGTGATTATGATAAGGAACTGTAGAAAATAATTACCTAAATAGTTGGGTGTATCTGTTTGACAGCATAATGATAACTGATAGTTTTGTTGCAACTGTTTGGAGAATAAGCTAAGAAATCTTATTATTCATAAAAATATTGCTTGTGGCCCATAGGCCATAATATATTAATATGGATATTCGTTCTCTAAAATGGACTCCTACTAGCAACTTATGGATTTCTGTATCAAGAAAAAATCTGAAAATGTAGTTCAAATCAATCATATAATTACAGATACAGGACAGTTATTTGATGATGCTTGCTTAACTAGTATGGAGTTTCGATAATTTCTCGAGTTAATTTTTGAAATTATGGGAGTCAGAAGCAAACTTATTCTGTTTCTATGGATGATGAAGATGTCACTGACTATTGTTATCCTCTGAGATCATACTGAAAATCTTTTTGTTGAAACAAGAAGCAACAACTGCGGAACTAATGAATATTATGCTGAAATGACTTTTATCTGCAGATGTAGAAGTTCCAGTTGCTTGTGTCATACTTGTGTTCTTATTTTTTCTCCAACATTATGGGACGCATCGACTAGGATTTCTATTTGCACCGATTGTGATTACGTGGCTTTTGTGCATTAGCGCAATCGGGGTGTACAACATCATCCACTGGAATCCCCATGTTTACCAAGCATTATCTCCATACTACATGTACAAATTCTTGAAGAAGACCCAAAGAGGAGGATGGATGTCACTGGGTGGGATTTTATTATGTATAACAGGTAGTTCATTCATTGATGTCTTGATGTTTCTGGTGGGATTTGTCATTTCTTTGCTTGTCAAATTCCTCAAGTTATTTGAGTTAATTTTGTATTCTCTGTGCTTGTCCATCATTCAGGTTCAGAGGCTATGTTTGCTGATCTTGGACACTTCTCACAGCTGTCTATTAAGGTAATTAACTCGAGTCTTGACACAGGATGGTTTTGCATCAGTTTCCTGAACTTTGCTTCAGAAGAGTGCCGTCAAATATGTAACCCACATTTTGGAGGATACCGAGCTGATGTGTGTTAAATTGTTTATTGTCAAAATGAGATTTTCTGCTGTTGTTTTGTTCAATATGAATAAAGGTCCTTGTAGATGAACCAAGTTAAAGTGCTTTATGTTGGTAACTGCAAATTCAACCAAAATGCTAACACGAGCTGCTTCTCTGCAGATAGCTTTTACCTTTGTTGTTTACCCATCATTAATTCTTGCTTATATGGGACAAGCTGCGTATCTTTCCAAGCATCATGTTATCGCAAGTGATTACCACATTGGGTTCTATGTATCAGTACCTGGTAAGTACTTTGCTCCTCTTTTCTCTACATTCTCATTTTTTTTAATGCATTTGAAGTTGCAGAATTGTTATCTCTTTTAACATCTCAACATATTCATATGTTCATCACTGTCTCAGAAAAACTACGCTATCCTGTTCTGGCTATTGCAATACTTGCTGCAGTGGTTGGAAGCCAGGCCATCATCACTGGGACATTTTCCATAATCAAGCAATGTTCTGCTTTGGGTTGCTTCCCAAGGGTCAAAATAGTACATACATCATCCAAAATCCATGGCCAGATTTACATTCCAGAGGTAAACTGGACGCTGATGGTGCTGTGCTTGGCAGTTACTATTGGCTTCCGTGACACAAAACACATAAGCAATGCATCAGGTATCATCTACAGCTAAATAATATGCTTTATTATATAAATGCCTGATTAAGTTTCATGTTTTCATAGCTTATTCCTCCTTTCTTTCCTGATCGGAACAGAACTCTCTTTTAATACATCCGTGGACAGAACAGAAAATTCACTTCCCTGTTATTTTCTGATATTAAATTGGTCCTGTTGGTTCGTTATAACATTAGAATCACTTGGTTAGTTACACGTTAGTACGGAAACTGCAGGGATAAGTTGCAAGTTACAAAATTTAAGAAGACAGCCTTCTAAAAATATACTATTGAGGAATTTAATTAACTCTCAATCTCATAGAATGTGATAGATAGACAATGACAATGTTGGTTTAGTGTCTGCAATGCTTACATGTAATTAGATTTGCAGATTTACCTTTTATTGAGTTCTTGTGTTTTGCTAAGGTTAGAAGAATGCTAGGTAGGACTAAATTTTGTTGGAAATTACAGTGCAGCCTTTCCTCTTTCAGGTCTGGCAGTTATAACTGTTATGCTGGTCACTACCTGCTTCATGTCTCTAGTTATTGTCCTCTGCTGGCACAAAAATGTGTTGTTCGCCATTTGCTTTATATTCTTCTTTGGTTCCATTGAAGCCCTCTACTTTTCAGCTTCCCTAATCAAGTTCCTCGAGGGGGCCTGGGTACCGATTGTTCTCTCTTTTATATTTCTAGCTGTTATGTATAGTTGGCATTACGGAACCCTGAAGAAGTACGAGTTTGATGTTGAAAACAAAATTCCCATCAACTGGCTTCTCACCTTGAGTCCCAACCTGGGTATTACCCGGGTCCGTGGCATTGGCCTCATTCACACCGAGCTTGTTTCAGGAATTCCAGCTATTTTCTCCCATTTCGTCACCAACCTCCCTGCTTTCCACCAGGTTCTTGTATTCCTTTGCATCAAGTCTGTCCCAGTACCTCACGTGAGACCTGAAGAAAGGTTCCTTGTTGGAAGAATTGGACCAAAAGAGTACCGTGTCTACAGATGCATAGCACGATATGGTTATCGAGACATTCACATGGATGACGTAGAGTTTGAAAAGGACTTAGTTTGTAGCATAGCTGAATTCATCCGCTCAGAGGGACGAGGACAGAGTTTTGAAGCTGTAGAAGATATAGACGCGAATGAAAGGCTGACGGTTATTGGGACAACTTCAACACACATTGATGGGATAAGAATATGCGAGGACAACGGAGAGTTGACTCATGTAGATACAGAAATGATAGAGATCAGCTCGCCAGAATTACCACGAAAAAGAGTAAGATTTCTGGTGCCTGAGAGTCCACAAATGGATGTAAGTGTTTGCGAAGAGTTGCAAGAACTTATGGAAGCTAGAGAAGCAGGGATGGCATTTATACTTGGTCATTGTTATGTTAGAGCTAAAAGGGGTTCAAGTTTGATAAAAAAACTGGTGATTAACATAGGATATGACTTTTTAAGAAGAAATTGTCGTGGACCAACATATGCATTGAGCTTCCCTCAAGCTTCAACTTTGGAGGTTGGAATGATCTACAATGTATAATTTATGCTTTACTTTTTAAGGATAGAATTGTAGCATATGTTTTTTTTTGTTTTTTTTTTTTAATTTCAAATTCGAAAAGCTTTGTAAATGTTGTAATGGTACATGAGTTTTTGCTTTATACAAGGCAATAAATACCACGACAAAAGGAAATACTGAACTTTAGAGGCATGTACGTTTGAATAAAGAGATGAAAATATGAGTTTAACAAGTTGTTTAATATTGTCTCTTGTTATGTATAACTACTTTATTACATGGCCTATGTCTAACGGGGCTAGGATTAAGGATTTGACGTTCTAATTTTTTCTTTTAAAATGAAAGGGAGTTATTTTAAGAGTTTGAGTTCTAAATTTTATTTTATTTTTTTAAATAAAAGATGGGGGTTCTAAGTTCTAACCCATAACTCTAGTGAAATTTATTTCCACGGTTCATGATTTACCATTGAACAACAATCGTCAATCAATTTTATTAAAAATTTACAAATTAATATACATATAAAATCTATAAAAAAGTTATTAATTCGTTCAAATCTATGAGCTCTTATATAAGCATACGCTGGGTAATTATTTTTGTTGCAAAGAACGATGGAAATTAAATAACGAAATTATGGGATGAATATGAATCTTTTACTTGAGTACAGAAGACGCAATGAATCTTTTACTCATTCTTTCTTGACAAAACGTGATGATGAGGGAAAAGGGCAAATGAATATTTTTTTTTCTTTTAATTCTCGAATTAAACAAAAAGAATGAATCATTTTTTTTAGGTCTCGAATTAAACAAAAAGAACTCAGGCAAGTTCCTCAAGGTTCGAATCTCCACACCCACCAGATTTCAAATAACTTATTTTGCAAATTATTAGTTGTACTTATTATAAATGGTAGAAAACTTTAGAAATAATGATTAAATAAAATATGTATTTACGTAATTTTTTTCATATACTTCCTCCGTTTAAAAAAAGATGACCTAGTTTGACTTGGAACGGAGTTTAAGAAAGAAATATGACTTTTTAATCTTGTGGTTTTAAATTAAAATTATGTCAAATGTACCAAAATGTAATCTTGTGGTCTTAAACATGCCACGTGGAAAGTTAAAATTAAAATGTTGCTAAAAAAAAAAAGATCATTCTTTTTTAAACAAACTAAAAAGAAAATAGGATCATTTTTTTTTTAAACGGAGGGGAGTATTATTTATTTTAATATAAAAGTAATATAGAAAAAAAATATAAAATAATTAGAGTTACCAGTATAGCAGACGCACGCATGAGCTCTGATATTCTGCACCTGTCTTTGTTGTTTTTATTTGTCTTGGGAACATCACTTTCTACTCTCTAAAGGTCACGTTTAACCTTATCATTCTCGATTACAGTACCTCAACACCAAGGCTATTTCCGTCAATCACATGCGCTGCAAATCCACTCTTTATTTACTGACCAAACTCTTCATTAAACAAAAATTAACAACAAAAAGTAAAGAAGCATCTGATTCCTCTCTTACTTTATATTTTAACCAATTTTTGTATAGAGTTAACTTCAAGTTTTTAGTATCCTTAATATACTACTACTACTACTACTAGCTTTTTGCTCTGTTTCTCTGTATATTTGTCTGCTCTGTTTCTTTCACTAAATTAACAACAATGTGAGCTTTTTGTCTTACCTTGTATTAAATTGTTCAAAGTTGTAATCTTGGATAGAAACTTGCAAGAATCATGAAAAGGAATTGGGTTGTCTTATTTCTTGTTATCTTTCTTCTATTGATTGAATTTTCATCAGCCTCAGCAAACCCTGCTGCAAGTTAGTACATTTCTTAACTAAATCCTCTGTTTTCTTCATTCAAATCTTTGTTTTTTTAAAATAAAGTTTCAATCTTTTTTGTTTTTCTGCAGAGATTGTTGGTGGGGTTGTTGCTAATGTTGCGTCTGTGATGTTTAAGTGGGCGTGGTCGCTAAAATCGACGACAAAAACAGGTATATTTGGTGTATGTCCCCTGTTTTTGTTTTTTCAATTGTGCCTTATGAGTGTTCGTTGAAATGACGGGATTTGTTTGTGTTGATTAAAACAGCTGTTTCTAGCCGTTCAATGATAAAGTTTGAGAGTGGATACGTTGTTGAAACTGTGTTTGATGGAAGCAAGATGGGAATTGAACCTTATTCAGTGGAGGTTTCTTCAACTGGAGAAGTTCTCATTTTGGATTCTGAGAATAGTAATGTTTACAGAGTTTCAACACCATTGTCTCGATGTAAGTTTTTAATTATTGTCGTACAGCATTTCGTTTCGTTTAAGTGTTGTGTAACTCAAACTACAAAATCAGTATCGTTTTATGTTCATTATGGCTGTGATTAACACATTCCAGGACTTAATCCTGGGAGCTAATGTTCCTCTCTCTCTTTGTCAGTTTTCATAATATTCTTATTCTAATTGTTTTTGTTGCGTGTGCGAACAAAGTCTCCACATTGATACTGAAAAGATTGGAAAGCTACATATAATATGTGGGATCTCTCAACAGTGGGAGGCCTTTTGAAGAAAACCGGTTTGACCAAAAACGGACAATATCACACCATGTTAAGAGTATCTTTGAGCTGATTTAGCCGAACAATTTCATTTACAAGCTTTATGCGAATCTGAATTTTATTACAATGGACTTCTATGTTTGGGGTTCATATTTGCTTTTGTTAAGATGGAACATCTTTCTTTTTTTTTCCCTCTTTGTTTTAGTTAAGTTAAATGTAGAAGCATTCCATCTTTTTCTAAATTTGTTAATTTATGCCTTTTGTATTGGGACCAAGTTCCTCGAGTCTTGAGTGCTAGGCTAAACTTCTCTGCTTTATTCTTTACTGAAGAGGGAGGCAATCATTTCTATGGGGTCCTCTATGTTTTTCTAATCCAATCTAAAATAAAAGGTTGTGTCTCTTGTGGGTAAAGTATGAACTCATGCTTCTGCACTGTTCATTATTCCCTTAAATATTATTACTACAAAGCTTTGAATCATGCTAGGTGGTCCTACTATGGGAGTTACAATTGTTATTCAAATACGTTTCGCTCAAAAGTTTTATTAGTATAAAAGAAAGAAATAATCACACTCTAGATGCTTGAATAGCTTTACAATACTCACTCTAAAATCTCGAATACTTGTTCAGTTTTCATGCTCTAAATTACTTTGAAATATTCCTTTCTTTTCCTTTTGTTCCGAGGTTCACAATCATTTCCTTACCATGGGGCCACTTCTTGAACCAGATAGAGCTTTGGTTGTTCTTTCTGTTTAAACTCTTTAGTTCCCCCCATCTTATTTTTTGACCAACGTCTTTCACTTTACAGTCTAATTGCTTATGATCCCTTTTCTAAAGAAAAATGAGCTCATTCTTAATTTTCCAAGCAAAGTAGATGTGTGTTTTCACTCTCAATTAATCAAATGCCTTCACTAGTTGTGTAGGATCTGTGTCTTCACTCTCACTTGTTGCATTCGGTGCTGTTCAGCTTCTCTCACTTCTTTCTTGGTTTGGAAGAATGCATGTGTTTTAGATGTTGATAAGCACTTCTATATGATCATGTTTTTCTTCTATCAAATGTTGGCATTGTGATTACGCGGATGATTGAACTGTAGATAGCCGTCCAAAATTGGTTGCTGGATCTCCTGAAGGGTACTCGGGGCATGTGGATGGGAGGCTACGAGAAGCAAGGATGGACCATCCTAAAGGAATTGCCATGGATGATCAAGGAAATATATATGTTGCGGATACCATGAATATGGCAATCAGAAAAATCAGCGATGCTGGTAAACTTATGAATGTCTGCCTAACATTTGTCCTGATTTATGCATAAACTCTTTATGCTATGACATCTAACCCATACCAGCATTAGGCTGGCACATCTAATTTAATATGCATATGATCATGGTAATATCATACGGTACTACTAGTTCGATAAGAAAATTAATGTTACTAGAAATTCAATTAAGTATCGTTCAGGACTCCAGCATGTTTTATACAATCTGCAGGAGTTGTAACTATTGCTGGAGGAAAGTCAGCCCGAGGTGGAGGTCATCTTGATGGGCCAAGTGAAGATGCACAATTTTCCAATGACTTTGATGTGGTTTTCATTGGTAGCAGCTGCTCGCTATTAGTTATAGACAGAGGAAACCAAGCAATTAGAGAGATACAGCTCAATGATGATGACTGTTCACACCAGTATGACGATAACAATCTACAACTTGGTAAACCCAACCTTCTACTTCTTGGTGTTACCAATTAATTCACCACTGATAATGAAAGAAGTTCAGAAGAAAATATATATTGTCCCTGCAGGTGTGGCACTGCTTTGTGCGGCGGTATTTTTCGGTTACATGCTGGCCTTGTTACAACGTAGAATTGGAGCCCTTCTTTCATCGAACAGTGTAAGCAACTATGACCTTGAGAATCCGTTTCTTTGTTCTTTCCCTAATCATAGAATCTATCAAGTATTATCATTCCCTAGGAATATGGACAAAAAGGAGATAGAAGAAAGATGAAAGACGGATGCAATGAGCATAAAATTTACTAGGAATCAAAAATAATTCCTCATTTGTGTCAATGCCAAGCTCCCTACACATGTGGATTAATAGAAAGGAGCAATTAGTGCGGAACATCGTGAAAATCTTTAATGCATTTCCTTCTTGATTGGCAGGACGATCAGCGGGCTCCTGTCAGAGGCATGCAACATGCACCATATCAGAGAAATATGAAGTCAGTGAGGCCTCCCATAATTCCGCCAGAAGATGAATACGAGAAACAGGATGAAAACCTGTTTGTATCACTGGGAAGGCTTGTTATGAACACTGGTTCGACTGTGGTTGAAATATTTGGAGGAATGTTCTCAGGTTTCAGAAAGAACACTTACCCACATCATGTACAGCAGCATTACCATTACAATCACAAACAGTCAAGTACATGGCCAATGCAGGAAAGCTATGTAATTCGAGATGAAGATGAGGCCCCGCCCCTTGATACCAGAGACCCTACACCCCGGAAAACCTATCCAATCATGAACAAAGACCCGGAGAAACCACGACATATTAGACAAAGTCAATCGCATTATGTAGGATGGAATGGCAATGCACATGGGCATGGCAATTTTCAGCAACAACAACATCAACATCAACAACAGTTTCTTCCACAAGTGTATCAGCATCACGACAAGCACCAGTCATCAAGTCCTCAAACATTCTACGAGGAAAGCTGTGAAACGAAAGAGATTGTGTTTGGAGCAGTTCAAGAACAGGATGGAAGACGTGAAACAATGGTGATAAAAGCCGTTGATTATGGTGATCCTGCTTATAATAATCACAACGTTCGATCCAGGTACAACTACAGCACGCGTTACTCATTCTGATGGTAATAGCTAGACGACCATTGCGAAAAACATCAACTTGGACTCTGTCTGGATTTCACTTGTTGTATCTTTCATAGGGAAATGGATATGATCATAGAAAACAGCACAAACAAAGTATATGAATTCTGAATTTCTTTTGTAATCCATAACTTATAGTGAATCTTTTTGAGAATTAAGCATATTTTGTTTTTTCACATTTAGAAGCCTGATTGAAACTTATACAGTTACATTTGTAGAAAAGTTGAATGAATTTAAAAGATTAAGCAATTATGGCCTATTTCAGCCTGATTTGATGCTATTGAAGAATATTGTTTAGAGAGAAATTCAAATATAGTATAATAATAATAATAAAATATTATATGATCTACGACATGAAGAAAATGCTTTTGATAAGACGTTGAGTAGTGTGGAGATCAATTTCCTTTTAAAACAATCAATAATGACCTAAATATAAAGTGAACTTAAAGAAATCTCTCTTGGAATATCATGCATACTAGTCCAAAAAAAGGTCTAACTTGAGTTTTCAAAGGAACTTTAATTTGTCCCCAAGCAAACACATGAAAATAACTTCAGCATACCTTCTTACTTAGGTATTACTGAAATGACTTATGAAATAACTTTTTGTCCATATGGCGATTATTTCATCTAGTACTTGTTATTTTTTTTTATTGATATATGTTATCAGGTAAGCTAGCTATTTGTAAGATTTTAAGACCTATTTGGATTGACTTTTGGCTTATGACTTATAAGTCAAAAGTCATAAGTCGGGATTTCTAACTTATGGTTTTTCGCTTATTTTTGTTATTTTGGTTTTAAAATAAGTGCTTATAAGCGTTATTTAACTTTATCCAAACACTTCAAAACTGCTTAAAAACTATTTTAGCTTAAAAGCACGTAAAATAAATCAATCCAAACAGACACTACACATGAATAGTAAGTATCTACAAATTGAATCAAGTGGTCTTATTTAATTAGTACTACTACAAGTTACAAAAATGACTTTTTAATCACTCAAAGCTTTTAAGAGAAGAGTCATCAACTTGACCAGTACTAGTAATGCTTTTTTCTCAAGTAACATCACTGTGAATAACTAACTGAAATAGGACACATGCATCGTGGTCACTGATTAGTATATCATGGCACGCAAAATTTTGTGTAATGCAATAATTTAGCACCCACAATTTTATATTTGGAAAAATATAAATTTAGAATAGTTGTGGAAACAAGCTTTTGCAGAAATACTGAATAAATTTAAGTACAAATCACAATAGATCCTTGTAATGCGGTCTTTCTTTATTTCTATTTCTTGCAAGCATAATCCACGGCTCATCAAGCAATTGCCAATACGATGGAAAGTTGAAAAACAACATCTAGCGAGTAATTTTGTAAACATAACATATAAATAAATTCATATAGATGATAAAGACAAATTAACATTATTGATGCGTTTACAAAAAAAAATAGAACTCAAAAGTAGAATACATAGTTAGCTGCCGGTTAGATTAGAGTACTCAGTCACTAGAATTTTGAAAAATAAATAAAAAATTTGATGAAAATGCGCAGTGATGAATAATTACGAACTGCATAAACTCAATTAAAAAAATCTAAATTATATATAGGGTCAAAATTGTCCAAGATGATATAAAAGATACATAATTCTCTCTACCAACGAATGTGAAAGAGTTAAAATTAGAATAATATCAATTGTGTTCATTGTGTACCACATTATGGCCTTCCCCAGGACTCGGACCCGAGTTCTTGGCTTCAGTTAGAGAAACTGATGAGCCAGCAAGTTGATGAACTTTCATGCGTTGATTATGAGAATTTGAATGGTTGATTGATTCATTAGAATGATTTGTGATTGGACGGCATTGGATGCAAGTGACTAACAAAAAGAAGGTTAACAAAATAGCTATACATTTTGTTGTGCCCATTTTCATATTTGTTTTTGATTTGATAGATAATTGTGAATGGCTTAGTGAGAAAAAGTTGAAAGAAAAAATAATTGTGAAGAATGAGTAGTAGTATTTATAAATTTGATGGGGGGAAATGGTCGAAAATGATGGCGTAAACTTGACTCATTACCATACAAATTGCATTTTTAACGTTAACTTACTACTAAATTCTAATCAACAACTACCACGAACAACAGGGGAATTCACCTCAAAATATTTCTCTACTTTTTCAACTTTGAATTTGGTCAAAACAATTCGAATTCAGTCTCCTACTAAATCATATTTCTCATGAAAAAAAATTAAATATTAAATATAGGAGACTACAAAATTGTACCTTAAATGCCCACCACTTTGTCAAATGCAAATAAGGTAATATAAATCACACAAACTCTCAATATTTGTTTGTTAAAATGTTGATAAAGTTCAGAAATTTTAGTCCTATCACTTGAGTGATAGTATGAATATATGCTTCAATATTGGCTTCGAATTTCACTACTTTTTGTTTATTTCATGTATGAACATTGCTAGGTTCATAAATACGTAGATAATTGACATAACAAATTTTCTTCAAACAATTTACACTTGACACTTATTTTGGTGATTTCTACTTGTATCATATTGTATATACTATATATATATATATATAAACCATTATAAGGCCTTGACACCTTATCCTTGTTACTCATGAACATTATCTCATCCGAGAATAGATTAAAAAATTATTTTGATAATATTATATTATTATCAATCACTTTGTTTGATTTTTTTGAACCTAGCTAGATCTTAGGATCTTCAATATTATATATAGGTAAAGTTACCATCATGATAATTTATTCTCAGTCATAATGTCAGTTTTTTCGATGATCGTTTGACCACTTTTGTAATTAAGTTTTATGTAAGTAAATCTAACACGTTATTTCTTGATGACTTGAAATAATCAATTAAGATAATTCACTATAAAATGTAGTTTGCTAGCGGTATTATACCTTTATCGTATATGATAAGATTTTTTATTTGCCTTTTTAATTATCGTCTGACCATCACTATATATACCTATAAAACATCAACGATTTGGGTCAAAATGAAGTGTCATCGACGGAGTCATTTAACTTCTCCATCCACTTTATCTAAGATTATGAATTCAACCTTCATTAATGTAGAACACGCAATGGACATTTGTTTGGATAATTTCCAAGACACCACTCCTCCATAATTATGATTATATATATCTACTTGTGAATTATGAATTAATTAGTCGATTTTCTATATACAGCACACAATAGCATAACACAATTTTTCAAATCTTTTTATTAACACACATTCTGATGAGATATTTCAAGTATACCCTCTGGTAATTAATCAAATCATGAGTGTTCTCAAGTAAAATAAAGAACATAAAAGATTGATTAATAATTTGAAGGGTGAGTTAATACAATTATTTTGGAGAGAGAGAGATTAGAATATCACATCCACCAAGCACTCTAATAATTATTATAATCAGAGTGTTTAAGTTTTTTTCTTCAACTAATTAAAGTGCTAACAAATACACATATAATAATTAAAAAAATATATCATACAGTAGATTCCATATTCCCTTTATTTAGAGGCTCAGCATTTGGTTGCGTGTGTCCTACTCCCTTACCAATTGCTTCTCCAGCTATACTAATATTTGCACAAAAAGAGTTTGGTGGAATATAACTTTCTTTATTATATAGTATTAAAAATTTAATAAAGACAGAATTATTCTCCTTATTTTTTTCCTCTAAGTTGACTAAAAGCTACTGCTACTATGAATAATAAATACAATAATTTTGGGTGAAAATAAAAGAACTCAAGACTTATATGTATAATTTAAAGGTTCATCTTTCAAGAATATTATTAGGTGGAATTTGGAAATAACGAACTTCAAGACTTTTTATATAGTGTGTGCAAATTTAATCACTACACCATCTCTCCATACAAAAGTATTTGGATTGCATTTTATTTTTTAAGAATTAATATTAATTGATTTTCAGAATTAAATTAAATTTTATCACTTTAATATTTTAAAATTAAAATTAAACTTTTTAAAAAATTATTAAAAAACTATCATTTTTTTTCATATCAATAGACAATATAGTAAGAAAATATATTTTAAAATGTCAATTAAATTTTTTTATTATTTAACTTTAGAAAAATATAACATGATAAATAGTTAGAAAAATATAACATGATAAATAATTGTCATGATTTCTATTTTTAGAGTTAAACTATAAGAACTTTAACTAACATTTTATGATGTATTTTTTTTTCATTATATATATTAATGTACAAAAAATTGCAATTTATAGTATTTTTCTTTATTTAAAATATCGAATTAATGTACGGAATAAATATATATAAGCACTTAATTTCACATTCAGTAAATACATGGCAGATCAATTTTGTTTCCCATCATACACATGTTCTTTAATAATATGACCCATTTAATGATCAGAGATTGCAACAAATAAATAAATGAAATCTTTGAGAATATCATCTCCCTTATTCAAATCATAATCACAATTTAAACTCTATATCCTCATCATATCTTGGACCTTGAACTAAATTTTTTTTAAATTTTTATGAGGTTAAGATGAAAAAATAAATTACTGATAACCCCCCCACACAAAAAAAAAAAAAAAAAAAAAGTGAATCCTTCGCTTTTGAGCTATCCCTTCGTCTCATATTAGATGAGTTTCTTATTAAAATTATGTCTCATATTACTTGATCACTTACTTTGTTAGAATAAAATTAGTTAATTTTTTTTTCATTTTACCCTGCAACTATATGACCTCATAAAGATTTAATTTTTCAAGAGGATAATTAACATAAACAAAGGATGATCAATCTATTAATGATTTCTTAATTATCATGTGATATAAAAATCATCCATCTCAAACAGGATGAGTATATAATAGAGTAACAAAGTTTCAATTTTAATAACTTCTATCATTGTCAACAAATAAAAAAATTACTCATATCACATAGTTACACCAAATAATTAACTTGCGGATCATGATGATGTTGCACTGTAAATTGATGCTTAGCTTGTTTTTATTTATTTTAGTAATAGAGAAAATAAAAAAATTGATACGATATATATTACATATTTATTCACGAATAATATAATATCAATCAATAAGATACATGATAAAAATAATAATATGACAATTTGAAGATAGTGATATATAATTGAAGTTAAGCAAGACGAAAATAGAGTATATAAACATCAAATATGGTGACTTAATACATGAAGTAAATGTGAAAGCGAAGACCAAACAGAAAAAAAGAAGGTGGACAAAAAAATAATCGTTACTTTAATTTTCGACCGTTGAGGACTTTAATACCCTTGTAAAAATTACCGGCAATAATAGGTGAGTTTCAACAAAACAATCCGTTAATTGTTAAGACGAAATCAAATTAACAAGTAGAGGCGCCGCTGGCCCACCGTTGAATAGATATTCTTCCAATAAAAAATTGCCACGAGTACAATCATGACTAAGCCGAAAATTAGTTGGCTCCAGCTGTGTTCCTATAACAGTTGTACCTCCCACTAATAATTTGTCACCGGCATTTACCGGTTTTCCCTTATCTCTTCCTATATTTCCGTTATAAACATTCGCAACTAATGCACAGAGAGAGATACAGACCCCAATTCTTTAGGGTTTCTGATAAAATTCCACATTTATCTGCAAACAACAAAACCCCTAATTCAAAGGGGTTGCGGTTTGTGTGATATTTTCTTCATCTTTCTTGTCAATTTCTTGAAACATGGCGGGTCAAACAAACCCGGAATTATCCCCAAAAGACTCAGACGTGAATGAAGAATTGCAGGAGCTTGAATTCACGAAAAGGGGTTGTTGTTTTTGGTTTCCATCTTTCACATGTGGCAGAAGTGTTTGGGAACGAGTCTCTACCAGCGATCAAAAGGAAGAACCGCATTGGTGGGATAAGGGGTTAAACGCCGTTATGAAAGTCAGGGAGTGGTCGGAACTTGTGGCAGGTCCAAAATGGAAGACATTTATTAGACGATTCAATAAAAATCGTTCAAAAACTAATAAATTCAATTACGACCCGATGAGTTACTCCTTGAATTTCGATGATGGACCGGGGGTAAACGATCAATCGGAAGACGATCGTTTATTTCGTGATTTCTCGTCGAGATTTGCTTCAATTCCTGTTTCTGCTAAGTCTTCAATGGATTTGGGCAAAGACTCATCATCCTTGTTGTGAATTCCTCAGCGGCGAATTAGGAAAAAAGAAAGCCATGTTGTGGAATCGGACAAGCGGCGGCGATGGGCCGAGAATTGCGGCGGAGAAATTGGGCAGGGCTCTGTTATGTGCAACGCTTGTGACGGTGATGATACAGGTGGTTTTGATTCTCTCTGACATAAAATTTGGTCGGTTGATTGAGTTGGGGAAATAAAAAAAGATTTGAGTACTCTTATTATTTTTTTTAAGTTGAGAATTTGATTAGTTAATTGGTATTATTCAATTTAATTCTTTAAAAATGTCACTACCAACTTTTATTTGTTTGTTTACCGTTCGATAAATCACATTATTTTTCTAGTTTCTTTTGATGATTTGTTATATCAGATTATCATTGATTGATCTTGTAGATGGGATGATTCATAAAATTAAAGTGATTAGTGATAATGTCTATAGAAGGTTATTTACCATTGAAAGAAATTATATTTATGGCATTGATTAAGATGAGAATGTAATTTTTCTTCTTTCAACAGCTGTCTCGATTGGATCGAAAAAATGTGAAGTCTTTTCGTAGTTTATAAAATTTCGAAAAAACTTACGGGATGTTTATATCAAACTAATTTAATTTTCATTATAATGTGATTAAATAAAATAAAACACATGTTAATTAATTAAAATAAAATTAAATAAAATGAACTAAGATTGGTATAAATACCCGTGGGTAAGATTTTTACGCCTCAGTTTCATGTCATGAGCTCATGTTGCCAATTCTTCTCAAGTCATCGGAGGTTCGCATAAACTAATAGTAACAGCGTTTCTATAGTTGATTTTGCTGTTACTTGAATCATCAAGTCATGTTTACTGTTTTTAAAAAAAAAAAAAAAAAAACTCTCTACACAAAAGCTAAGTTTAAATGCTAAATCGATATATTTTCTTCAAATGTAATTGACAACTTAGTTGAAATTAATAACAAGCATCACACTAACTTTTGAATATTATGATTTTAAAATTGAGATAATTGTATATATAAAAGCAAACTTATAGGGTGTGTTTGGTATGGAGGAAAATGTTTTCCATGGAAAATGTTTTCTTAGAAAATGTTTTCTTGGAAAACAAGTAGATTTTGGACTTATTTTCTCATGTTTGGTTGGTGAGTAGAAAATATTTTTCCGAAATGATTTTTAATGTTTGATTTATGAATGAAAAATATTTTTGAGAGACATCTTTTATTTTTTGTAGAGTAAAAAATGAAATTGAAAATATTTTTTAAAAATAAAATTATTATTTTTTTGGAATGGGGGTGGGGGTGGGTGGGGTGGGGTAGTGGGTGGGGGAGAGGGTAGGAGTGAAAAAATAAATTTTTGAAGTTGATAGTATTTTTAAAAAACAAAATTAATTTTTTTGGGGAGTTGGGGGGGGGGCTGGCTGGGGGGAGCGGGGTAGGAGTTTAAAAATAAATTTTTGAAGTGAAAATATTTTTAAAAAGCAAAATTAATTTTTTGAAGAGGGGTTGGGGTTGGGGGGCTAGCCTGGGTGGGGGGAAGGTTAGGGATCGGGTGAAAAATAAAATTTTGAAATTGAAAATATTTTTTTAAAATTGATATTTTTCCTTAAAAAAATGTAATTTGAAATTGGAGGAGAGTTTTGGAAAATGTTTTCCTTAATTTTTGAAGGGAAGTCATTTTCCTTAATTTTGAGGAAAATGAGTTGATTTGGAAAACATTTTCCAAAACTTTTGTCCCAACCAAACATGGGAAAATTGGAAAACATTTTCCAGAAAATGTTTTCCTTCATACCAAACACACTCATAATCTAAAATAAATGGAGTAGCTACTGTTTGATTTAATTGTGTCTCATAGCAAACGTTTGTCTATATAACTAACCTGCAAGTAATATGACGGCAACCTTCTGCCATTTTTCACCCTCAGCAAGCTTACCAAAAGCGACGTCGTCTTCATCCCTCAATGCCCCACTCTCCTCGCATTGAAATCTAGCATGCCATGGAATCTTGCACTGGAAGCAAAATAATCTCTTGCAATTTGGGCACTTTGATCCCGTCGCAACGCCACCGCATTCATACAAAATTAAAGCAGAGCAGTTCAGATTAAGGCAGTAACACCGCGTCAACCCTAAAACAGAGTACTTACACAACTTTTCAGACCATTTATCTAACAGATCAGAATCTTCAATATTCCGGCAACCGATTGGATCCAAAAATTGGTTACAATTCGAAAACGGACAAGGAATTTCGACGACATTGTCAACAAGCTTGAAGGAAATGTATGTTGTTATACAGTCGATGCAGAACGGATGAACGCAGAGATTTTGGTTCTTAAATTTTGTACTGGGTAACAATATAGTCTCCATACAAATTTTGCAGCATAATGGTTGAGATTCACTTAATTATACAATTTACAAATATTTTACTTTGATTCAATTGTATACAAATGCAATTTTTATACAAATATTGCAGCGAAAAAGGCCAGCGAATTATACAATTGCAGTAAAATACAATTATACAATTCTTTCTATACACTTATAATTATACAATATACGAACATTTTACTTCAATTCAATTGTATACAAATCAAATTTTATATAAATATTGCAGCGAAATAGGCCAGCAAATTATACAATTGCAGTGAAATAGGCCAGCGAATTATACAATTGCAACGAATGATACAATTTAGGCTAGCGAATTATACAATTGTATATGTATAGCGATGCCAGCGAATTATACAATTAAGGCCAGAGAATCATACAATTGTATATTTATAGCGAATTATACAGTTATATGTTTGCTATGGAGCGCAATTATGCAAACTTTGTTACAACATACAAATATGAATTTTTTATTTGCTATATGTGAAAGTTGCCCTTTAAAATTTAATTTAAATGTGTACAAATATACCATAAGTACCCTTATAAGTAGTGGCAAAAGATGCATATTAGTACAGTAACTAGGAGAAGGTGAAATGTCATTGAAACCAGTAGCCTCTTGACTATTACTAAAGTGCTCAACTCCCCGACCAAGATTTACTAATTGCTATCAACTTTATTTCATTTTCATCACTTATGGCCTCAAATCTACTATAGTAATTCTTTAAATTTCAGGTTCGCCATACGCTCTACGTTTGTTGGCCCAATTGATTCTCCAATTCAACTAGCATTATTATTATTTGATTATATGGTGGGTAGTAGTTGCAGCTTCCTTGGGGTTATCTGAGAAGACAAAGTTATTACCTAATCTAATAAAATCGACATTAGTACATTAAGAATAAGTTAAACAATTGAAATTCATAATTTATAATGATGAAATGAAGCAGAAGAAGAAACAAAAAAAGTATGATGAATAACCAATAATGGACCTACTTCAGCTTCAGCTATTATTAGTACTAACTAATTTAGATGTGTGGACCACATAACTAAGTCATTTTCCAGTCACTGCAGAATATTGACAATTCATTGCCTAAATCAAAGGAAAATACAATGTGCAGCAAGTCCAAATAAGCTAACACCCCACCCCTTGTAGTTGAATAAATCTAAAACTCTTCTGGTCCACTATACCAATGTGTGGGTTGTCATGTGGTGCAGATTTTCAAGATATAGTCTTTGACAAGGACTTTGTCCTACTATAATCTGCACTCGTGAAGATGCCATTTACTACAAATTATTTGCTACACTGTGGTTGGATTATAACATAGGGAACTTTATAGGTCACATGACTTTGGACATATACAACACGCGATATCTTGTTGATTAGGACTTAGGAACATGTCACAAGTTCAAATTGCCAACTATAGTAGAGCCGGAGACTCGGATATAAAGAAGAGAGAAAACGAGCAAGGAGAACTTTGTAGGACAATCCAACTATTTGACACAATAGAATGTGGAACAATATAGAAGCTGTTGCAGTAAATAATTTGTGCCACCTTTTACCCTACATCTAGGGACGGAAAGAAGAAAAAGGAAAAGTACAAAGAAGGAAAATATAGAGGGGAAATTTGAGGTACAAAAGGGAACTTTTCTCTCTCGTCTTAAAAAACACTTTTTCAGTAGAATCATCTAAATCCGTAGGCCTAAGTAATTTAGATTCACGTCCATCAAAGAGTTTTTTCTTTCTAAGGCTCGAACCCTAGACATCATCTTGTTAAAGGTGAAAGGATGGATCATTGCTAGAACTAGGAAAGTTAAGTGTGTATAATGTAGCTAGGCAAAGGAAGTCAAACTTGAAAAACTTCCGAAATTTAACAGTTTTAGTTACTGTACTAAAAGAGAAGTACATTTTCAGATAATAATTAAAGTTTAAGCCTCAGTGCAACATGTGAGGCTACATTATTATTGTCAATTAACTAATAATTAGTAGGGGGTTATGATATCTAATCTCTACTTGTAACTTAATGATTTTGCCAGCACTCTTTCTTGGAGAATCAACAAGGCTTTAATTACAAACAGGGTCATATATTTTGAAGACAAATGATACATAACTGATGCCACTTAATATGGTCTCCAACAAAGCCACTGTTTTCATGGATCCCACCACTACACCAAAAATATGTGTTCAAACACCGCCCTTCCCACCAAACACCCCTCCTCCATTGTAACAGAAAAGATAAAAAGAAGAAAAGAAAGAGTGAAGTTTGCTTATGTGTGTGGTTTAAGGCAAAAGATACAAAATATAGACCATGTAAGCCAAATTAATAGGATGCTTAGAGAACCAAAGAGAATCCCAGTCTTCATTTTCTATTAACTAAGACCACAGTGCCATAGGGCATTGGTTTGGTTCAAGGGTAAAAGAACAACTCCTGAGAGATATTTGAGTTGAGCACATGTCAGAAGTTCGAGTACTTCCACACACGAACTTTGAGCCTACTAGCAATTGGACATCTCTCCGTTATCAAAAAAAATATGTATCAAGATGACCGTGTATCTCACACTCGTGACTCTAGGGAAACTACAGCATCCACCTTTTTCAAGAAACAACATACCTAGTGTATTTCCACAGGTGGGGTTTAGGGAGGGTAGAATGACCTTGTCCTACCTCGTGTAGATAGAGAGGTTGTTTCCAAAAGACCCTCATCTCAAATAACACATAACAACTCAGTTTAAATCTGCTTAAGGACTCAGTTGCAAATTTTGGGCATGTTACAGGTGGTTACTAACACAGTTCATGACAAATGAAAACAAAAAATGTTATCCCTACACTCTGATCATTAGGCTTCATATGTTAATCATGAAAGAATTCATGAACCAATTGAATGAAGAGATGACTATACATTTACAGAACTTAAGAAACATAAGAATTAGTAAATAGCAGTTGTGGAACAAACTTAATTTGAATCAAGCTGATTATCATTTATCAAGTATGGCATGCTTTGTTGAATTAGCATCTAAAAGAATACTAGCCAAAAGGCAAAATCACCTCTGTGTTATCATTTCACAAAAAAGGATAAAACAAAGAGAATAAGAGATCAGAATTCACTACATGCCTTCTGTTCTTCGAAGCCATGGTAAGTCCATACCAGAAGGAGGCTGATCTTCCATTTGGCAATCTGAAGAACTTGCAAATTTGCCTCTTTTCGACCAAAGCCAAATTTTGGAAACAGAATAACTATCTGTTTTTGTGCCGATACCTATCTTTTTCCCCTCAATCTCTTCATCAATGGACGGATTAGGACCGTGCTCTGCCAAATTGGCTTGATTCATATTATTCGTCTTCCGCTCATTGTCCAAGGCTACCTTAAGATTAGCATCACCAACCACATACTGATATGAACCCATTGAAAAGCACCTTCTTGCATCCAAATTACTGCTACTGCTCTCTCCTACTCCTTCTACTTCCTCTCCCCCATCATTCAATCTTCGAAACTTACCAAGTCTCACGGGAAATGTTGCTTTAGCAACCGCAACTTCCTCTAGTTCCATAGTCTTTTGAGAAGTGGGGTACTCGTGATCCCCATTACCATGATAACCATCATCATCTCTTGGTTCAGCGTAATCGAAAATTGGATTTTCAATGGGAAACCCGGGATTGAAAAGAGTTGCTCGACAAAGAGGGCACGTTGAGTTCGAGAGGAGCCAAGTATCAATGCAGCTGATATGGAAAGCATGGCTACAAGTAGGGAGTAATCTCAATTTGTCCTTATCAGAGAATTCACACAAGCAAACAGCACAATCAAAGGGCTCTTTAGGACCAACTACCTCTTTGTACAAAAAGACAGGTAATGCATCAATAAATGCTTGATCCAAACCAGAATCATGTAAATGGAATAACTGTTGTAACTGTCTTTGCAAAGCATCTGAACTAGAAACTTCAGGATATCCATTAGATTGAGATGATGCTGAAGAAGAAGGGTGTTTGATAAGAAACCTAACTAGCAAATGGAGCAGACCAGATATGAAAAACAGGACAGCTAATATAACTATAATGAAAAGAACAGCTGGACTAATCTTGTTTCCAGATGGGGATGAAGAAGATGAGTTTGGTTCCTTATGAAAACTAGAACTTCCACCAAATGAAGGAGGAGATGGGGGAAACAGAGGAGGAGGATATGTAAAAACACCATCTTTTCTATGTTGAATCCAAGAACTTTTCAAATGGGTATGCCTAGAAACCCATCTTTGTGACTCAACTTCACCAAATGAACAAATCATCTCAAAAACTCATTTAAAAAAAACCCAACTTTTTTATCTACAAGCTTAAAAAAACTCAAAACATCCAGAATCACTGTCCCTTCAGATTCAAGAAAAGTTGGAGTCTTTTGTTTTTTTCAAAAGAAAACACAATTTAGTGACAGAGCAAATAACAAGAGATAGTGATGAAACCAAACAGAAAATGCTAAAGACAGAATCTTTACCTGTCTTGATTCCCACTTAGTCACCATTACACAGAAAAACAATACTTATAACAATCCCTTTATATAAAGAATCACTTCTGGCTGCACCAAAACCCTAAGACATTTATAGGATCTTGAAATCCCTTTTACAACATAAATAGAAAGAAAAAAAAAAGTTTGAATATTTTTGAGCCTATTTTTCTCTCTCTATGTTTAAACAATTTCTAGTTTTTAGCAACAGAGAAAAAAAAAAAGAGTGTAAAATATAAAACAGAGAAGTTAGAGGGGTGATTTTGAACTGGAAAAGGACATTGACTTATTTGGAAACCAAAAGCTGTCAACTGACAAGTCTCACTATTCTCCAAAATAAACAGTAAAAAATGACAAAAAGAAATACTTAATACTGTTGCACCTTTTAATTTCCTATAAAAAAAAATTGAAGATAAAGGAAAAAAAAAAGGTAAAAGGAGAAAAAAGATAAAGAGAAAAAGCTAAAAAGGAAAATCAACAAGATTTAATAGGAAATAAATAAAATTTAATTAGAGAACATTAATGATGAAAAACTGAAATGGAAATATTATGATGTGAATGTATCAATCTAATGCAATGTTCTTGAGGTTTCAAATCTCCAATTTAATATGAAATAAATAAAATTTAATTAGACAATTAGCAAATTACTACTATTTATTCCTTTGATATAGGCATGTTGACGTTCTTTACTCATTTTGAAAAAATATTTTTGGGTAATAAACAATGTATATTCTTTATCATTTGCCAACTGGACCACTTACAAATTTTGATGGCCTTATTTTGAGCACAAAATCTATTATATATATATATATATTTTTCTATTTGTTCGATATATATATTATATTCTGATTAAATTTAGATTAGCGGCAAAAAATTATATATTAGGGATAAAACGTTTTCTAACAAAGATAACTCCATAATAGCAATATTAAAGTCTGACTAAATTTAGATTCGCGCTAAAAAGTCATAGGAATAAAATATTCTCTAACAAAATCGACCGGAGATTTTATATTAACGTTCACCGTTCAAACAAAAGAAATAAAATGGTTAACTTTCTTGAAGTTTAAGCAAATGCAACGTACTTTTTGCAAGTTTCCGAGGATTAGATTCCGTTTATACTGCATAGGATCTGAGGAAAAAAAATCGAAATGCATAAATCATTGTTAGATATAAATATATTCCTTTTTGAAGAATTTTAAATTTATTTGTAACAGTTATCAAAAGAGTCAAGTAGCATATATTATGACTTATCAAGCCAAAACGAAAAGATAAAAATATATCTACATATTACCTATCAGTATTAAGGATACACCACAATGAATAAAGAATATTACGGTAATTATTTAGCAATAAAAATTGGGTAACTTTCACATATAACAAATATAAAATTTATATTTGTATGCTATAGCAAAATTTACATAATCGCGATCCATAGCAAATTTATATATGTATTATTCGCTATACATATACAATTGAAGCGAATTGTATAAAACAAAAAAGAGATAAATTATATATAATTTGAATTTGATAAAACGAGAAAGCGAGAAAGGCAATTGAATTGTATAAAACGAGAAAGAGAAAAATTATATATAATTTAAATTTGTATAAAACGAGAAAGAGAGAAAGACAAAAAGAGACTTGTACAGGGAATATACAATTGAATCGAATTATATAAAACGAGAAAGGGAGAAATTATATACAATTTGAATTTGTACAAAACGAGAAAGGCAAAAGAGACTTGGGCAGGGAAATATTTGTATTGTATAATTATAAGTATATATGACGAAGAAATATGTATTTGTATGCGTTTAAACAATTGTCTTTCGATTTATACAATGAAAAACACAATTAAAGCGAGAGAGGCGAGCGACAGAAAGCGAGCGAGAGAGGGAGAGTGGCGAGCAAGAATATGATGGAGAGAGAGACTGACAAAAAGTTTGCTATGAAACACAAATAAATCAAAAGTAACTACTATATTTATTTTATATTATTAATTTGTCATTTTATACGATTATCCCTCGAATATTATGTATATATTATATTTAGAGGTAATAATACAATAAAAGTCTTACAATCTGCCCTCCATACAAATATTAATAACGTTAAATATGAAAAAGATTATTGCCACTATGAAGTTTACACCAAACCTCTTACTTAAACCAGATTATTTTGTCCTTATAAGAAGGCAATTATAATCAGGTGAAGAATTTGTATTTAAAACAAGTCTTAGTCGTTGAAAAAAGGGTTAGATTAGAAAAAATACATTATAAATCCCTAAATTGCACCACACGATGTGCTTATCTTCTTGAATTATTCAAATAAATGACGAAATTGTTTTTATTTTTTTTTCATGATTTTGACTTCATACAATAAGCTAAGTTGCGAATATAATAGACATTTGTCTCATCTTGATTTTTTTAACAATTACAATAACATATTTTTATATGTAAAATCTGAGGGGGAAAAATTACGCAAATTTTATCCTTATTTCATGTATTTTCTACAAAGTGGAATCACGAATCCTTTTTGTTCCAGGCTTACTGGGTTTAGGCTTTTTGAGTGGGAAATAAGTTACACAAGTTGGGCCTTCGAGTAACTTTTACTTGTGGGCTCTATTTATAGTGGTGGGAAGCAGGATTTTGTGTTTGAAATAATCCATTTGTGCATACAAAAATTTCTAATTTGATTCATATATGACCACAAGTTTTAAGAGTAGATTTTGAAGATTATCTTTTAAGTATATGTTTGATATTTTCAAGTTGCCATGAACTAACACGTACTTTCATTAGTACTATAAAGTTTCCATTTTTTCCAATATATTGGGTGTGTTTGGTACGAAGGAAAATATTTTTCAATAAGTAGATGTTGGACTTTTTTTTTTTATGTTTGGTTCACGAATAAAAAATATTTTTAAAATCAAACTTCATTTTTTTGGAGGGGGGCTGATCGAAGGTGGGGTGAAAATAAAAAATTGAAATTGAAAATATTTTTAAAAAATTGATGTTTTTTTCAAAAAAAAAATACAATTTGAAATTGGGTGAGAGTTTTGAAAAATATTTTCCTTAATTTTTGTTCCAATTCATACCAAACACACTCAGGGGTTATTTGGTTACTGATTAGAGTTATGCATGTATTAGCTATGCAGGGTTTAGTTATGCAAGTATTAGTTATGCGGGGTTTAGTTATGCAGGTATTAATTATGCAAGATTTAGTTATGCAAGTATTAGCTATACAGGATTTAGTTATGCATGTATTAGTTATGCAGGGCTTAGAGATTACAATACATGAATTATTAAGTATTGAATATTAAACTTGTTGTAAATTATTAATATATATTATTTACAAAATAATAATACATACTAATAAAATGTGAAACATATTGAATAATATATAATGTTAATATTTGATTAGCATATGTACCGTTAAAAAATATACAATCAATTTATAATATTAAAAAAATATTTATATTTGCATAAATCAATCAAAACGTAAGTATATAAAAAGAAATGACAATAATCTATATATATATAATAAGAAATAACAACACATGTTGATAGGAAACAATAAAGTTTCCAATTAAAAAAATTAAAAGGTATAAAAACAACAAACTTATATATAAGAAAACGATAAAGTATCCAATTAAAAACAATAAAATAAATTAATAGGGTAAATATGTAATTTATCACTTTAATACATGTATAACTAATACCCACATAACTTATTCCACCTTATACCCCGCATAATTTTATACATAGATTCCCTCATAAGTTATGTTGATATTAATTATGTAGAACTATAAAAATGCAACCAAACATGGTATAAGTTATTTTGACTTTTCTATCTAAACAAAAGTTTCTACCAAATATTATATAATTTAATACATTATTTTATACATGAATAAAAGGCAAGTTATACCGTAACCAAACGACTATAATATCAAATTATTTAAATAGGAATAATATTCAAGTTGACAACTCTACCCTACCCTGCTTTGGCCGCAGTAATCAAATTTCTCTTTCTTTTAGCTATAAGCACGATAGACAAACAAAAAGGGTCCAACTTTGATTAATGAAACCAAAAAAACAACATTATCAAATTTAGTACGGCAATGAAAAAAGTTGTTGTCTTTCTTCTGAAAAAAAAAAAGGATTCTTGACTAGGTCTGGGACTGGGAGTGTAAAGAAAGAAAAATGGTGATGCAATGTTGCTCAACTGATTTCTTGCCCTTTTTGGGTATGGTGATGGTGGAATGTTGTGAAATGTTGATGATTACACTTGGTAAAGCAGCCATGAATGATGGATTGAACAATCTTGTTTATGTTGTTTACTATAATGCCCTTGGTACCCTTTTTCTTCTTCCTTGCTTAATCTTCCATAGACACAGGTTTGCCAAAAATCATCAATGCCCCTTTACCTATTTCTTGAGATTACTCAAATTTAAAGTCTTACTTTTTTTTTTCCTCTCAGAAGCAATATGGTTCCTATTACTTTGCCTATATTGTGGAGATTCTTCCTTCTTGGCCTGTTGGGGTATTCTACTAATTTTTCTTCTCTGTTTTATTGTTGTCAAATTTGGGGAAAATTTAACTTGTAAACTGTATTACAGAATTTGTTTGGTGCAAGCCGTGGCCTTTACAGGTATTAAGTACAGCACTCCTACACTGGCAGCTGCTTTAGGGAATTTGATGCCAGGTTTTACATTTTTGCTTGCCATCATTTTCAGGTGAGGCTTCGCCAACTCCTAAGTTCTTGTTCGATTTATATACAGTGTTTATAGCAACATAGTTTACCATTCATTAGGTTTTCTAATTAATGATTGTTAATGCTATGGAAATTAAGCTCACTTTTGTCTGAGTGAAGTGCATAGTTAGGGGTTTCCACTTTCCCGTATCTAAATCATTCTCTAATATGTGCAAAAAGTTGCTTTCTTCTGTTGCAAACCTAAATGGTTTGGCTGCTTGAGCTTTTTCTCGTCTTGAATATAGTGTCGGACCCAGAATTTTTTGGTTTATGGATGCTCATTTGCTCTAAATCTACAGTTATACTAATCACAGAAAGGTACTCAGTGAATCTATTTCGGTGATAATGCTAGTTTCCTATTAAAAATGTAGTGTAAAGAACAATGGGTGCTTGAGCATACAATAGTGTACATGTAGGTCTGTCATTGCTTGAATATTTGTTGAAACTTAATATATTTGCCCACAATTGTGTGACGGAGGACAATTAAAAAAATTACTGATCTGTGTTCTCTTTTATGTGGTATCGACACTAGCACTAATGTCTTTTACTAGTAAAAGTGGTACTATGTTAAATCATAAGTTCCAGTTGTAACTCGTTGTTTGTTCTTTCACGTCTTTTGACATTTTTAGGATGGAGAAGTTAGATATAAGGAAGGCCAGCAGTCAAGCAAAATCTGTGGGCACCGTAGTGGCAATTATAGGGGCATCCATCATGACATTATACAAAGGACCAAGAGTACTAGGATCAAATTTACCTTCTGATTCATCTCATCACGAGTTAGTACTTTCACAAGAATCAAACTGGATACTGGGAGGTCTTCTGATTACTACCACCTGCATCATGTCTTCTGGATGGAACATTCTTCAGGTAAACATATTAGAAAGCGATTCAAGATTGAGAAAACGAATTATTTAAGTTAAAAATCAGCTTAACAATCTCCCAGGTAATTTCATGTATGTAGGACTTACTTTAGTTAATGATACTTCATTTAAAACATTTTCCCACGAGCAACCTTTTGGTGGGATCGATTCATTTTATACTTCAAATAAAATTTTACTTCTTAAGTTTTAGATGGGCATTTTCTCAATCATTTTAGACACTAAACTGTAGCTGCTCTATTGCGTCGTAGGTATAAATATGTTTATATCTCACAATTAGAACATCAGTCACATGCTCATATATATCTGTTCGTATTTACTCAGACAGATACCGTGAAGAAATACCCCGAACACATGACAATAGTGTTTTTTACTTGCTTCTTTGGGAGTATTCAATGTGCAATTTTAACTCTGGCATTAGAAAGCAATCCAAAGACATGGATGGTGAAGCCTGGGATTGGGATGATAGCCATTGTTTTCTCCGTAAGATATTTGATGCATTTTTCCTTTTCTGTTCTCTTTTTCTCCTTGTTCTTTTTTATATATAGATATATTATGTATGTGACTCATCGGTTATAAATCTTCTTAAACTCTAGGCGGTTTCTGGAAATGTCTTCCGTTACAACGTTTTGACATGGTGCTTGGACAAGAAAGGTCCTCTTTATGTGGCCATGTTCAAGCCCTTGGGAATGGTCATATCAGCAATCCTGGGGATCATATTCCTTGCAGATCCACTCCATTTAGGAAGGTAATATATAGACAACGCCATCCTTTTACTGATGCTTATAGATCTTTACTCAACTAGCTTTGTTGTTCAAAAATAGATTAATGCATATATTAAGTGCTTATTCCTAAGAATTAACTTTTAACCCCTTGTCTACTCTTTTCCCTGTATTACACCCTCCATTTGAATATATTTGACTGGATACAACGTTTAACAAGGGAAAAAAATGGCTTTTTGAAACGAGTGGTTTTAAACATGTGATAACATATTCCTTCTGATTTTGAAGAGCCCATAGCCAGCATTTTTCGGAAAAAGAACAACATTCATGAAGTGAATTATTTATTTGAATATTGTGTGCAGTGTTATTGGAGCAGTAATTATAACTGCTGGATTTTATTCTGTTCTGTGGGGGAAGGCTAAAGAGATCAAGTCCATGGTTGAAGTTGAGGACATTGTTTGTGTAATTGACTCAACAGATCAAACAAGCCCTCTATTACACAAGTAAATTATAGCATGAAAAACATAAGATTAAGTAATGTTACAAAGTAAATTATAGCAAGAAAAGTGGGTTAAGCTTCTTCTGTTAGTAACCTTAACCTCGTTCATCGAGAAGTTGGTAAGTTCTACTCCGTTTGTTCCCATTTAGTTGTCATGATAAAACACAACCCTTAAAAATAATAGTTTAGAGTGTAACTAGACCAATATATGTCTTAATAATTTTCAATCTTTCTCTATTTATGTACGAATAATTGATCTCCATAGAAGGAACACTATTATAATTTGCTTGAGATACTTATGTTACGTTAGAAAAAAGATGTGTTATTCATGAAATTAGTTTTTCATTTCAAAAGAGACGAGAAAAGTGGTCATTGGAGAAGGATGTAAAGTGAATTGTACATTCAGCTTTCACTTATAATTACGAGTGCAAGAAGTAATTCTTTTATTGGGGTGAACTGGATATATTCTTTACGGCGTATTCATTGTGACTGTATGTCATGTTAAAGTATGTGATCATTTCATCTAAAAATATGTTTTTTCTAACTGATATCATGTTAGGTATGAGATCGAGATTATTGTAGTATTTTTTTTTTATTAAAAACAAAAACAAAAGGGCACTCTAGATTAATGTAGTAGATCTGAAATACACATTTTATCTCTGCCAATTTAAATACTATATAGGAGACGTGCATGACACAAATTTATGTTAAAGCAGGTAGAATTTAGATGTTCTAGGTTTGAATTTCATGCCACACAAGAGCAAATTTAAATGTCTGTATTTAAAAATAATTAAGCCTAGACATGTCCCCGTTGATCAAGCTGCAAGTTTGTCTAATCAACGAATTAATCTTATAGTTAATTAAACTTTTATCATTATATGTTAAAGCATAATCTTAACTTGAAACTAAGATTAAAGATGCCTAGGAATATCAGTGTTACTTAATTAGTATTGTTTCAGATTTTAATCTAGCTCTTTTAATTCCTTGCAATTTTCTTCTTTGATAAAAGAAGTAGGTCAATTTCACAATTTGTCAGGCACTGACTTTTTTTTTATAAGCATTATTGTAGTGGTGAAAGTATCAATAATTGAAGGGAAAGCGCATAAATTGTCAGAAATGTCAACAATCAATTAGTGTCACCATTCACCTTCCACAGTGTTAGAGTTCCACTCCACACTTCACTTGTTTTTTTTTTGTTTTTTTTTAGTTGAATGGATACCAATTATATCCGATAAGGTAGGACAGAGTAGTAACTGTTATTGACTTGTATTTACAAGGTTAGTTAAAATAGAAACAGAAATAAAATGAAGTATATAGAAAAAACAAAATTATTCGAGTCCAAACCCAACAGTTACTACTTACTTATATTTAATTAAACGTTTCGTATTCAAGTTTAAGTTCATACAAAATTACTTTTATTAAAAAATATTTTAATCTTATTGACGCAAATTCATATTTAATTGACCCCAATATTACTCCAAACTTCTCTTGCTCTTTTGTCGTTTATTTTAAAGGAAACCAATTATGTAGAGTTAGTAGATTGCCCCTTTATCACACAAAAGCACAATATAATAGTCACTCATCCTTTTATCACTTCCACAAGCAACTCTCATCTCTCATGAGGATAACTCCCACTTAGCGTGCCCATTCATCTAATGTTTTTTTTTAATCTTTAATTACATCACAATTATATGCACTAATTAATTCCCTTTCGGCAAAATGATATGTCATCAATTATTAAATTTCAATCGAATACAAGTAGATCTTTACATAAAATCACAGGACTCTCCGTATAACTAAATTGACAACAATGAATATAATGAATCAATTCTTATTTCGTATTTCCCCATATCAACTAACAAACACAAATGGTTCGACTAATCATACTAACATAACTAGGTTTAAATATATTTAGTCTTGGTCTCGTTACAAATTGTACAAAGTAGGTTTGATTCGAAAATAACTTTTGCAAGTTGAATGTGCTGTCGGATTAGAAAATGAAAAAAATATAATTTTTGATGAATAGATGGTTAGAAATTAACGAAATTTGCACAACCTTTCGTCTAAATTATTTTAATAAAAAGAAATGTCATCTTCAATGTGGGACCTTAGGAATAAAAAAAAAGTGTAAAAATTTCATCTTTAATTTCCCTAAAAACTTAGCTAAAAAAACAGTTTCTTTAATTCCAATGTAAGCTTAGCTGGAAAAAAACAGTTACTATAATCCTGGTCCATACCATATCGTATTATTTCACACACACACTCGTATGAATAAATATCAGATTTTTAGGTAAAGCTCATGTCCGCCACGCGTAGAAATTGATATTTGGGATATACAGAAGTTGAAGATTTTGAAGAAAAAAACAGAGGAAAAAATGGGAAGCAATAACAGAGAGACAACTTTTTACAAAGAAGTGCTACCATTTGCAGCTATGGTGACTATGGAATGTATAAATGTTGGATTAAATACACTTTACAAAGCTGCTACTAACAAAGGCATGAGTAATCATGTCTTTGTAGTGTATAGTTATGGTCTTGCGGCTCTTCTACTTCTTCCTTCTCCTTTCTTCTCCGCCAGGTACATGCTCTGTTTTTTTTTGTTTTTTTTTTTAATATTGCATGTTTGTAAAATTTGATTAAGAATCTGATGGGGGTTTGAAAAATTGAAATCTATCTAATTGCAGATCAAGAATACTTCCACCTCTCAATTGCACGATTCTTGCCAAAATCTTTCTTCTTGGAGTTATCGGGTAATAATTTGACTCTTTTTCTTGTTTTTTTCACTGTAGATATGCTAAAACCCCAAAAAATTGTTTTCTTTTTTGTTTTTGAGAAAATTAGGATAATTTGGTGTTGTTGGTCTTATAAATGAGTAAATCAATTGAATTTGTTGATGAGAATGATCCGACATCGAACAAGGATGAGAACATGATCTTTTTGTAAGGCTTGGACAATCCTCTCCTTTCAACGAATTTCGGGGTGTAATTTAGGCAGTAAGTCTAATTTGACATAGTATCAGAGAGATCTATTTGACCAGACCATGGTCTCTTAGCAATTCTCGTTCATTTGAGCTGACTTTTGGGGTTAGTTCGGTTCAAAGCCTAATTTGAAAGAATTCAATTATTAAAGTTAGAGATCAAAAAGTCAACTTCAGTAATTAGAGATTAAAGTAAAAGTTGATTGATACTTCAATAGTAATTCTGTTTCATATGTGGAAATTTACTAAGGCACAAGGTCTAAAAATTCTTGTAAAGTTTTGTTCTTTACTTTTGATTTTCATTATTTTACTAACATAGATGGGACTGGGCATTTGCGCAAATGATCTCTTTTGAAGGCACCACATATATTCGTTTCACATTAATTCAGTTGGCTAAATTTGTCTGTGAAGAGGAAAAATGCATCCACTTGCTTTTAAAGGCGAAATATAGCTACTGCAACGAGAGTGACAGAATATAAAGATTAACCTTAAAAAAAGGCCATACTGTGTAAATTATTTGGGGTAAAAGTGGAAATCCAACTAACACCAGTAACATTTTAGACTATACGCTTTGATGATCATTTATTGGTGTTTTATTCTAGTAAATTTTAACGAAATAGTCTAAAAACAAAAGATAATTATGTTTTCTTGCTTTTTCATAATGTATACTATTATAGTGTATAATTGGAAGTGCAGATGTACATCACAGATAATGGGGTATACAGGCATTATCTATGCCTCTCCAACGCTTGCCTCCGCCATCAGCAATCTCGTCCCTGCTTTTACTTTCGTCTTGGCTGTCATTTTCAGGTTCTCTTTAATAATCTCATGTCCTAATTTCAGGTCATTTTCTTAATTTTCTTGTCCCCACTATAATGAAACTAGATAAAAAAAATTTTTTTAATCTCCAATTTTGTCAAGTTGTTGATATCTTTTGTCAGCATCCATCATTTTTTCCCAACAGAAAAAAATAGTTGAAATAAAGGATAAACTTGACTAAGATTACTGATATCTAAGTTGTAGCATGTAGGCCATTTGATCCATTATTTAAAAACAAAAGGTTGTAGGCCAAAGGTTGGAAAAAATATTGAACCATTTGCATAAATGACCCTTCGAGGCCACTATTATAATTTATAATTGCATCAATGTTATAAGCTCCCTGGATTAAACTTGTCTGTAAAAGAAAATTTCATCCAACTCTACTTTAAAGGGAAAAGCTATCTCAATTCGACTAACGGGCACTAAATTTAAAGAGTGACCTCAAAACAGGCCTACAGTATAACTATTTCATTTTACGCTGATTTACAAAAACAAACACATGTGTGGATTGTATTTAGATGTTGGCCACTTTTCATAATTAGACCAGTGGTGTCAAGTTCAAAAAATGTCTCTCTGGTTTTTATGTTTTAGAAGAAGAAATTTGATGAGTGGATCTTTTAAACAGGATGGAGAAGATACAGTTGAAAAGATCAACCACTCGAGCCAAAGTGTTGGGCACGGTGGTGTCCATAGCTGGAGCATTTGTAGTAACTCTATACAAAGGCCCAAAAATATTAGTGCCTACCACGTCCACACCCAATTTACTACGTCAACCTCTCATCTCATCTCAATCGAATTGGATGCTTGGTGGCCTTTTCCTCACAACTGAATATTTTTTAGTCCCAATGTGGTATATAGTTCAGGTATGATATTTTTATTTTACTCCTACTCAATGTTAACAACAAGCAAATTAATGCAACATACGTGTCTTATATACAATTTTCTTTCATATGTATATTCTCGCTTTATTTTGCGACTCGTGATTAATTGTACGGGCAAGTTTTTTTTTTTTACACAGACTTAGTCCCTGAATAGAGAGTTCCTGTTTTTTTTTATGACAGACATGGATTATGAAGGTGTATCCAGCAGAAGTGACGGTAGTTTTCTTCTACAACTTGACTGTTAGTATCCTAGCTGGTATTGTAGGATTTTTATCTGAACCTGACTCAAACAAATGGATAATTAAACCGGATATCGCACTGGCCTCCATCCTCTGCTCTGTAAGTGAAAACGACAAATAAGTTTGATTTTTTTTATATCTTTATACTATATATTTCGCTATGTCTGTTCATGTACGATGAAATGATGTGCGTTGCATCACACAGGGAATATTGGGTTCATCATTAAATAATACAATTCACACCTGGGCTTTGCGCGTGAAAGGACCAGTATACGTAGCAATGTTTAAACCATTGTCCATCGCGATTGCAGTTGCCATGGGAGTCATTCTCTTAGGAGATACTCTTTATTTGGGAAGGTACAAACTCAAGTGCCCAATTCTGCATTTATTTTCTTTAAGGACAGTAATCTAATGAACCACTTTCTTCTTTGACAATCAGCATCGTTGGAGCAACGATAATTGCAATTGGATTCTATACGGTAATGTGGGGAAAGGCAAAAGAGATGCCTGAATATAATGATTCTAGTGATCTCGAGTCGTCTCCAGATCAAAAGTTTCCCTTGTTACACAGTTACAAAAATGAAGGCATCTCAAACAAGTGAACAGTTAATTTGAAGGCAGAATGGGATGTCACACAAAAGGCAGGAAAAACTACACCATCTTTTATGAACAAAAAAACGGAGTATCGGGTTGTATAGGAAGAAACAATATGCTGCTATGGAAAAAAAAAAGGAGCAGCAAATTGTTGGCTTATATATCTATCCATCCTTTGTTCTGTACAGCTATTCTGGGAAAATACTTGTTTACTACTGACATTTTATCATTGGCTTCAAAGTACTGAGAGTCGCAACAAAATGTTCCTTTTGTATCTCAGAAATGAACTAAAGCCTATTTTGGTAAGTATCTGGAAAAAAATATGGGAAAAGGTAATTAAGGCCTGGCTAGTTAATGTTAGTTGAACAGGATTGTATCTCAATCTCAATGGGTTCTAATGTAATTTATACTAAAAAAAGGATTATTAAACCTCAATGAGGAGTCCTTTAGAAATTGACGTTTCGCAGTGAATAATTTTACATTACTAATACATCTTTAATTATTTATTTTTTTTAAAATAAAACATCTTTAATACATAGTTATATATTCTGTATATATGATCATACACTATTTAAAAAAATTGACAAAACTAGTGATTTGATTCAGTATTTAAAAAGTTGAATCATAACTAATTGGGAAACTTTCACATATAGTCACTTAAAATAATTAATTACCCTCCATAGCTATAGTTTGATAATTACAATTTGTAGCTACATGTTATTTGGAGGAGAGAGGCGAGCGAGACTGGAAGAGAGAGCAGAGAGGGGGGAAAGAGTGGTGAAAGATGAATTGTATATGGATATTGGTTAGATAATTGTATATTATATATATGTAATTGTATATATGGCAAGAGAGATTGGGAGAGGGAGGAGAGCGGCAAGCGAGACTGGGAGAGGGAGGAGAGAGGGCAGAGAGTGGGAGAAGGTGAATTATATATATATATAATTGTATATAACTGTATATTATACATATACATTTGTATAAATGGCAAACGAGATTGGGAGACAGAGGAGAGAGGCGAGCGAGATTAAGAGAGGGAGGAGAGAGGCGAGCAAGAGAGGGAAGAGAGTGGGAGAGAGGTGAATTTGATATGTATATAGACTAAAAAATTATATGTTATACATATTTATTTGTATATCCTGGAGATTTATATATATACAAACATGACAAAAAAAATTACAATGGTAGAGGTCCAACCAACAATAGTTGGATGACCCTCCATTGATTAATTGACACTTGGATAAAAGTACATTTTTTTCCATCTTTTTATCATCTCTCTCCTACTCGCCTCTCTTTTCTTTCATTTTTTATCTCTAATAAATATTTCTTAACTTTATTTTCTTAACATGTTGATATATCGAATAAAATGATTAATAAATATTATTTATCACAATAACTAAAAAGTTTTTTAGGACTGAGTATTTAAAATAACCATATCATTCAACATTTTAATAATATTAAATTAACTCAAAAATATTTAATGTTTTTTCAATCACAGGCACCTAAAAGAACAAATTAATTCAAATTTAGTTTTTTTTTTTTAATTCTGTTTTAGTTCATATATTTATAGTCATTTTTATTTTTATTTTGTTTTAGTTCATATATTTATAGTCATTCTCTTAATAGAGAGTATTCGTTATTTTTCTTAATTAAGTTGTAATTTTTTAAAATACTTAATAGAAAAACGTTAGAAAATATATATTATAACTGAATGTATGTAAAGACACGAAAAAAATAAATTCTAATAATATTAAGGTGAACGATATTATAATAAATAATAATAATAATAATAATAATAATAATAATAATAATAATAATAATAATATGAGTAGTTAATTTAAAATTATATGTAACTGATTGATTCTTGAAAATAAATTAATCATTGTAAGTTTTGATTGAAAAGACTTAAATTTTATTTTGTGACCCGCGTTATCTGTATAATTTTTTAAAAACGTTTATGAGTCTATCACTCCTGTCATGTTCTGTCTCGTTGTCATTCTTATAGTTAAATATTGTTATGGTGAATGAATTAGTATGTGTAATTTCAAGATAAGATCAAAAATCAAAACAAAAATAATCTTATCAAATCAATTTATATGCTTAAGTAAATTAGTTTGTATTTGGAGTTAATTTGATTTTATTAAATATACTGAAAAATAAGTTTATTTTAAATGTTGACAATTTATATGTATTAAAGTTATTTAAACAGAAAATGTATTTATGGATTTTTTTGTTTATCAAATGTATTTATTATTTAATTATGTTTTGAGAATTAGATATTTATTAGGAGTGAGAAAATAAGAAGATGAAAGAAAAGAGAGGTGAATAGGAGAGAGATGGTTAAAGATAAAAAAATATACTTTTATCCGAGTGTCAATTAATCTATGGAGGGTCATCCAACTATTGTTGGTTGGACCTCTGCCATTGTAAAAAATTTCAAACATGATGTATAATGTTAGTCGCGAGTGATAATTATAATAAACTGTAGCTATGATGAGTAATTAAATAGTATAAGTTTATTTATCCGCATAATTTCCTAACTAATTTAGTTTTAATTTTAAAAAAAGGGTCAAATTTAATTATATTTTTTTTGTATAACAAAAGCATTGTCGGAAAGAACTCTTTGCACAATTTTTAATCAAGTAAATATCAGTTTCGCCGCCACTCAAATTTTGATGTGTTACCTAAAGAATAGAATAATTTAAAATATATTTTTAATTACATAAATTAAGATTTGAATTATTTTATTAGGCTCTTAAAGTAAAATGGAACATTCAGTCTTCTAAGCAATCTCTAGAAAGAAACGTATTTGACCAAACCAACACTTATGGGTGTGTTTGGTGGGGATGAGTATATTTTTGAGAATATGTTCTTTCAATTTTCCAGTATTTGACTTTCGATTTTGAAAAGGAGTTCAATTATTATCCATCGATTGTGGACAAAGAAATTTACAGGGATACCTCATTTTTTAGAAAAAAAGTTCAAATATTATTAATATTAAAATAAAAATAATAAAAAGAGTGTTACATGGTGACTTGGATTCTAAATTAATTATACAAAATTATTTAGGATTTTTATTAGTCTTTCCAGAAATAAAAAATTATTTCAGCTTTCTTCATTGTATTTAAGCTTCTTCTCCAACAACGTACCATTGAAGCAAACATACACCATTAAAGTAGTTTGAGACAATCAACTTGATAACTTTTTCGAAATTTCAATTCTCTTCTCTTTATTTAACTAGTTTATTTTCACATCTAGTGATTAATGATTTTTCGTCTTTTATATTTTAAGACATATTTTATCGATCTTCTAACGATATACTCTATCACTGATTATCCTGAAAAAACAACAACTTGAAGGCTTTGACAGGTGTAAGACGTGTAGAAAATGAAATCGAGAAATGAATGTATGAAAGGTAAATGAGGTCTACATAAATAAAACGGTGAACTATATTAGTGTGAGACACAAATACATGCGGTAAATGAATTGCTGAAATGAGGCCAGAAATGTTGAATATAACCAAATCACCTCAGCATAAGAGGAGATGGACTTGTCCAAAAATTTGGAGGCTTTAACTGCTTGTACATTTTATCATTGGCTTCAAAATACTGAAAATCACAACAGAATGTTCCTTTTGTATCTCAGGAATGAACAAAAGCCTATTTTGGTAGTTAATGTTAATTGAAACATTGTATCTCAATGGGCTCTAATGTAATTTACACTTAAAAATAGATTGTTAAACCTCAATGAGAGGTCCTATAAAAATTGACTTGATGAATTGTTTCAAGTGAAAATTTTCCATCTGTAATATATTTTTTAATTTTTAAATTAAAAAATATCTCTAATATATATAATTATACATTATCTATACACGATTATACACTATTCAAATAATATCATGCATTATATATACATATACATTAGTCCTAAGGCTTCACCCGAAACGATTCATCGAACTTTTAGATAAAAACGTCTTAAAAATGTAACCTGGACACTACGTAGATTTGGGGGGGTGGGGGTGGAAATTAAGCTAATAATAAAAGAAAATATACCAATTTTCTCACTATTTTTCCATAATCATAAAGCAATTTATTTTCTTTAAAAGAAAAAATTAGAGAGATTTGATAATGTTGGACAAGTTAAGTATGAATGTATGATATCTCGCTACTTTTGATGGATTTACTCGATAAGTCAGTGTTTCATCGAATTAGGTACTTTTACAAAGATGATTTGATATAGTATGAGATAGGGAAAATTATATGAAATAGCAACCAATAATTCAAATTAATAGTTTATTTTAATTGTAATTCGCAACAAATGTCTCCTTTTCATGCCATCTGATTTGGTATACAATTTGTTATTTTATACAGTTCGGTATAAAATGTACAAAGTATTTGTAATTATTTGAAAAGCGAGAGAAAAATGTATGTACAAATACAAATACATATATTTTCGTCTTATACACTTATAATGATATAAATTCAGATCTTATTATACAAATTACAATATATAAATGAACTTATACAAAACTGAACAATTTGTATAAAATTGAATGTTTTAGCGAATTATACAAATCAAAAACTCCATATCAAACATAAAATTTGCTATGGAGCGCAATTATGTCAACTATATACATAACATACAAATATAATTTTTATGTTTGCTATACGTGATAGTTGCTCGATGAAATAAGTGTCATAGTTGCTCGATGAGATAAGTGTCAAAACATACCTAATTATTCCTTGTTCTGAATTTCATATTTAAACTATTAAGAGGTGAGTTTCTTACTTAAATATTTTTCATAATTGCTTTAATTTTTTATTTTTTTTAAAATAATCAAATTTAGGTATATTTGTATAAAAGCTTTATCGAAACGAACTCGAGGTTGAAGGTAGTGCAAATTGTTAAAAATAATTTACCCTCTTGCACAATTTTTAATCAAGTAAATATCATTTTCGCCGCCACTCAAATTTTGATTTGTTACCTAAAGAATAGGATAATTTAAAACATACTTTTAAATTATACAAACTAAGATTTAAATTATTTTATTTAAGTAAAATATAACATTTAGGATTGTTTGGTGCAAAAATGAATAATGCAGGAATTACTAACGATGTGATTAGTAATCCATGAATTACAAATGCACTGATTAGTAATGCAAAGTTTATTTTTATCAAGTAATTAATTCATAATTTCCTAACTTATCTTATGCTTGATTGAAACTTTATAAAAAACTTCTTTTTAATTATATCCTTAAATTATTATGTAATTGAGTTAAGATAAATAATTACCGGACAATATTACTAACTATGAAAAAGATAAATTTGTTGTCATGTTTGCCTTTTTTTCTCACTTAAAAAGGACAAATAATTGTCATCTTTGTATTGATTACTAACAAAATGCAAATTTTCATTTTTTAAAAAGAAGTAAACTGTCACTTTTAAAATTGAAAAGACGACAAACAATAGTAAAATTAAATAAATCATTTAAATTTATACATAAAAATTACACGTTTTAATTTTAATATATATGCAATTTAATAAGTTGTTCGAAATACAATTAATTAGAATATCATACAAATATTTGTATACATTCAATTAAGATCATAAATGTCACATGGTGATATTTTTGTCCTTTTAATTAGTTAATGTTAAACAACTCACATTTTAAATTTGTGTTGAATTTATTTAGTAACAAACAACTTTCTCTAAATAGTTTGTAAGCTAATCTATTTAAATAAATCTACTAGTATAAATATAAACCATAAAATCAAGAAAATACATAAAATGATTTAAGGATATTTTTGTCTTTAACCTAGACTTATATCATGATATTATTTCTTATGTCTTGCTAATCCCTCTAAATGAAAGATATTAGTAATACATCATATAATACCATGTAAGAGGTATAACTAATCCATAAATTAATTATACATATTTGAATTCTTACCAAATGTAGTACTAAATAGGGAAAAGGGTAAAAAATAACCTTCAACTTTATTTTATTGGTTGATTTTATCTGTGCTATTAAAATTAAATTATTTTTATCCATGTCGTCAATAAATTTAACAAATATGCCCCTCCTTGAATGGAAAGCACCAAATCAATTAAAATTACCAAATTTTACTTAAATTACCTAATTTTAACCCGACTGACCCACTTAAAAAAAATTACCAGTTTTTTAAATATCCAAATCAACCTTATTTTTCCACCATCATCAAAGCCACCACCCTCTCCAAGATCTCCTTCACCATCACCACCGAAACCACTACCTCAAAGCAATTAGACTCCTTCCTAACATCATAATCTATTAGTTAATTAACAAATTCATAATCAAATACTGTGAATGAAGGAAGAAATTCGTGTCTATATATGTCTAACACAAAAAACTTGTACAAAAACTTCATTTAATTTTGTCAAGTGCAAATAAGATGTCATCCCTTTCGGACTAAACTTCATTCAATTTTGAGATCAGTGCAAGATTTCATCTCAACATTCTTCAAGTTATTATTTTTTCAAGTTTGAATTGTCCACAACCACAAGATTAAGAAAAGGAGATTGACAGGATGCTAAAGTGAATGTTTCATATGTCACTGAAAACTAGAAGGAATTTCGGTCTTAGGATGCAAGAAATCTACTCTTTATAGGACTGCTGACTTGGAGGAGGTAGAGTAGTGGGAGAGGTAATAATTTTGACGGTGATAGTGAAGCAGATCTCAGAGAGGGATGGTGGTTTTGGTGATGGTGGAAAAGATAAAGTTGATTTGGATAATTAGAAAATGAATTATATATTAAGTGAGTCGAGTCGAATTAAAGTTGGATAACTTAAATAAAATTGCATAATTTTAATTGATGTGGGACTTTTTATCTAAGAAGGAGTATATTTGTTAAGTTTATTGACGACACGAGGTAAAAATAACTTAATTTTAACATAAAGATTAAAGTCAAATAATAAAATAAAGTTAAGGAATACTTTTAATCCTTCTCCATACTAAATAATATCACACATAATATTCAAAGTCTTCTAAAGCAATTCTAGAAAGAAACGTGTTTTACCGAACCGACCATCAAGAGCCGACACGTGTGGGTGTGTTTAGTAGGGAGGATAACATTTTTGAGAAAATATTCTTCATTTAGGGTGTGTTTGGTAGGGAGGAAAATATTTTTCTTGGAAAACAAGTAGATTTTGGACTTCTTTTCTCATGTTTGGTTGGTGAGTAGAAAATATTTTCCCGGAAATAATTTTTAGTGTTTGATTTATGAATGAAAAATGTTTTTGAGAGACATCTTTTATTTTTAGTAGAGTAAAAATAATTTTTGAAATTGAAAAATATTTTTTAAAATATTTTTTTCTTTTGGAATGGTGGTGGGGGTGGGGTAGGGGGTGGGGTAGGGGGTAGGAGTGAAAAAATAAAAATTTGAAGTTAATAGTATTTTTAAAAAATAAAATTAATTTTTTTTTGTGGGTGAGGGGTGGGGGTGGGGGTGGGGGTGGGGGGTGGGGGGATGGCGGGGGAGGGGGGTAGGAGTTTAAAAATAAAAATTTGAAGTTGAAAATATTTTAAAAAGCAAAAATAATTTTTTGGGGAGGGAATGGGGTTGGGGGGCTAGCCGGTGGTGGTTGGTGGAGGGAGGTCAAGGATCGGATGAAAAAATAAATTTTTGAAATTGAAAATATTTTTTTAAAATTGATGTTTTTCCAAAAAAAAATGTAATTTGAAATTGGAGGAGAGTTTTGAAAAATGTTTTCCTTAATTTTTGAAGGGAAGTCATTTTCCTTAATTTTGAGGAAAATAAGTTGATTTGGGAAACATTTTTCAAAACTTTTATTCCAACCAAACATGAGAAAATTGAAAAACATACCAAACACACTCTTATCTTGTATTTGATTTTTTAAGAAAATGTATTTTCTACAAAAATAAAAAAAAAGTTGTTCAAAATATAGAAAATGACGTTGGACTGAAAAAATTAGTTAAATAATAAAAATATATTATTTTTAATAGCTTAGATTTTATAATTGAGATGTTCATTCACTTTCATCGTACACTAATTTTACCCAAAAGCGTCTATTCAATGACCAATCATGTAAAACTTATTAAATTGCAAATCTGGAGCTAAAGACAAAGTGAATTTCAATTAGTATATTCGTCATCACACATGATATATAAAAAAAAATGATATCTCAGCTCTTTCTTTTTGACTCACACCATATTCCATATATACAATTTTAGATCTTATCATTTAGGTGGCGGCTAAAATTGGAAAATAATTGTCAAAGCCATCCAACATGCTAGTATTATTTATTTCCAGTTGGAATAGTATTATCTTAGTGCATTTCTTCTGCTTATGTTACTTACAAAAATAAGTTATATATACAGAGAGGACGTTGCCTCCCTATACACTCCAAAATCATATCACAAAGTGATTTTAATTTCTCGTATAAACAATGACTTTTGTTATCCTCAAGAATCTCTTTCTATCCTCTCTGCGTAAATTCATCCACAAAGATTTCCATGAGATCTTCGACAAAATGACGCTCATCGATAAATTATTTTTTCTGGTAAGAAGAGTTCGACCTAATGCTTTATTTTATGTACAAGTTGATCCACATGTGATTTTCTTTTTTTCGTTTATTTTCTACGTAGTAGCTAATAATGTGAGATGCATGCAGATTGTTCATTTTATTGATAAACATAACTTTTGGCACCGGCTACCGGTATTCTTTGGGTTACTTTATCTTGGAGCACGGCGGAGTCTTCACCAGCAATATAATTTGATCAACGTCGGTAGAACACCTACCGGCGTTCGATCAAATCCGGCAGATTACCCTTACAGAACTGCTGATGGAAAATTCAATGACCCTTTTAATGAAGGAGCAGGCAGTCAATTTTCTTTCTTTGGCAGGAATATGATGCCTCTTGATCAGAATAATAAGGTACTCCATAAATAAGCTTTGATTTTCTATGTCAATATAATTAGTTAGACGAGATAAAAACAATGACCCTCATCAATATATCTTTTAATTTAACTGTCTAATTTTAAGAAACAAGGAGAAAATTTTGAATATTTCATGTGGGTTTAAATTAAAAATGTGTGTACTTCTGTAAATATTTTGCTATAAAAATTGCATAGGTCAAGAAAATGAATTTATATATGAGGCCCCCGGTAAATCATAAATTGATATGCGTCTGACTTTAACATGAGGGGTTTAACATCGATAAATCATAAATGAAGACGAATTTTACTTTGATATTATGTAAAAGTTAGCGCATTATACTTAACCTAACAAACTAAAAATAAAAATAAAATAGTTGAATTAGGATTGCGAGAGTAATTATATTAAAAAGAAATCTAAAATTTAAGAGAGGTAGGTGATGATAATGGAGAAGTAACTACTATTATTTTTTTTAATAGACGGGTTAGCTTTTTAGGTAATATAATGAAGGCAAATTATTTAAACATATTCTTTTGACTTTTTCTAATAAAAAATAAAATGAAATGTGTGCAGTTAAAGAAACCAGATCCAATGGTAGTAGCAACGAAGCTTCTAGCACGAAGAAAATTCATAGACACTGGAAAACAATTCAACATGATCGCTGCATCTTGGATACAATTTATGGTTCATGATTGGATCGATCATTTGGAAGATACTCAACAGGTAAGCCTACTTGAATTTCATATATATAAAATTTAGTGGCGGAGTAAGATTTATTAGTAAGGGGGTTCAAAAATTGAAGAAATAGACACACGAAGTAGTCGAAGGGGGTTCAACATCTACTATATATAAATAAAAATTATTTTAACCATGTAAAAATGATATAATTTTTTGCTGAAGGAGGTTAGGATGAAACCCCTAATGACAATGTGGCTCCGCCAATAATATATAGTTTGTGAAAATAAAATAATCGGTAAGCTTACGTAAATGTACATAGCTATTTCACCAATATAAGTGTACATTATTTATACACCAAAAATTTAAAAAGGGCACATCAAAAAATTTTAACCAAAAGAACAAAATCACTCCTAACAAAGCGATTTCCTTCAGATAAAATTAACGTCGTTACTATGTACATATTTTATAAACTAGATGTCTCAAAGATATTAGGATGTAGTTTTCTCGAAATATATTACTTGTGACAAACTTAGTTGGTACTATAAAATTTGTGCACAGGTTGAGCTAAGGGCACCAAAAGAAGTTGCTAATGAATGTCCTCTCAAGTCGTTTAGGTTTAACAAATCCAAAGTAACTCCAACAGATTTTTATGAAATCAAAACAGGTCACTTGAACAGCCGTACTCCCTGGTGGTAAGATTTCTAAATATTTATCATAAATTCATTTAGACAAACTAAATTATTATTTGGTCCTATATAAGTGTTGCTTTAGAAAAAAAAGAGAGTGCAGAATAATTATTTTAAGTTTTCATATGAAGGGACGGAAGTGTAATTTATGGAAGTAACGAGGATGTTTTGAAGAAAGTGAGAACATTTAAAGACGGAAAACTGAAATTAGCAGAAAATGGACTCATCCAACAAGATGAAAATGGAAAAATTATATCTGGTGATGTTCGTAACAGTTGGGCTGGACTTTTAACACTTCAAGCTCTCTTTGTTCAAGAGCACAATGCTGTTTGTGACACTTTGAAGGTACGTACTAATTAATCATATTGGAGTCTAACTATTAGTAACACGAAAAATAATTAAGACAGGTTGTTATCATACGTATGTTTATATTTGAGATAGCGGATGATCTTGAATCTTTTTTTAAAAAAAACAACTTCGATTTTCAATATTTCAGAAAGAATATCCCGAATTAGAGGATGAAGAGTTGTATCGTCATGCAAGGCTAGTCACTTCAGCTGTAATTGCTAAAATTCACACCATAGATTGGACTGTTCAGCTTCTCAAAACCGATACTATGCTAGCAGGAATGCGTGCCAATTGGTTAGTATTTATCTCTGTATATCAACTATTCTATCGTCTAGCGTAATTAAATTAAAATTAATTTGTATGATGACAGGTATGGATTACTAGGAAAGAAATTCAAGGATACATTTGGGCATGTTGGTTCCATTTTAAGTGGTGTTGTTGGAATGAAGAAACCTGAGAATCATGGAGTGCCTTATTCCTTAACTGAAGAATTTGTGTGTGTTTATAGAATGCATCAACTCTTACCTGATACACTTCTGCTAAGAAATATAGATGCCACGCCTGGACCAAACAAATCTCTTCCTTTAACTAATGTGTAAGCTAAGTCATCATTATATACGCTATTTTAGTATATACTGACAAAAAATAATAATAATTTAATTTCTCATTGCAATACTGAAATTGTAGAATTCCCATGGAAGAAGTAGTTGGGAGTAAAGGAAAAGAGAATTTATCAAGAATTGGGTTTACTAAGCAAATGGTTTCCATGGGTCACCAAGCTAGTGGAGCTCTTGAGCTTTGGAATTATCCAGTGTGGATGAGAGATCTTATTGCCCAAGATGTTGATGGAACTGATAGGACACATCATATTGACCTTCCAGCCCTTGAAAGTAACTTTATTTTCTATTACAATCAATAAAATAGCTTTACTGTTAATAATTTGGTCCAAAAATGAACTGGTAATTTGTTCAAAAACTATAAATATGCTTAAGGTCACATAGTCATATGAGTATTTTTTTTCATTAATTATATTTTGATTGCAGTTTATAGGGATAGAGAAAGAAGTGTTCCTAGGTACAATGACTTTCGAAGAGGAATGCTACAAATTCCTATTTCGAAATGGGAAGATTTGACAGATGATGAAGAAGCAATCAAAACACTTGGTGAAGTATATGATGATGATATAGAAGAGTTGGATTTATTAGTGGGACTCATGGCCGAGAAAAAGATTAAAGGATTTGCCATTTCAGAAACAGCTTTCAACATATTCCTTCTCATGGCTATAAGGTTTGTAACTAAACAAGAAAATTTTATGCATTACTATTATATCTTTTTTTTACACAATTAGGTAACTTTTGAATTTACAGGAGGTTAGAGGCAGATAGATTTTTCACAAGCAATTACAATGAGGAGACATACACAAAGAAAGGATTGGAATGGGTGAATACTACTGAGAGTTTGAAAGATGTTTTAGATCGTCATTATCCAGAAATGACTGATAAATGGATGAATTCCAACAGTGCATTTTCTGTTTGGGATTCTTCTCCAGAACCTCATAATCCTATTCCACTCTATTTTCGTGTTCCTCAGTAGTAGACCTCAAAATCATGTGTGTAACTATTTATTAATACCGTACAAGTTTGTATTTAAGGCGTCTGGTTCTATTTCATCAAAATAATATATTGTTTCTTGGTCTGTGAAAATAACTATTAGTTAATTTTTATTATATACTCCCTCCGTCCATAATTGTTTGTCATGTTAAGGTCATGCACACTCTCAAGGAAAATTTAATACAATGTGTAATTTGACTAATATAACCATATCAAGAATATCAAAAATCTATCTAACTTTCCAATTGAACTACACTATCATTAAGGGTAATTTTGGAAAAAAGTGACTAATTATTTCTTGATTATTTAAATTGACAATTAATCTTGGATATCTATTTTTAATATACCTGCCAAACAATTCTGGACGGAAGGAGTATATATTATCATACAATGGCTTATTACTACATCGTCGAGGAGATATAGCACTCGTATATATGGACCAGCTTGTTGTATGGAAAATATTTGCATGGACCATGCATCATAATGCTTGAAGATTAATTCAACAAAAAGTAGGTATATATCTTTATCTAGAAGTTTAGAATTAGCGGTAGTGCATTTTCAAAAGGTTTTCTTTGAAATTTTGAACAGCAGTAGGCATCGATATAAACACATCGCATATTCCTACGTGAACACGCCAGAAGTATAATTATTTAACAAAACTCCTTTAAATTTTATAACCATGGCACTTCCGATCCAATATACAAATTAATATTGATGATAAAAGTGTTGGGTTATCCCACATCGGAACATCGGAAGTGGAAGGGGCTGGTGATCAATTTATAAGTGTAAGGGAAAGCCTCAACCTTTGAGCTAACTTTTGGGTTGAGAAGGCCCAAGACCACCCAACATTGGTATCAGAGCCCAGGTTGTCAACAAGTCTCAGCCCACCGGGATAAACTGGGTTGTCGCTCTCTCCAGCCCAAGGCCCGATGTGTGAAGGGGGAGATTGTTGGGTTATCTCACATCGAAAGTGGAAGGGGCTGGTGGTCAATTTATAAGTGTGAGGGAAAGCCTCAACCTTTGAGCTAGCTTTTGTGTTGAGAAGGCCCAAGACCACCCAACAAAAAGGCTATCTAATACTTTATAATTAGCTTCGTGGGAAAAAATAAGTAGGATTTCTATTTATATATAGGTGTTCCATAAATTTTATTGAGCTGCCCTATAGGGTTCACTTTCATAAATCTTGGCATTGAAATTTAGGGTAAAGTTGAGGAATTAGTCACTTAAATTTCAAGTAGAACGTAACTAATTCGTTTGGCTACAATGTCTGAATTGTCAAAGTCATCCATGATCCAATGTGTGCTATTTTTCGTACGTAGGTGTCTAAAGTCTTATGATTCTGTAAATTATATAGTAGTATCTGTATTAGTATTATATAAATAGGATGTTCTCTTCATTTATGTATATTCCAAATTAAACAAAAAACATCATATCATATCACAATTGTCTTTATTAACGACGAAATTGATAACGTAATGCATTTGGTTATGGCATTCATCGAGAATCTCTTGCTATCCCATCTTCGTAATTTCATTCACAAAGATTTTCATCAAGTCTTTGAGGAAATGACTCTAATCAACAAATTTTTGTTTCTGGTAATTCTTTTATTAGATTAATTATCTTCTTCTTCTTCTTTTTTAACCCTAATTCTCAAATTGATTATATTTACCTTTTGAACTGATCATAGGAAGCTAAGACTAAACTTTTGCTACTTTAATCAAACTTTAATAAAATATCAAAGTCGTCATGTCTGATTTTCAACTCAAAAGAAGTGATCAACATTACAATTATTTCCTTTCCATTATTAATTTACGTTCGTTATAATTAATGTGAGACGTACGTAGATGGTCCATTTGGTTGATAAATTGAACTTTTGGCACCGGCTACCGGTGTTTTTGGGGCTAGCTTATCTTGGAGCGCGGCGGCGCCTTCACCAGCAATATAATTTAATCAACGTCGGTACAACAACTGCCGAAGGAAAATATAACGACCCAGGCAGTGAATTTTCCTTCTTTGGGAGGAATATGATGCCTGTTCATCAGCTTAACAAGGTAATATATGACTAATAATACATCTTCTATTTACCTTTAGTTTAATTAAAAATCAAGAGAGACCAAATTTTTAATTTCTTTAAAACATGAAAAATGCAGTTAAAGAAGCCAGATCCAATGGTAGTAGCAACAAAGCTGCTAGCACGTAGAAAATTCATAGACACTGGAAAACAACTTAACATAATAGCTGCCTCTTGGGTACAATTTATGATTCATGATTGGATGGATCATATGGAAGACACTAAGCAGGTCAAGAATCAAAGCTCCATCTTAGATAATTAGATTTTGCTACTAAAATAGTTACATTGGCTAATTTTTATTATTGTTGGTAATATTAATGTTGTGTGCATGCATGCACAGATGAAAATTGATGCACCTAAAGAAGTTGCAAGTCAGTGCCCTCTAAAGTCTTTTAAATTTTACAAGTCCACGGAAACTCCTACGGGCTTAGATGAAATCAAAACGGGTCACTTGAACATACGTACCCCTTGGTGGTAAATATTTCATACATTACTGCAATAATTTACATTTTTGCTCTCAATGAACATTAGTATAATGTATATATGCATATTACCAACACGGGTTGTGGTGCACTGATAACATGGGTTATGGTGCATTAGTGGGAGTGCTTCACCCGTAACCAGAGGTTTCGGATTCGAGCCCTGGTATAGAAAAAATCATGTTGGAGTGCCACCCCCGAATAGACGTCCCTGCAAAAAATCCTATTGGGAGCACCACCCTTGAATGGGTCATGTAGTGCGCAATCCGGACTTAGTCGAAGCTCTAATGTGGGCTCCAAACACCGACTGTGGAAAAAGAAAGAAGTATATATGCGTATTTAAAACAGATGACAAGTTTTTCTATTCTTTATTAATTTTCTTGTATTTTGTAATCTATGATATATGAAGGGATGGAAGTGCAATTTATGGAAACAAGGCAGATGATTTAAAGAAAGTAAGAACATTTATAGACGGAAAGTTGAAAGTATCAGAAAATGGGCTTATCCAACAAGATGAAAATGGAAAAATCATCTCTGGTGATGTTCGCAATACTTGGGCTGGACTTTTGACACTCTACGCTCTCTTTGTTCAAGAGCACAATGCTGTTTGTGATGCCTTGAAGGTACTAATAACTAGTCATATTCATTATTCCCTCGCTTTCACTTTTATTTATTATATTGCGTTTTTTAAAATTTATTTTATTTAATTTAAGACTAAATTAGATTACATTAATTCAATATTTTAAAGATTACTATAAAATGTAATCTTTTGCATATCAATATGATCATGAAAAAGTACATCATAAAATGTTAGTCTAAGTTCTTATAATTTGATTATAAAGAGGGAAATCATGACAATTAAAAGTGGGTGGAATGAGTAGCAATTAACTTTTTTGTTCCTTAATTGCCAATAAACTTGATACGTTAAGATACGTAGACATTGTATCTAAGTTTTAACGTGCCATACATATTAATATTGAATTCACTACTAAAATCACCGATGTCACTATTGCACGTCGCTAATTCATAGCTAAGCAGGATTAGCAACGGATTTTGGTGTTTAACTATAAAAATTATGTCACTAAATCCAGTTTTTCCTTGATATATTTGTATAGATGACTTGATTATCTATTTTTCCAGAAAGAATATCCAGAGTTGAAGGACGAAGACTTGTATCGTCATGCTAGGCTGGTGACTTCTGCTGTCATTGCAAAAGTTCACACCATAGATTGGACTGTCGAGCTTCTCAAAACTGACACCTTGCTCGCTGGAATGCGTATCTCTTGGTTAATACTCTTAAAAAATACTCTAGCTGTGACATTTTATGTGACACCAGTTGATTTCGATGGAGTGAAGGGAGTGTAAACATATGGTACACGAGTCTAACTCAACTTCAAAAGTTAGTTCTTAAGAGGAGGTTTGTCCAAGTCCATATAAGGATACCAAATTCCTATCTCCTACCGATGCAGGACTTCTTAACAGGGAGTAGTTATTTTAATATTTTTTTTCATGTTTTGTGACGAAATAATTAATATTGTAGGTATGGATTGCTAGGGAAAAAGTTTAAGGATACATTTGGCCACATTGGAGGAGATTTTTGGTTGAGTGGCTTTGTTGGAATGAAGAAACCTAGAAACCATGGAGTGCCTTACTGTTTAACTGAGGAATTTTCGAGTGTATATCGTATGCATCAACTCTTACCTGATACTCTTCAGCTCAGAAATATAGATGCAACACCTGCACCAAACAAGTCTCTCCCTTTGACTAATGAGTAAGTAACTCTTATTTATATACGCGCTATTTCATTCACACTTGAACATGATTAAAGTAGTCATATATATATATATATATTGTGCATTAGGATCCCAATGGAAGATTTAATTGGAGGTAAAGGAGCGGAGAACTTATCCAAAATCGGGTTTATTACTCAAATAGTTTCAATGGGGCATCAAGCATGTGGAGCTCTTGATCTTTGGAATTATCCAATGTGGATGAGAGATCTTGTTGCTCAAGATGTTGATGGAACAGACAGACCAGATCATGTTGACCTTGCAGCTCTCGAAAGTAAGTTTATTCGTTTTTTTTAAAAATAATAATATTAATTCACTTATTTGGATGTTACGTAGTTTATAGGGACAGGGAAAGAAGCGTTGCAAGGTACAATGAATTTCGAAGAAGGATATTCCAAATTCCCATCAGTAAATGGGAAGATTTGAGAGATGATAAGGAAGTAATTGAAACACTTGTTGAAGTATATGGTGATAATAATGTAGAAGAATTGGATTTGTTAGTTGGAATCATGGCGGAGAAAAAAATCAAAGGCTTTGCTATTTCTGAAACTGCTTTTTTCATATTCCTTTTCATGGCAGGAAGGTTGGTAAAATATGATATCTGATGAGTTGTAAAATTATTATTACTTACTAGTAATATAAAGTTGATATATTTTTGAAAATGCATGGCAGGAGGTTAGAGGCAGATAGATTTTTCACAAGCAATTACAACGAGGATACATACACAAAGAAAGGATTAGAATGGGTGAATAATACTGAAGGTTTGAAAGATGTTTTAGATCGTCATTACCCAGAAATGACTGATAAATGGATGAATTCAAACAGTGCATTCTCCGTTTGGGACTCTTCTCCACAACCTCACAATCCTATTCCACTTTATTTACGTCTTCCTTAGCACTACATCTCTCATCTATATATATGATCAACGTATTGTGAAGTTTGTATTGTATTTATGGTTCCTTGTTCTATTTCTAATAAGCCAGCTTGCACTACTGTATCAGCTTGTAATATTGATGTTTTTTTTTTATTTTTTAATAAGAGATTTATAATTTCTTATATATCAATGTTTTACCAACATAGATTGTGATGCAATGATAATCTTGAAATCGACCCTGGGTATAAAAAAATTATATTGGGAGCACACCATCAAATGGAGCGATTGATATTTAGTCAAGGCTTTCGTGCTATGGACATCTGGTGGAAAAAAAAGTTTCATGTTTTAACAAATTATTGTAACATGAGTCTTCTTTAAAGTAAATAATAATTGAAACTTAACTGAACCGAAAAGGAACAAAGATAAAGTGAATTAGTTAGAAAAATTAATGTTATATGCGATTATTTAAGCAAACAAAACTATATGATAAGATTTTTATAAATAATCAAACCGAACTATGCGTCTATAACTGATTTACATTCTAAACTCATTTGGGCCTATTATTTATGGAGGACGACTTCCATAATTAATCATAATCAACTAGCTAATTGCAAAGTTTGAGATCGATTATATGAACTTTTTAGGACAATGTTGTTTCATTTAAATTTAGTTTTATATTATTCATATACTATATGAAATTAAAATAGAAAATACTAGTACACATTTTCTCTTTATTTTTTGTTGAGATATAAATATTGAAGGTTATGAATTTTGATTCATTTTTGTGACCCAAAGTAGTCTGGCCCACATATTTAAGGTGATGGCCCATGGGCCAAGAAGTAAGGTCCAGTATAAATTCAGCTCGGAGGTCCTAGTCCAACTATTACGTAGCGTCCTTTTGGGCTTTTAACATATTTTGATCACTCGATAAAAAATAATTAAAATTGTTAGTTAAATGTATAAGAAAATATACACTAATTATATATATTATGATTTTGTAAGCAAAAATATATACTTGTCGGCTATTATTTTGAAGGAAAAATTATGTGGGATGACAAACATTTCTAAGTAATTAGTTAATAAGAGTATAGTTTAGTTTATTTATGGTCAGTATCAGTTTTTTGTCATAATTAATGGGACCCACCATCTATTTGTATATCCAATCTTAAAGACCTTTTTATGCTTTTGTATATAATTTTATACAAAATCAATCTTATCTCTCCTATGCTCATTCCGTCTTTCTCCTAAAATCACTCCTCCAATCCTATTTTGAATTGAAAAAATTTCACATTCTCCCTCGCTTTCAATTTTCACAGGTAACTGCCAAATTCAACCCACGAATTCGAATTTTTTTTTAAAAAAAATTATTATTTCTTATCAGATTATAAATTTTTTAAAATCAGTTGACAATCCACCCTCGTTTTCATGGGCTTAACTCAAGATCTTTGGGGTTAATGTAGGATCTATTGCAAAATCTAATCAAGTATAAGATGAAGAATCTATTGAAGAATTGAGATCCAGAAAAAAAAATTATTCAATGGCAATTCAAAAAGATTTATCAACGCAAAAACTAGCGGCATTAAAATTGTTGAAGGAAGAAGTAAGAGGAAAGCCATAAGCACTGGTTCAAGAGATGGTGAATCTGCTTCATCTGAAATTGACAAATCTGAAGATCACTAGGATCATCAGGTAGTGTCTTAAAACACAATTATAGATAGAATATTTAGTTACTTATGTGCAAATATACATAAAATTATTTTTAAGTAATAATTGTATATAGTATATTGCATGTTTAAATCACACATGTTTCAGTTATTTGTACTTTTTTTCTAGTTATATAAATGAAAGAGATAAAAAGTACTAAGTATATGTATAGTTTATTCCTTAATTATATTGTAAATTGTATATCAGGATTTGTATATATATTTTATTAGTTATATAAAAATTATTTAAGTTATGTGTATGATGACTTATATTAAGGTAATATGTATATAGGGACTTGTATATTAAAGACATTGTATATGGTTTACAAATATAGTTTGTAGATATATATAAAAGAGAATTGTATATAGTTTATGACTAAATTATAATTGTATATTGTAATTTGTATATTCTAGTAGTTATATACAAATTACTGAATATATATATTAAGTTGTATATTAATATAATATATACAAAATTGTATGAGACAGTTAAACATATTTAAGTACCATATTCATACACATATTAATAAACAAATATAGTTTGTAGATATATAAAAAAGAATTACAAATACATATATAGTTTATTTCTACAAATTTTTAGTCTTAAAATGAAATAATATAAAGTAATTTGTATATAAGTACTAGAATATACAAAATACCGTATATAAAACTACTCCTTCCCTTTTCTTTTTTTTTGTTAAAAGCCAATAATCATATATACAAGGGCAACTTTCACATATAGCAAATAAAAAATTTATATTTGTATGTTATAGCAAAGTTTGCATAATTGCGTTTCATAGCAAACATATAACTGTATAATTCGCTATACATATACAATTGTATGATTCTCTGGCCTAAATTGTATAATTCGCTGGCATCACCATACATATACAATTGTATAATTCACTGGCCTAAATTGTATAATTCGCTGCAATTGTATAATTTGCTGTGGAGCACAATTAAATCAAAGGGTAGCTATTATATTTATTTTATATTATTAGTTTGCTATTATATACAATTATCCCTATATACAATTACCATATTACGATGGGCATATATACAATTAAAAACACACAATCGACGATACATTAAATTTAAATTTATTATCGCTCGAGTGTTTCATACGATTTATCTAAGTTGTATAAATACAGAAAAATTGATAAATACTTTTTACTTTTTATACCATCAAAATCAACACAACAGAAAATTGTTTCATAATTTCAGTATTTCTGATATGCTAAACGATTGTATACGATATTGCAGTTCAAAACATGAAGTTTTCATCTATGAAAAATTACATGTCGCTGAATATATCAGAAAATTGATTAATCTGATGCTTCAGTGATGCGCACAAGTTGGTACTGTCTTTCTATCGCTTTAGAATTCTTGTTTGGAAAAATATTTGATTTTGAACGTTTAACTTAAATCATGACATTATTTAAATTTATTGTTACCGTACTTAGTGCTACTGTTACCATTTAACTGAAAAAATAGAATTTGTATAAATAAAATTTAAAAAAAAACATTTATACAAATTTAAAGGTACAACAAACTAAACTATACTCATAAAAATACAATTATATAAACTATACCCATAAATTGTTATTTCATAAAATATATTTGCCATAAATGAAAATTTCCCATATTTTAATGGGCAAAAGGCTAAACAATGTAAAACTTCCATTGGGTTATTGTCAATTCTTGAACCACCATTTCCACATTCACCAAATAATGTTTACTTACTACCCTATCAGTCTATGACGACTTACGTAACAGTCATTCTTAATTTAAATTCAATTAATAAAATAATTTTCAAGTCAATTGTTAATTGTTATACTCCATTTAAATATTAAAATATTTTTATATTAATAATATTGTACACCAAAGTGATGAAACGTCAGTTTCGTGACCCTGTTTTAGATTTTATCTATTTCAGAGAACAAAAGGGGTACACTTTGGCACGTCTATCTTCAAAATATTTCCAATTTGGTGCTTTTTAATAAAACATTGAAACTTTTAACTTTAAAACAATAGTTATTATTATTTTGTTTTTGATAACAATTGATAAATGGGGAATCAAAAGGAGTTGAAAAACATTTCTATCATTTAGAATTGATAAACTATTTATTATCTATAATAAAAAAATCCATAAATATAAGCATGATTCTAGAACAATATCATATCATATCTTGCACAATATTAATAGTATGATTATACATAGTTAAAATAATATATTGTCCCAAATAAAATCATATTTGATACGGTCGACCGTTTTCTTTTTTTAAAGATGGCTATCTAATTTTATACTTAATTTTAATATTAAAAAGATCGCTAACTTAAAATTCTAGTAGTTTAATTACCAAGTAAATTATTTCTATTTTTTTAAAAAATGAAATGACTACCTAGTGGCACTGGTTACTTGCTTGTACAAGAAACTAAAATATTTTTATTTATTGATTGAATCATTCAATAAATAATTAAGAAAGTGGAAATAGAAATATCAAAGCTGACTTCTTTTACTCATTCAAAGGATAAAAAAAAAAAGATTACAAATAATAAGTGAAAGTGACAACCTTTTATTAATTCAAAGTTTAAAATAGTAAATGTGCTCATAGAATTACATCCAGTATTTGAATCAACCAGCAATAAATATTCAATGTGCATGTAAACACCACGTTACAAATTTGGACCAAGTAAATATCATTTTTCCCTCCATCCAATCTTTAATGTTACCTAAAGCATACAGTAATTAAACATGAAACTTTTATTTACATAAATTATGATTAAAATGTGTCTATTTTTTTTCCTCAAGAAGAATAAGCTATGTATTACTGCTAGTATTAATTTTAAATTGGATAAGCTTGACAAGGAAAATTTCAAACAATTTATACGTGTAAGATCGAAATTCTTATTGTGCCATCATAAATTAAATTAATAAATCCAAACAAGTTTGAATGGGTGGATTAGTTGTGAATAAGTTAATTAAATGACTACCTAAGTATTTGTTGGCCTCGTACTTTTAGAAGATTAAGTAATGCTAATTAATTGATTTTTAATTGGTTTCACTCCAAACTTGAGAGTTGAGACCGTTCTTGTACTCTAATTGGTGTTGAAGACTTTAGATTCCGATGTATTCAAATTCTTTGGTTTGTTATTCAATAGTACGAAATTTCTATAAGAAATCGAATAGAAGAAAATGATATTTTCAGATCTCTTATAAGATCATAAAAATTTTAATAGGTGTGTCAAGTCTAAATTTGATTAGTAAAAAAAAGATCGAGGGAGTAGTATATCTATTAAGAAAAAATAATGATCGATATAGTGAGTGTATATTTTACCCTATTAATTGATAGAGTCTTAAACATATTTACTCACCACATTTTTCAAACACATTAACTCAATGTTAATAAATTGAGCTAATGTAAGAAAAAAATTATCCTTCTTTAATTTGTAAAAATAGAAAATAAATTAGAAAATATTTGACAAGTAAATACTATAGGAATGGAGAGGGTTTTTGATAGGAAATTTAATTAAGCAAATGTGATTGGTTAGTTAGGCTGGACCGATCTCTGTTAATATTCTTCAACTATATTATTATATGATGACAACTTTTTTTAAATTTGGTGTTCGATATTCATATTAGAATAAAGTGTTTTTAGATAAAGGTGACTCTATATTCAAGAGACTCGAACTAGAAAACTCTAATTTAAAAGAAAGGTTGTTAAACTACTCCATTACAATCCTGATTGATTATAACACACTTTTTATACCATATAATTTACATTAATTACCCACAATACTTGACATTTTAGTAGATGTAGTTTTTGTTGGTATAAATCAAATTATTTTTTATAATATAATGAGTACGTACAAGGCGTAGTTGAAACTGCAGAATATAAAAACATTGACTGGGTAATTAGAAAGTGTACAAAATCACACGACATGATATCATTTCTATATGTTATTTTTCTCTTACACAATTCTAAACTGTTGCTATAAGTAATTTTAAAATATTTCGTGTGTCTCATGATTACGTACATTCAATCGTTGTTCACATTTGACACTTCCATATTTAAAGTATGACGAAGCAGATTAGGTCACTTTGAATATAAATGTAAGAAATAGCGTTAGATTTGACCTAGCTAGCTGCCTGCATTGACCAACTCATGAGGTGCCACAATTTTCTACAATTTTCTTAAAAAATCTACCTAAATAGCAGTTCATCCAATCGATCAAATTAAAAATAGTTTATAATATGTGTTATTCACCTGTATGTTAATTTATAAGCTATGTATATCAACTAGCTATTTGTATTTTTGTAATATAATCATATGTTATTTAAAATTTACTAGCTCGATTAATTAAATTCCACACCATGAATTAAGGGAAAAGCTTTACTTATCAATAATATATGCATTTACAATTTGAACCTAAGAATTTTGAGATATGTAAAGATTATTCGTATTTGCACAATAGAATTGTCAAAGGAACATATCCAAGATTTGATTTAGTTTTATTTGTGTGGGGGTTGGGTGGGGGTTGGGGGTTGGGGTGGGGGGCAATCGTACGTGCCTTGTGCATCTGTTACGTATCTTTATATAAAGTGAGGATTTGCCTTCATATATACTACAAAGCGTATATAGAACATCACATTTCATACAATTGTATTGTTCTTATTAATTACTATCATATATATAAAATAGGAAACATGACTATGATTATGCTGAAGAATCTCTTGTTCTCCCCTCTTCGTGGTTTCATCCACGAAGATTTTCATCAGATATTTGACAAAATGAATCTCCGCGACAAACTTTCATTTCTGGTAATTAATCATTCTACTTATTAGTCTATATCTTTGTGATGCCCTAATTCTTAATTACCATAGAATCACTTAAAATGCTTCATATATATATGTTGTTTTTAAAAACGTGTTACTTCAATTATTATAACTTTTTTATACAAATTAAGATTTTTCATCATTTGTCTGATGAAAGAAAGAATATTTTGGATAAAATCGTATTAGTAAGTATATTCTGTCAACTTGCATATGCAGATAGTTCACATCATTGATAAACATAACCTGTGGCACCGAGTACCGGTGTTTTTAGGGCTAGTTTATCTTGCACTTCGTCGGCATCTTAATCAGGAATATAATTTGATCAACGTCGGTAGAACACCTACCGGAGTCCGATCAAATCCCGGGGACTTCCCTTATAGAACTGCAGATGGTAAATATAATGATCCTTTCAATGAAGGAGCAGGAAGTGAATTTTCTTTCTTTGGGAGGAATATAATGCCTGTTGATCAACATGACAAGGTACTATAACAATGCTTCACTCCCTTTCATAAATGAATTATAATCAAATTCAATATGCATGTATACTATTCTGATGATGTCATGTTAATACACTTATATAATTTCTACACTAGTAGTTGTCGGCTATCGCATATCGTGTATTAGGTGATAAAGTATGAACCATCCGCAAATTGAAAATAAGGAAATGACAAGAGGAGAGGAATCTAAACTCAAAGTCTACTTAAATCATTAAATATAAATATTACTACAAGTTAATATTTATATTTAGCTAGTTATATTGTTACTCATTAACGGTTTAGTTTGATATCTTTATTTGGCTCAAGTGGTATATATCATGAAAGTTTATGTTCAAGAAAATCATTTTCTTGTACCGTTATATATTGTATCCAAAATATTTACGTAATAACATCATATAATATTGATTTGTAGATATTTATGTTTACATCTTAAAATTAGAACTTCAAAAAAAAGGTGAGTTGGCATATTAATGACTGTTGTGTTTTCAAATTAAAATTTGTAAAATGCATATGCATGCAGTTAAAGAATCCAGATCCAATGGTAGTGGCAACAAAGCTGCTAGCACGCAGAAACTTCATAGACACAGGAAAACAATTTAACATGATAGCTGCCTCTTGGATACAATTTATGATTCATGATTGGATCGATCATTTGGAAGATACTCAACAGGTATAATTCCCGATCGAACCAATTTATTTAATAATGACAAAGTTTTCTTAATTGAAAAATAATATATTTTAATCGTTTGTTACCATAAATTTCGAGTACAGATTGATGAGCTTAGGGCACCAGAAGAAGTTGCAAGTCAATGTCCTCTCAAGTCCTTTAAGTTTTACAAATCAAAAGAAACCCCAACCGGATTTTACGAAATTAAAACCGGTCATTTGAATACGCGTACCCCTTGGTGGTAATAAGAATATTTCATAAATATAGTATACTATAATATGTATTTAGACGTTAAGTAATTTGTGCGTGTACAATACATGAAGGGATGGAAGTGCTATTTATGGGAGCAACGTAGAGATCTTGAAGAAAGTAAGGACATTTAAAGACGGAAAATTGAAACTATCAGAAAATGGACTCCTTGAACAAGATGAAAATGGAAAAATCATCTCTGGTGATGTTCGCAATGCTTGGGCTGGACTTTTAACACTGCAAGCGCTCTTTGTACAAGAGCATAATCTTGTTTGTGATGTCTTGAAGGTACGTAAGATTACTCAAATTAAAGACGGACTCAATATTTCATACTTATAATTTTGAATATTGTTGCAGAAAGAATATCCAGAATTGGAAGATGAAGAGTTGTATCGTCATGCAAGACTGGTGACTTCTGCTGTTATTGCAAAAGTTCACACCATAGATTGGACTATCGAGCTTCTTAAAACAGACACCTTATTTGCAGCAATGCGAGTCAATTGGTTAATATTCTCATACAAATTAGTAGTTATTTTTAATTTTTTCATTCCTACTTAATTATTAATAATGACTATTTGGATACAGGTATGGATTGCTAGGGAAGAAATTTAAAGATACATTTGGGCACGTTGGAGGTGCCATTTTAGGTGGTTTAGTAGGACTAAAAAAACCCGAAAATCATGGAGTGCCTTATTCCTTAACTGAAGAATTTGTGAGTGTGTATCGAATGCATCAACTCTTACCTGATAAACTTCAGTTAAGAAATATAGATGCAACTTCTGGACCAAATAAATCTCTCCCTTTGACTAACGAGTAAGTCATATATATATATCATTGTGATTTTGTGTATACATGAAAAAATGTAATTATTTTACCTAATATAATTGCAATGAAATTACAGAATCCCAATGGGAGATTTAATCGGAGGCAAAGGAGAGGAGAATTTATCGAGAATCGGATTTACTAAGCAAATGGTTTCCATGGGTCATCAAGCTAGTGGAGCTCTTGAGCTTTGGAATTATCCAATATGGATGAGGAATCTTGTTGCTCAAGATGTTGATGGAACTGATAGGCCAGATCATGTTGACCTTGCAGCTCTCGAAAGTAAGTTAATAATTTTTATACTATTAGAAATTGAAATGATTTCTAAATCCTGAATCCAATCAATTGCAGTTTATAGAGACAGAGAAAGGAGTGTTGCTAGGTACAATGAATTTCGTAGAAGGATGTTGCAAATTCCGATTGCTAAATGGGAAGATTTGACGGATGATGAGGAAGTTATTAAAACACTTAATGAAGTATATGGTGATGATGTAGAACAATTGGATCTGTTAGTTGGAATGTCCGCGGAGAAAAAAATTAAAGGATTTGCCATCTCTGAGACTGCATTTTTCATATTCATTTTCATGGCATCAAGGTTGGTATTTGGTACTTAATTAACTACTTCAATTTTAACGCAAAGTATGTTGATTTTATACAACTTATTGCAGGAGGTTAGAGGCAGATAGATTTTTCACAAGCAATTACAACGAGGAGACATACACAAAGAAAGGATTGGAATGGGTGAATAATACTGAAGGTTTGAAAGATGTGTTAGATCGTCATTACCCAGAAATGACTGATAAATGGATGAATTCGAGTAGCGCATTCTCTGTTTGGGACTCTTCTCCACAACCTCACAATCCTGTTCCACTCTACTTCCGTATTCCTAAACATTAAACTCCTACCTAATTTATTTACTAATCGAAAATGAAATATGAAGAATTGTGTTGTATATAAGGTTTACTTATTCCATTTTTACGTAATTGTTTCAGTTTGTTAAATTAATGATGTGTATCTATCTTTATTTAATGTTTCTGAATAAGATAATTGTAATTTTTATGTTTTATATGTATTGAAGTACAATGTCCTTTATGTTGCCTTGTAAAATTACTCTTCTTATTTAACGGCAAAAAACTTTTTTTATCAAAATTTAACTAAATCTATAGAAAACTGAGATGATTGGAGAGATCAGAAAATTTTAATTTTTGTTATGAATAATAAATGAATTGGAAATTTTAGTAACATCAAAGAATGATTTTGAAGTTAATAAATAAAAAGTTGAGGCATATTTTAAATTTTTAATCATTTGATCCGAGCTAAATTACAACAAATTATTTTTAGGCCCATTACTCTCCTAGGCCCCAACTCATTTCTGCATCACAACTTCACAAGTTATAACTCGCTCCAAAAAAAAAAATGTTTCATTGAATTTGTAAGGATAAAAATTAAAATTTAACTAATTTAAAGGATAGAAATGAAAACTCAATTACAACATATTTTAAACGCAACGTTTTCTTTAGATATTCTTATCTAAGTACATACAAATTATTAACCAAACCAATTGATGTTGTTCATATATACTCTATATGTATGAGTTCAATATCTTAATTTATAGGCTACTATGACATAGTCTCCATTATTTTATCTGTTTAACCTACAAAACTTCTAGGTAAAAATTAAAATTAGTAGCATAATTATTTTTTCATAAAGTGAAAGAGTTGTTTCGAACATAAAAATTGTTCACTATTTATTTATTTTTTCATAAGCATGGATACACTGTTTATAGTTAAGTTACATTATTTGTCTTGAGATTTTTCTTGACAAATAAATTACTAAATAGGTTAAATTAACTTTTTCTCCAAAACGAAGTAGAACATTTATTAACCCCCCCCCCCCTAAAAGTCCAGTATTCACGAGTATCAAAAAATAAATTACAAATACTCATTTTATTATAATACTAAATCGAAGTTTACTTTTAAATAAACACAATTCTAAACATACGAAATATAAATAAATAAATTAAAACAAAGAGACTATAAATTCAGAAACTATCTTTATCGGGTAGGCAAACTATGTCACTATTAGTGTTTGTGGATTATTATATAAACAGCTGCACATAAAAATTTGTGAACATAAAACTGCACAAAGTCACAAGACATGATATCAATTCTTTGGGAAAAAAATGATATCAAGAGTGTGTTTGGTATGAAAATGTTTTCCCTTGTTTGGTTGGGACAAAAGTTTTGAAAAATGTTTTCCAAATGAACTCATTTTCCTCAAAATTAAGAAAAATGACTTCCCTTCAAAAATTAAGGAAAACATTTTCCAAAACTCTTCTCCAATTTCAAATTACATTTTTTGGGGAAAAACATCAATTTTTAAAAAATATTTTTAATTTCAAAATTTTATTTTTCACCCAATCCCTGACCCCTGACCCCCATCGGCCAGCCCCCCCAACCCCTCCCAAAAAAGTTAATTTTGCTTTTTAAAAATATTTTTAACTTTAAAATTTTATTTTTAAACTCCTAACCTCCCCCTCGGGCAGCCCCCCCCCCCTCCAACCCCCAAAATAATTAATTTTGTTTTTAAAAATACTATCAACTTCAAATTTTTATTTTTTCACTCCCCCCCACCCCCAAAAATAATAATTTTTAAACTCATGTGAAATGCATGTAGTTAAAGAATCCAGATCCAATGGTAGTGGCAACAAAACTGCTAGCACGCAGAAAATTCATAGACACTGGAAAACAATTTAACATGATAGCTGCCTCTTGGATGCAATTTATGATTCAAGATTGGATCGATCATTTGGAAGACACTAACCAGGTAGTACTCCTTTTTCCAGTCCTATTATATTCTACAAGCAATTTAACAATCCGTGAAGTATATCTTTTGCTACTGTCAATAATTTTGTTTATAGTTGGAGGAGCTAAGGGCACCTGAAGAAGTAGCAAGTGAGTGTCCTCTCAAGTCCTTTAAATTTTACAAGACCAAGCAAACTCCTACGAGCTTATATTGTTGAAGAATGACAAAAGTCCCACATTGGTGGTTAATGAGATGAGTGGACTCTTTAAAAGACTTGGGTAATTCTCCTCCCTTTGAGCTAGCTTTTTGGGTGTGAGTTAGGCCTATAACCTAATTTCACATATATGAAATCAAGACTGGTCACTTGAACATGCGTACCCCATGGTGGTATGATATTTCATACTGCAATTTTATATGCTTCTTTTTTCCATGTATTTAGGCAGAAATTTTGAAGAAGTGAGGACATTTAAAGATGGAAAATTGAAACTATCAGAAAATGGACTCATCCAACACGTTGGAGAAAATGGGAAAATCATCTCAGGTGATGTTCGCAACACTTGGGCTGGACTTTTGTCACTGCAGGCACTGTTTGTTCAAGAACATAATCTTGTTTGCGACACCTTGAAGGTATATATCAGATAAATCCCTCGTATTACCTATATTTATCTTGGACTTTTGAGTTGATTTTTGAATTCCCAGAAAGAATATCCAAAATTGGAGGATGAGGACTTGTATCGTCATGCAAGACTTGTTACTTCTGCTGTAATTGCAAAAATTCACACAATAGATTGAACTACTTCTCAAAACCGACACCCTCCTTGCAGGAATGCGTGCCAATTGGTTAATACTCTCACACTACTATACAGTAGTTATTTTCGTTTTGTCATACTACATATCAACTAAAATTAATTTATATATATTGCAGGTATGGATTGTTAGGAAAAAAGTTTAAGGATTTATTTGGGCACGTTGGAGGTTCCATTTTAGGTGGTATTGTGGGAATGAAGAAGCCTGAGAATCATGGAGCTCCCTACTCCTTAACTGAAGAATTTACGAGTGTATCGAATGCATCAACTCCTACCTGATACACTTGAGCTAAGAAATATCGATGCGGACTAAACAAATATCTCCCTTTGACTAATGAGTAAGCCATATATAGAATAGAATAATTACCTAAAAATAATCACAGTGAGATTGATAATTGTCATAAATTTATAGGATTCCGATGGAAGATTTAATTGGGGGAAAAGGAGAGGAGAAGTTATCGAAAATTGGTTTTACTAAAAAGATGGTTTCAATGGGGCATCAAGCATGTGGAGCTCTTGAGATTTGGAATTATCCAATATGGATGAGGAATCTTGTTGCTCAACATGTTGATGGAACTGATAGACCAGATCATGTTGACGTTGCAGCTCTTGAAAGTAAGTTGCGGTTATGGAAAATTTATCTCTTCTTTCTAATTTTGTTTGATTATTATGTTTGGATGGCAGTTTATAGGGACAGAGAAAGAAGCGTTGCTAGGTACAATGAATTTCGGCGGAGTATGTTGCAAATTCCTATTTCAAAATGGGAAGATTTGAGTAATAATGAGGATGTCATTAAAACACTTGGTGAAGTATATGTTGATGACGTAGAACAATTGGATCTGTTAGTTGGACTCATGGCGGAGAAGAAGATAAAGGGATTTGCCATCTCTGAGACTGCATTTTTCATATTTGTTCTCATGGCATCAAGGTTGGTACTAAAAGTAATAAAATCACACTTTCATATGATATGGAATTAATAAGTTGGATTTGAAAAATTGCAGGAGGTTAGAAGCAGACAATGTTTTCACGAGCAATTACAATGAAGAGACGTACACGAAGAAAAGGACTTAAATGGATGAATACAACAGAAAGCTTAAAAGATGTGTTAGATCGTCATTACCCTGAAATGACTGAGAAATGGATGAATTCCAAAAGCGCATTTTCTGTGTGGGACTCTTCTCCACAACCTCACAATCCTACTATTCCACTCTAGTTCCGTGTTCCTCAAAAGTAGATCAGATCCAAAAATTGTGTGTTCCACTATGTGCAACTTTGTTTTTTGGTTCAGTACAATGCTCTATCTTTCATCTGTTGTGCCAACTGTTCAGTTCGTAATAAGTATGACTTTTCAACGTTAGTATTAATCAACAAATTGGTAAAGCTGATCAAATCCATAATTTATCTTGCAGATTTGCACACTTCTTTAATTTGCGCGCAAAAATAGTTTGCAGCCGGCGGCTTGACTCGTTTGATAATATTCCAAATGAATGGTCCAATCGAAAACGTATTTCATATATTTAGCAGCAACCACTACTTTCCTTTGACCGCATTTTAAAAAAAATAAAAAATAATTTAAAATAATAAAATGCATGTTAATTAATTAAAGTTAAGTAAAATGAATTATAAATTAAAATATATGTCATTTATCTATTCGATTGATGAAAAACTCTGTGCGGATAAATTTTACCTAGACTTAAATCGTAGATAGAGCAAGAGAAAATGAATTTTGATTACACTATACATCTTACCTCATAAGTTTACAACACAACTAATGTTTTTAATTTCTTCTAGTCGGATTTGATGTCGTCATTCATACTAGACCGTAAGCTTAACATATATCATGGGTGCCAAATGAACCGTTTGCCCTGAAGTTGGGATCGGTTAAGATGGGCTGAATCAATAGAAAGGTTAATGTACAATTCCATTTAACACTTTTTAAGGCTGTGAGTAATAATTTAATCCGTCCAAAGTTGATTAAAATGAGGCAAGTACAAAATTAAATTTTAATTTTTAATCATTTCAGAGAAATTTATTGTGAGTCACGTTTTAACTGTAAAACGTGTCTCAGAGTAACGAAATATAAAACGTTACTGACAATAATGTTTTATGTATATTTACTCTGTCAGATTTTTGTCCTTAAATTATTGAATTATTTTGAATAAAATATTACTGAGAACTACGTTTAATTATACTAATTTCGTAAAATTTTAAAAAACATATTATCTGATAATTGATTTTAATAATGATCTACTTTGCTATAAAAACTCAAGGAAATGACTTTCATGTATCACCTAATATTATGATTTACATATAGAATAACTAATAGATGGTGTATTTGAGTACTTTCAACGAGGAGAGATAGACGAAGCAATTAATAACTTAAATGAGTAAATAAGATAACTAAGAAATGGATCAACCGGAAAACCCTTCATCAATATACTTATCAAAATTTATAAGGTCAAAAAAAATGTCTTTGACTGTTAATTTTTGCCTGCAATTTTAATTTGTATTAAGATCTCTATTTTCAATAGTTTTATTTTATTCGTAATATGACTTTTCTGATTTAATCATTTAAAGATGATGTTGCTTATCCTATCATTTCCATCACACATACAGAACCAATCATCCAAACCTTATTATTATTTTTTTTTTTTTAAATACAGTTTAAAGATAAAAAACTTTTATTCTTCGCAAAAAGAGGATTAGGACATTACTATCATCCAAACCTTAAATTGCAGACCTAGAACAAGGCAAAAATGAATTTCGATTACATTATACATCATTACATTAAAATTCACAACACGTCAAATGTAATTAATTTTGTCTTGTCGTATTTATTTTTAAGCCCTTTCCTTTTCATCTAGTCCGGAGCCTAAAGGGTGAAAAAAATATTAACAAAAATTTCAAAAAAGTATATGAAATATTTTTTTAATCAAAATGGTAAAATCACTAAGGGGTCGTTTGGTACAAAGATTGATAATGCAGGCATTAGTAATGCTGGGATTAGTAATGATGGGATTAGTAATGCAGGAATTAATAGTGCATGGATTAGTAATACAAGGATTATTTTTATCAAGTGTTTGGTTCATTGTTTTCGACCTCATCTTATGTTTGGATTAAAACTTTATAAAAAACTCCTTTTCAATTATACCCTTAAATTCTTATGCAATTGAGTTAAGGTAAATAATTGTCGGATAATATTTTTGTATGACCTTCTAACTAGCTAAGAAAAGAACAATTTTATCGTCATGTTTGCCTTTTTTTCCTTAAATTATTTGAGGATAAATAATTGTCATCTTATTTAATTGATCACTTACAAATGTCAATTTTCAATTTAAAAAAAGATAAACTATCAACTTTTAAAATTGAAAAGACGGTAAACAATAGTAAAATTGAATAAACCATCTACATTTACGAATAAAATTGCAAGTTGTAATTTTTGTATGAATTCAATGTTATAAATTGTTGAAAATACAAAGTATTAGAAAACCGCACAAATATTTAATTATTTGTTTATTTTTTTGATTTTATGTTTTATGGTTGTGCTAGTAAAATTTATTTGAATAAATTAGCTTACAAATTATTTAGAGAGAGTTAAATAATTTGTAAGCTAATTTATTTAAATAAATTTACTTGCACAACCACAAAACTTTAAATCAAGAAAATAAACAAATAATAAAATATTTTGAGGGATATTTTTGTCTTTAGTAGGCTTATCCCATGGTATTATATCCCACATATTGCTAATACCTCCAAATAGAAGGTATTAGTAATACATCATATAATATCATGTAGGAGGTATAACTAATCCATGGATTAGTTATACATAGACCAATTTCCTATCAAACATAGTACTAAATAATACATCTATAATACATGGACTATTTTATTTAATGCGGCCTACCAAACGACCCCTAAGGATGTAGCGATTTTGTTGACCGGCATTAAGAAAAATTGCTGATATAGCAGCAATTTACTTTTTTAATTTGAAATTGCTATCTCGACAACCTTTTTTTTATTTTTTATTTTAAAAAAAAAAATCAACAAAATCGCTGCCAAGGCAGTGATTTTGTAAATGATTTTTTTTTTTAAATTGTAAATTGTTGCCTGTGCAGCGATTTTATTTTTAATTTTTTTTTATCATTTTTGAAGTAATAATTTTTTTAAAATTGTTGTGTAAATCGCTTTCGAAACAGCAAATTTACTAAAAAAAATTAATTTTTTTAAAAAGTAAATCGCTGCCAAAACAGCGATTTACCAATTTACTTATTTTTTTTACCAATTTATGCCTTGGCAGCAAATTACTTTAAATAATAATAATAATAATAAGTAATTAGTAAATCGCTGCCTTGACTACTTCAAAAAAATTTAAATTTTTTTGAAAAAGTAAATTCGTTGTTTAGAAAGCGATTTACAAAATAATTAAAAAAAATTAAAGTGAAATCACTACCAAGGGCAGCGATTTTACTTCAAAAAATAATTTTAAAAAATTTAAAAATAAAATCGCTGCATAGGCAACGATTTATAATTTTTTTAAGAAAATCATCTACAAAATTGCTGCCTTGACAGCGATTTGTTGGGGAAATTTTTTTTTTAAAAAAAATAGCAAAAAATGCTGTCAAGATAGCGATTTCAAATTAAAAAAGTAAAATATATAAATCGTTGCTATAGCAGCGATTTTCCTTAACACCGGTCATCAAAATCGCTACATCCTTAGCGATTTTACCGTTTTAATTTAAAAAAATTTCATATATCCTTTTGAAATTTTTGTTAATATTTTTCACCCTTTACGCTCCGGACTCCCTTTTCATCCATCTGATATTTTTTTCATCGTGGTCCTATTCTCCACATGGCACGTATGGTATAATTTTCACATGGAACACTCCTTTTTTTTCCCTTTTATCTTTGCCTAACTATATTAGAATTGTCAAAGCTATAAAACGTTCTATGATTTTTTAATTTTATAAAACGTTCTAATACATTATTTACGAGTATTGTTTTTTTAGGATACTCGTGCCTCTACGCCTCTATACTCCATCTCTATATATAGAAGGATATGTTTCCTCCAAAATCAAGCATTTAGAACCCCATATTTATTTCTAGCTTGTAGAAAATTAAATTAACAACATGTCTTTTGTTAATCTTTTTCTATTTCCTCTTCGTTGTTTCATTCACAAAGATTTTCATGATGTCGTTGACAGAATGAGTCTTCTCAACAAACTTTTGTTTATGGTAATATATATATTCTTTACTAATTAAGTTGTTTTCCACCCAAAATAAGTTTTTAAATGCTATTGAATTGAAGAATGGAGTATTTTTTAGATACCAAATATGAGCTAGTTGATTAAGAAGTCCAGAGTCTTTCAAAAATAATGATCTCTCTATCTTCACAAGGTGAAGATAAGATAAGATATCTATGTACACATCATCATTTTCATACCCTGAGATTACATTGGATTTGATGTTTTGTAATTGGTTGTGTTCCTCGATTGTTCTGTAAATAAATTTATTTAATTTGCTATAGAGTCAAGTCATCACAATTGTTTAATTAATTAAACCTTTGTTGTACGTACGTAAATTTTAATTAAAGTTGTGACATGCATGTAGATGGTTCACTTGGTTGATAAATTGAACCTGTGGCACCGGCTACCAGTGTTCTTTGGGCTACTTTATCTTGGAGCACGGCGACATCTTCATCAGCAATATAATTTGATCAACGTCGGTAGAACATTTACCGACGTTACATCAAATCGGATCGTTGCAAAATACAACAACGACCCCTTTAATGAAGGAGGTGGCAGTGAATTACCCTTCTTTGGTAGGAATATGATGCCTGTTGATCAACATGAAAAGGTATAAACATTTTCTAGTTTATCTACTCATTTCATAAAAAATACTTATAAGCCAAAATTTAACCAAAAGTTATATATTAGTCATCCCCAATTCATACGGGCCTGTTGATATAATTAGTTGTGTTTATTTGAATATATAAATAAAAATAAATAATGTGTGTCATATTAACAATCTAAAAAATTAAACTTATTAGATATAAAATTTTGAATCCACCTTGCAACTTGGTAATGATTCTGGTTTGATGAAGGTTTTACCTATTTAAGCCTTAGAATATGTTTGATATTGTTGTTGAAAGGTCAAAAGGATTCTTCTTTTTTTTTTTTTAAATAATATTTTTTGACAAATCGTTAAAAGTATTTTTAAATAAAAGTCAAGTGTTTTTTCTATCGGTGTGAATTAATAAGCTAAAATTTCATCTTTTTAACAAAAGTAGGTTAAAAGCAAAAGAAGAAATTATTTTTTTAAATATTAAAATTATCTCTTCCATATATACATATTTATGAATATGCCCTTATTAATTAATTGACATACCTATAAGTTTAATTAAGTTTTATTCAAGAAAAAATTATTTTATTTTCATTACCAGGATACTATTAAATTTATAAGTTTTATAAAAGTAATTAAGGGTACATACTTCAACCATTCTAAGAAAGAACAATTTATGGCACTTTTCATTTTTCCAAACATGTCATGTCATTGGAAGGATTAATTCATTGGTGTACCTTTAAACTTGACACAAATTTTTATTTAGACACTTTAATTAGATTTTGTTCATTTTAAACATCTTATACCAGATTCTATTATGTCATTTCACATTTTTTGATATGGTGAGTGTAATACAATCATAAAAAGTGCATGAAAGGCATTTTAAGCATATTATTATTTAATTTTTTCCTTCTTCTTTCCTATTTTTGGGCCACATATTTTCCTACCTTAAGGTCCTTCAACGGTGAAAAGAGTTGAGAGTGGTTTTAGAGTTGATCAAATATCTCTATGTGGATTAGATTTGATGATTAAATTGGTGAAGAATTTCATCGTTAAATCATGGCAGCTCAGATTACGTGGTTGACAGTCAACATTACAACTTTACTAATTTTTTTCTTTCTAGATTTGATAATTAATTGTTTGACATTTGACCTTAATTACTATCTCAAAATCTTCATTAAAATGACAGTCCTTAATTTAGAAGCTGAATAAATGACCACTTTGTCAGTTTATAATGGAACCCTCCTACTAATAAAACTAAAAAGCATTAAGCTATGACGGTCGACGGAGAAGACGAAGGGGGTTGAGTTTAATTTGTTGGAGAAGACGACTATGGTTGTGGTTGGGTGGTTGGGGAAGTAATGCAAAGTAATTTTTTTTAAAAAAAATTAATCCTCTTTAATGATTATTTGGGCAAAAATGTTGGGTGTAATTTATTCATTGGCTAATTTTTATTTTTATTCAAAGTTCTTATTAAAGAATTATTTTTGTGTCAAATGACAAATGTCTTTATTTTAATTTGGTGCTTTGACACGTCATCGGCGAGTGAGTTACACTCACTTTAAATTTTTTTGTTGATTGTGAAAAAAGCATCATATGATACAATATAACTTAATATAAGGTGTCTAAAATAAATAAAATCTAGTTAAAATGTGTAAGTGAAAGTTTGTATCAAGTTTAAGAGATTACTTATGGGTTAGGCCTTAATGGAAATTGACAAAATATTCCCTTGATTGCACGGCAAAGGAAAATGACTATATGAGTACGTCTTTTTGGTAGTAGCATCGTTGTCCTTGCTATCGATCGTTGTATATATATAAATACATGTCCTTGCATTGCATGTATGGTCCCAATTCACAAAACTTCATTTCAAATTTGGACCTTCTTAGGGACCATATGTCAAACAGCAAATGCACCTGAATTCAATATCATAAAAATTTATAGAGATAAAGTGTTAAAAACACATCTAAACTATTTATCTTTTTGCGTTTCATACGTAAATTATTATATGTGTGAGTTTCATACCTAAAGTATCACTTTTTAGTTTGAGAAATTAAATTATAAATATGAACTAATGATAACTTTAAAGATATCATCTATACAAAACAAAAAATTTTAAAAATTAAATCCATAATAATACTTAAATTTGCCTTTGGGTGAATGCCTTGAATGAATAAAACAGTACTTACAATGCACCATCTCATGATCTTATAAATAATTCATGTTGTATAAAACTTAAATCATTTAAGCTGATTTGAGTCCCTTTTTCTTTAAAAGCAAATTAAATAAATAAAGCTGATTTTTCAAATGATGAAATCAAATCAAACTAATTAAATTAATTTTTAATATTTTTTTTTAGTTTTGTTGGTATTTTTGGTTACTTAACTTTTATCAATTTAAATTTTTTTATATAAAATAGAGTATGACATGCATATGGTGAAACGCATATTATGTTGACTAGTCCAACATAACATTACCAAACCATTTTCAAGGAAATGACAAACTTTCTTACAAATGATTTTTTTTGTGTGAGCAAAAATTAAAGATCTACTTGTGAGTTGTGATATACTCTAGGAGATATTTGAATTAAGCATTAATGATGAATAGTTAATCAAAAGACTCAAAAGACAATTTATTTTAAACCTGAAATATATAATTTTCTTTCTTAAATTACAGTTAAAGAATCCAGACCCAATGGTAGTGGCAACAAAGCTGCTAGCACGCAGAAAATTCATAGACACTGGAAAACAATTTAACATGATCGCTGCCTCTTGGATACAATTTATGATTCATGATTGGATCGATCATTTGGAAGATACTCAACAGGTGAGTAATCAGTTAATTAGCAATTTGGTTGTTAAAATTAATGATTCGTTACGTAGTGTAATTTAATTAATTTGGTGCACATATATATAGATTGAGCTAAGGGCACCTGAAGAAGTTGCAAGTGAGTGTCCTCTCAAGTCCTTTAAGTTTTACAAGACCAAGCAAACACCGACGGGTTTATGTGATATCAAGACTGGTCACTTGAACCTACGTACTCCACAGTGGTAAGATTTCATACTGCAATTTTAACGGTCGATTTGAAAATTGAAATTTGTGAAGTAATTTGTACTTGTAAATGAAGGGATGGAAGTGCTATTTATGGGAACAATGTAGAGATCTTGAAGAAAGTAAGGACATTTAAAGACGGAAAATTGAAACTATCAGAAAATGGACTCCTTGAACAAGATGAAAATGGAAAAATCATCTCTGGTGATGTTCGCAATGCTTGGGCTGGACTTCTAACTCTGCAAGCGCTCTTTGTACAAGAGCATAATCTTGTTTGTGACACCTTGAAGGTACTAATCTTAGTGATCTTGGATTTCGAGTATTGTTACAACCTGAATTGATTTTCAAATTTGCAGAAAGAATATCCAGAATTGAAAGATGAGGAGTTGTATCGTCATGCAAAACGTGTCACTTCTGCTGTAATTGCTAAAATTCACACCATAGATTGGACAGTTGAACTTCTCAATACCGACACCCTTCTAGCAGGAATGCGCGCCAATTGGTCAATACTCTCAAATTAACACAAGTTATTTTTATTTTTATCAAATACGTAGTACTGAGCATGACTAAAATTAATTAATTTTCTGTTGCAGGTATGGATTGCTAGGAAAGAAATTCAAGGATACATTTGGTCATGTTGGAGGTTCCATTTTAAGTGGTTTTGTGGGAATGAAGAAACCTGAGGATCATGGAGTGCCTTATTCCTTAACTGAGGAATTTACGAGTGTCTATCGAATGCATCAACTCCTTCCTGATACACTTGAGCTAAGAAATATCGATGCCACACCTGGACTAAACAAATCTCTTCCTTTGACTAATGAGTAAGGCATCACCCCTTTCAAATTATTGTAAGTAGCTAATTTATTCCTAATCTAATTAATTGCTTATTGAAACTATAGGATCCCGATGGAAGATCTAATTGGGGGTAAAGGAAATGAGAATCTATCAAGAATCGGGTTTACTAAGCAAATGGTTTCAATGGGCCATCAAGCCAGTGGAGCTCTTGAACTTTGGAATTATCCGATATGGATGAGGGATCTTATTGCCCAAGACGTCGATGGAACTGACAGGCCACATCATATTGACCTTGCAGCTCTTGAAAGTAAGTTTATTTCTCAAAAGTAAAACTACTTAAAAAAAAAACAGAGTACATGTAATTGATAATGTTGTTTGGATGGCAGTTTATAGGGACAGAGAAAGGAGTGTTGCTAGGTACAATGAATTTCGAAGGAGAATGTTGCAAATTCCCATCACTAAATGGGAAGATTTGACGGATGATGAGGAAGTTATTAGAACACTTGATGAAGTTTATGGTGATGATGTAGAGCAATTGGATCTGTTAGTTGGAATGTCCGCGGAGAAAAAAATTAAGGGATTTGCTATCTCTGGGACTGCATTTTTCATATTTCTAATCATGGCATCAAGGTTCGTACTAAAACTGAAAAAAAAATCAATTATCATTTATGCATAACAATATTATGCCTTTGTAGAAAGACTAATATTGAAAGTTGATTTATAAATTTACAGAAGGTTAGAGGCAGATAAATTTTTCACGAGCTATTACAATGAGGAGACATATACGAAAAAAGGACTTGAATGGGTGAATACAACTGAAAGCTTAAAAGATGTACTAGATCGACATTATCCAGAGATGACTGAGAAATGGATGAACTCCAAAAGCGCCTTTTCTGTTTGGGACTCGTCTCCAGAACCTCACAATCCAATTCCAGTCTACTTTCGCGTTCCTCGGACATAGGCTCAATTATACTTCAAATCAAAATAAAAAGAAGTAATGTGTGTCGATTATTTTTTACCTGCAAATGTGTATTAAGGTTCCATGTACTATCTTCACTACCTGTTTCATTCAGTGAGCCGTTTTATAAAAACTATTTCAGAGTGTATTCTGATATTTTTGTCCAATAAAAGAAGAGAAACATGTGGTTTTGTTGCATATTTTTCTACATTTTTATTGTTTCAAACACAATTTTTAACCTACAAACTTGTATAATTGGCTGAATTGAACAATTAGCATTCTTGTATTATACAACATTAATTTAACATCATTTACAATTATTAATCCATTTAGGCTGAAGGCCACTTCCATTACTCATAAGACATGTCCTCCCTACCTCAACTCAAAGAACAAAATTTTGAATTGAATAAAATGAGAACGTTATTCTTCACTAAAATAAATGGAAATTGGGGAAATTTCTTCTAAGAATTTCCTGTAAGAATTCATTCCATGTATCAATGGGCCCTGGCAAACACCAATGGATACAATCACTATAGCCCTTCATCCATTTATTGCCCCAATAGGCTCCTGGATGTCCATCTGGTCTCATTACATGGCTCTTGTCACGTCCATAAGTTCAAACATGTTACCGAATTTTTCTCCATCTTTTCTTGCTCTTTCAATTTCTTCGATTTGAATGTTCCGAAATTCCCAGTCTTGATCACCAATATTAACTTCATCTCTAGTAAGTGGTCTTGTTCTGTTGCAAAATCCTCCTTCATTCCATGCTCCTTGCTCGAATTGACCCGCAGAGAATGTCCTCAAAAGCACAACAATACCTATTCAAAAACCGTGCAAACTTTTTAGGAATGAGTTCAACTGAATCTATGATAAATTTTATAAATTGAACCTGTCAAATTAAAACCTGAATTCACCTCTAATATACCTGAGCATTCCACGCATTTGTTTATGTAATTGAAAGCAGCTTGAAATGCTCTACGAATGGCATAACCAGGGCCAAGATCTTGAACCCCTGCTTCCCCACAATAAACACATCCAATAAGGTTGCCATTTTCGTAAAGATAATTAGGCCGAAGAAACCAATGTCCATCTGAGAAAATAGCATAATCTATGTTGGTTAAATGTTGAGTCCAATTCCCATTTAATTTGTCCAAATGCAAGTCAAATCCGCCCGTGAACGAACCATTGATGATTCTCTCAGTAGCAAAGACAAGAAATTCTGTGCGGAGGACCATGAGAGTGAAGTTATGACGAGGAAATAACCATGTTCTGAATTTTTCTTCAACATCCTTGTACATGTCTGTTGCACTTTCTTCCTGCAAGTTTTTGTACCAAATTAAATCTTACTTTTGTTGCATAATTCTCTTTTCTCAAAATCTCAGTTGTTGTATAAAAGATGATGATAGCTTAGTGCTACATTGCGGCAATTTGTGTAATAATTATCAAAGAAGGCATAATGTGAAGATAAATCTGAATATAAAATCTTTGTTGCATGTGAAGGGAGCAGTTGGAGAATGAGTCGCATAAATTTGACATATTGCTCAAAGTCATTTTTTTTAAACACTTCTACCATTTTAGATAAAATAAAAATGTAAAGATGTTACACCTAGCCTACCTAAGCCTACTAAATCTCAAAAATTAGCTTAGGAAGGATTGTCCAAATACATATAAGAAAATTATTAAGTGCGAAAAAAAATAAAATTGATAAAATAATTAAAAGTGTTTTTTATGTTTCAACTTAAGTGACACTTTTTATTTTTCAAGTAAACAGTTTAAATTTAATAAAAATTATGAAGTGAAATCTTTAATTTTTTAAAAATAAAATTTATATATTTATAAATTACGATAAAAAATATTATAAATTACAAATAATTAATAATTTAAAATAATTTTAAAATATATAAAAATTTATAATAAAAAATAAATTTATTTAAATATTAAAATCTAAAATATGGCCCATAAAAGAAGGTAAAGATGGGGCGTACCATAATAATGTGTTAATTGCGAAATTAGCGTCCGAATAAACGGAACATGGGGGTGGGGAAACAATTGTCCTCCAAGTGTCAAGTCAAACTGACAACAGAAACCTATTCGATCACATCTTTTCATAATTTACCTTATTTTAAGACCTTAGAAAAAAGCGCAAAGATCACGCATCTCTATGCAATTTTAATAGTTTCAATAATTATTGATGCACCAAATTACGCAATCCTACACGAATAACTATGTTCATTCTTCGTACTCTACAAATTTAGCCTGAATTTTGATCTGTAGTTTCATATTATATCATGTAACTAGTTAAATATTTATAAATTATGCTTAATTATAAATTTAATTGTGAATAGGTAGGAAGAAAAGTAGAATAACTAACCGAAGATAAAATACAGAGTAGGGACTCCATATGATTCCTTGCGAGGGAATCGCCTATAAACGCCATCGTCTTTCCTTTAACAAATGTTAAAAACGTTTTAGCATTGAAACGTGGAAGCGTACATTCTTCTGGTTTCCATCTCCACTGCATAAATTCTTCATCTGTTCTTCCGTTCAACAGACAGTTTTTTGAATGCGGAATTGTTGGACAGCTAAAGTTTGTATAATACAGAGAATTACCCTTCTCCTCTAAAACCCAATTACCATTCAACAAGTCACAATCGGATGTACTGTTGTTGTAATCTGCCAAAAATATGAACAAAGACGAGTTTGACATCCAACGTAAAACTAGTGAGAAATAGTACTCACAATAAGTAACTTACCAGCAGGTTGGGAGTGATTAATAATGTGTAAGGATTTAGTAGGAGGAGCTGAATCTTGTTTGAATATGAAGTTAATGTTTGGGCTGAAGGAAAAATGAAGCATGTAGCAGCTGAAAATGGTGGTTAGAAAGAGTGAATAGATCAATAAAAAACCTGGGCTTCCCAAGTTACGAAACTTATCCTCTTTGAACAGATTATAATTTTGAAAATTCATCTTCATTTGATAAACATTAACAACAAGGAGAGGAGAGAAACAGAGAGAAATGTGGTGCGTGCCCTACTTTAAGTGAAGAATGGGTTCATTTTTCGAGAGTAGGTAATGGTTAGGTACACTCCTCACTGAACCCATCTGCACGACAGCTCATAATCCATCTTATACACACATGACCACTTCAGACCAAACATATATATACTACATAACCCTAGGTGATAGACATATTTAGAAATTTTTCATTAATGTTCACCACATAAATTTAACTTAAACATACCACCAACGTTGTGGTAGGTTGTGGTGGAGTGGTAAATATTCAGTTATTCTGAGTTAGGAACTCTTGTCGAGTTTCTTTGGGTATGAAGTCGCCTTTAATAGAAAGTGTTTCACCTCAATATGAAATTTTTAGGTACGAAAGTCCAAATTTAATTAAGCTTCAATGTGGGTTATAATGTGGTATTCAACATTAAAATCTAAATGACAAAATTTTTGTTAACATATAATCTATTCTATGTTCATCTTTACTTGTCTTCATGAAATTTACCGCACGAGTTCTCGTCTTATATAGCGAGGACCTTTTCTTAATATTTGTGTTGTATGTACATTGTTCAATAATTAAGGAATTTGTCCCAAAAACAATTTGATTTATGATTTGACAACTTTCATTTTACTTTTATGAAAGTAAATTCTAATTAAACATTAGTAGAATGGAAATTTTTTATAACGGTAGAGGTCCAACCAACAATAGTTGGGTGACCCTCCATTGATTGATTGACAATTGGATAAAAGTACATTTCTTTATCTTTTTACCATCTCTCTCCTATTCACCTCTCTTTTCTTTCATTTTCTTATTTCTTAACTTCATTTTCTTAACATGTTGATATATCGAATAAAAGGATTAATAAATATTCTTTTATCACAATAACTAAAAAGTTTTTTAGGATTGAGTATTTAAAATACTTATATCATTTAATATTTTTAATAATATCAAATTAACTCAAAAATATTTAGTGTTTCTCAATTACAGGCACCTAAAAGAGTAAATTAATTCAAATTTAGTTTTTTGTTTTTTTTTAAATTCTGTTTTAGTTTATATATTTATAGTCATTATTATTTTAATTATGTTTTAGTTCATATATTTATAGTCATTCTCTTAACAAAGAGTATCCATTAACTTTCTTAATTTAAATTATAATTTTTTAAAATACTTAATAGAAAAATGTTGAAAAATATATTATAACTGAATGTACGTAAAGACACGAAAAAATGAATTCTAACAATATTAAGGGTGAATGATATTATTATTATTATTATTAAATAATAAGAATAATAATATAATAATAACAATAATAATAATAATAATAATAATATAATGAGTAGTTAATTTAAAATTATATGAAACTGATTGATTCTTGAAAATAAATTAATCATTTTAAGTTTTGATTGAAAAGACTTAAATTTTGTTCTGTGACCCGCATTATTTATATATTTTTTTAAGCATTTATGAGTCTGTCACTCTTGTCATGTTCTGCTGGTTGTCATTCTTATAGTTAAACATTATTATGGTGAAAGAATTAGTATGTGTAATTTCTAAGATAAGATCAAAAATCAAAACAATAATAATCTTATGAAATAAATTTATATGCTTAAGTAAATTAGTTTGTATTTTGAGTTAATTTGATTCTATTAAATATACTGAAAAATAAGTTTATTTTTAATGTTGACAATTTTAGAAGTACTAAAGTTATTTAAACAGAAAATGTATTTATGGATTTTTTTTGTTTATCAAATGTATTAATTATTAATTATGTTTTGAGAATTAGATATTTATTAGGAGTAAGAAAACAAGAAGATGAAAGAAAAGAGAGGTGAGTAGGAGAGAGATGGTAAAAAGACAAAGAATTGTACCTTTATCCAATTGTCAATTAATCAAATGATCACCCAACTATTATTGGTTGGACCTTTACCATTGTAAAAATTTTCAGTGAATATGTTCGTTGATTATCTAAATTTTTATCATAATAGCAAGCATTCGATTCTCGACCTTTGTAATTCCCTTCCCCATAACCACAATTTGAAAAAATTAAAGAAAAAACACGAAGAACTTTACATTACTCAACTTAATTTCATGTTTTGGTTTGGTATGTAATAATAACAAGAACTATTTAATAATTTTAAACACAATAAACAAAATAACACAAGAGATAGGGGGTTTGGTATAACACTTAACTTTGTCATTTGAGGTAAGTTATCCCTTATACGTAATCAAAATAACTTACATATCTTTTGATTACAAAGATGACTCACATATATCCTTTTTTAAGAAAAGTGAAAAAAATTATTTTGGATAATTTTTTTAAAAAAAATTACAAAATATTTGTGTTATTTGGGCTCATTATAAATAAAAAAAAGTGTGCATTATAGCAAACTATTACTTCAAAATAAATGTACAGTTTCATTGAGTAATTAATTCGTAATACACTTTGATATTCTCGCCTCTCTCCCCTAAATCTCGCTCGCTACTCTCAATTCTCTCCTCGCCTCTCACAGTTTTATACAAACACAAACATATATAAAGCGAGAGAGAGTACTGTATATACCGATATACATACATATCACTCTGTCATATACACTTATAATTATACATGAATCTTCCCCTGTCCAATTTTCTTTTGTCTTTCTCTCTCGCTTTATACAAATATAATGTAAAATTTATGTTTGTATAAAGCGAGAGAGATTTTATATATAAATACAAATATTTTAGCTCGATTCAATTGTATACAAATCTAAACATTATGTGGCTATACAAACACAATCATTGATACATATACATAGTAGTTACATCTATACAATTATCTAACTGATATACATATAGAATTCACCTCTCGCCACTATCTCTATCGTCTCTCTCCTCTCTCCCTCCTAATCTCGCTCGCCAGCCTAGCCCAACACAAAGAACACATATACAAATGCAATTTCATAGACACAGACGTCCGATTTATTCAAATCGCTGCAATTTTATACAAATCAAATGCCTGAGATTTACATAAATCAAATGCACAAATAAAAAGAATGTAGCTATAAAGCACTAATATGATTCTTATATTTGTTATTTATAAAATTTATTGGAAAATTTACATAAATTGGTATATTTTAATAAATTAATTACTGATTTTAGCAATACTTTTTATTTATTACCATTTATAGCAATACTATGTTAAATATGCAATATGTATTAAAAGTGAATTATATATGCAATATATTTGAATTATATATGAATTATAATTGTTTTTAAAAATATATTATGTTTGTTTGGTAAAAATTTGACACATTGTATTAAAAGTGTATTAAAATGTGTGATAAATGAATTATCTATCATTAAAATTTGTATTATATGTGAATAAAAAAATGTTCTTTGTAATATGAATTAAACTTGTATTATAAATGAATTAAAACTGATCAAGTAAAAAAAAAATATTATTGGTATAAATGATAAATATTTTTTTATTATAGTATATTTATGTAAGTTTCCGAGATCTATTTACTCTTATAAATACTATAGGATAGTTGAGCAGCATATTTGCTTGTGGATTATCCTATGGGCCGGGCCGCTTAGAAATAATCAGCCCAATTGATGTTTCCGCCAAACAGCCCAAATATGCAGTTTCGGATCAAAATTAGCTGACATATTACACGACTTCCCAAAATGAAACTCGAGAGATCAGCTATTGACAAAGACAAAACTCCATTAAAACTCCTTTTCTTCACCTTCCAACCAACTACACCCTTCACTCTCCTCTTCCGCTCGGTAAGAATTTTCCTTCCTTTCACTTTTCTCTGTTTTCGAATAAATCCTAATTCCATATATCTGTGCCCGAAATTCGGGTTTATTTGAAAAAAAGAAGCGAAGAAAATGCCCTAAATCATATAGTAATAATACGTAGACTGTACATTGTTCTCTGAGTCTTCAAATCGTGAGGTAATCGAGCACTTGTAGTTGTTGTTCCGTTTCGTCTTTTGCTAAAACTTATGATTGTGTTGATACAGTGCTGGTGTTACTTGCAAAGTCAAGTCGAAACGTTGGAGTTGGAAACATAAAATGGGGGACGAGAAGGATGCGTTTTATGTCGTGCGCAAAGGGGATGTGATCGGGGTTTATAAGAACTTGAGCGATTTGCAAGCTTTGCTACGGACATCTGTATGTTTTTCTCTACCTTTTAAGGTTTAAATACTGTTATGCTTTTGGGCCAAAGACAGTTTCCTTTATAGTCATTGCATCTATTGTACTGCTACTTTTTTTTTTTGGGTCTTTTATAGCTCTAGTATAAGAAGAGTTCAGCTTTTGAACAATGATGAAGAAATAGAGCAAAATTGATTCATTATAGCAAATCCCATTAGTTTAGGGTTGATTGATTAATTAGAGCAAAAGTAATAATACTATCAGATGTTTCTTTTTTTGAATGTATTATCTTAATTCTAATCTTTCAGATTGGCGAACCAGCCATAAGCGTTTTTAAAGGGTATCGCCTGACTAAGGAATCTGAAGAGTATCTGGCCTCTCATGGACTCAAGAATGCAATGTATTCTATGGATTTCAGTGATGTTCGAGATGATCTCTTTGGGACTCTCATCCCATGCCCATTTCGGGTTAGAAAGTTAATCATTCTACTGTTTTTGAACTGGCATTAGATGCAGTTGTCTTATCTATTTGGTAGTACTGTCAATTTGATGATACTTGGGTCAAATTTTGGCTATTTTCTGGCTTTGAAAGATATATATAAATCCTTCATAATTTGGACTATAGTACTGCGCCACTAGCTTGACTGACTGCGTGAATTTCTCGGTCAGGCTGACCTCCCCCCTCCCCTCCCTTTTTTTTTAGAATGTTAACTTTTCTACTATATATCCACAGGTACTAGAAAATTGAAGTAATAATAATATTTGCTGGCGACGATTTTTTTCGGTGATTTTTGAACGGATGACACATTAAATAGATGTGATTGGATAAACTTTACCAAAAGAGAACTTTGAGTTAAGATGCATGAGAGGGGAAGTGAAAGTTGAGCTAGATTATATGTATATATGTACATGAAAAATAAAATTGACTGGTGGAGAACTGGGAGGAAATCGTTTCTTTGCTGCACTGGATAATAGAGCAAATCGAGAGAATACTGTTGAAAAGCTAGCAATTAAAAACAACTGAATACTATTGAAAAGCTTAATGTGAATAAGCTGAAGAATAATTTTTTGAAGTATTATTTGGTTATGTGATACGTAGTAGCATTTCAAAGTAAAGATGTGATACTTGCCTATTCTCGTGGCACACACCTTCCTGGTGATAATGCTACTGCCATATGTTATACTGCTTCAAGACTAATTTTCATTTTTGGGGGAGGGGGTCTGGATCTGTCTCAAATGCAGAACTGTACTACTATTACCTTATGGTCACGAAAACTTGCTAATAGCTGTTCAAATCTGATTATTGGGATCCAAATTTGATATTGATGATAGGTTTTGTCTCTTTGGATTCGTTAGTTTTTTCTTGCTTTGTCATTGCCGTCATGTCGAACTACTTCCTCTATTGTGTCTTGCAACCACTAACTGGTAATTAGAAAGTGAGCATAAAACTGCTTTTACAATTTTCAGCTAGACCCAACTTGAAATGCTAAGATTTTTTTGGTATCCAATTATTGAAATGTCTGTCTCCTTTTGCTCTGTTGAATACATTTTGTTCCATGAAAAACAACAGTATCATGTTTTTTTAGTTATAATTTACATCAAACACCATTCCATGCTGATGGATTTTAATGTTTCATGTTTTTGCAGCAACCCGGCTCTTCAAAAGATAAAATTGTCGGGAAGAATGTTCAGGAAAAGAGGATGCAGGTTATCTCTTAATGGCCAATCCATATATTCTTGCATTTATTAAAGGGCAACTTTCACGTATAACAAACATAAAATTCATATTTGTATGCTATAGCAAAGTTTGCATAATTGCGCTCCATAGCAAACATATTTATGTATAATTCGCTATACATATACAATTAACGCGAATTGTGTAAAACGAAGTGTATAAAAAGAGTAAGAGAAAGAGACTTGGGCAGAGAATTGTATAAAACAAAGTGTATAATTATAAGTGTATAGAACGATTATATACAATTTGCATTTGTATATAATGAGAAAGAGAGAACGGCAAAAGAGACTTGGGCAGTGAATATACAATTGAATCGAGTTGTATAAAACGAGAAAGAGAGAAATTATATACGATTTGAATTTATATAAAACGAGAAAGAGAGAAAGGCAAAAGAATCTGGGCAGGGGAGTATTTTTATTGTATAATTATAAGTGTATAGGACGAAAATATATGTATTTGTAAGTGTATGTACAATTTTCTCTTGCTTTATACAAACAGAAACACAATTTATACAATTCGTTTCTGTTTGTATAAGTGATAGAGGCAAGGGTGACGAGCGAGATCTGGGAGAGAGCGAGATTTGAGAGAGGAGAGAGAGGGGAACGAAAATATATGTATATATACAATTTTTCTCGCTTTATACAAATAGAAACAGATTTTATACACTTGTGTTTGTATAAAAGTGAGAGGAAGCGAGCGAGAGATGGAGCGAGAGAGGAGAGTGTCGAGCTAGAGTTTGAGGGAGAGAGGTGATTGGCAAACAGTTTGCTATGTGACACAATTAAATCAAAGGCTAGTTATAACATTTAATTTGATTTATTAGTTTGCCATTATATACAATTTTCCCTTTATTAAATGGGGCATGTCTTTCTTGAAAATCATAACTGATATACTTCATTTAGGCCCAGCTTAAGTCATCAAACTATATCATCAATTATTGCCAAGCATTAATATATTCTGAAGTAGGATAGGATGGAAATTTTGTACACGTTGTATATTATTAGGCTTTTGCTTTTCCTGGAATAGGAAACTAATTGTCTGGCCTAGTGATGGTGGTTTCCTCGATAACTCTTTTAGTGTAATGAGAACTAACATCTAGTAGTAGAATAAATGTCGTGGATAAGTCTTTGATATTCACTTTGTTTTATTCCTTCGTTCAGATGGAGTTGGTGGCATCTCCTTCATTTGCAGCTGCTGGTCAGCAAAAACTTGCTAAATTGGACAATTTCCTAGAAGCTCCCCCAATTTCGTCATATCCTGTAAGTTAAATTTTTGTTGTATCAAGATGTGCAAATTTTTTCATTGTCTGCTATACCTGTATGGTTGATATTCTGAAGGATAGGATCGTGTTAGCCTGTCACGACTGAAACCACCCAGTGTCCTTCATCCGGCAAACCAACAAAAAATAATTTTTCAATCACTTTGGCAATAAGAGGTAATAAAAATCTAGAACAGTGAATATAGCATAGATAACAATATCTGATAAGCCTCAGGAACTGATGTCACAACTCACAAGTCATAATCACTAAGAATATGAGATACAATTCTGTATGAGATTAATGCATATTTAATCTGAAGTACAAATCAGAACAAAGAGACCCTAAGTTACCATGAACAAGCTGATAGCTCAACAGCTCACACTGGGATATTGATAGATCTTGAGTGCTCACTCATGAACTCTGCTGAAGCTTGAATCTATATCTGCACACTCGGTGCAGAAGTGTAGGGTGAGTAAGAGTACTCAGTAAGTATCTTTGACCTCTCCAAATAAGATAGTGGCAAGAGACAATATAGAAGGTACTCACTTTTAAACCTGTGCAATTACTATATACAATAATTACAGAAATAGTAATGTGCTTTGAACTTATGCTTTGAGCCACTGTATTTATTTTGTGGTACTTCAATTTCAAGTCAAAATATCATGTCTCTGTGACATATATAAGATATTGTAGCTGAGTTGGTCTTATTTAGCCAAATAGGGTGGTGTGACTCGCTTGTAATATGAGAACACACTGTTTTCTTTTAAGTACTAGCATCTTTATGTGATCTTTGCTTGAAGCTTGGTGGAACAATTTTGTAAATAGATGCCTTCAGTCTCCCTACATGCAGTGTTCATGCATCCTTGAGTTTGATGGGGCTTCAAAGGGGAATCCTGGTCTAGCTGGTGCTGGGGCTGTGCTGCGTGCTGCAGATGGAAGTATGGTATGCTCCCTATCCTTTTAGAAGATGTGGTTTGTCACCTCAAATTTACAGGTTTTCGACTTTGTGATTCTTTTCTGTAGGTTTTCCGGCTGCGTGAAGGTGTAGGTGTGGCAACTAACAATGTTGCTGAATACAGAGGCGTAATCTTAGGGCTAAGATATGCTCTTGAGAAAGGTTTCAAACACATTAAAGTCAAGGGTGATTCGAAACTTGTCTGCATGCAGGTCTTCTTTCTCTTCTTCTTACAGCTGTTTTATTTTTTAGTTTTATTTTTATTTTTAATTTGCTTTTAGTAAATTAGTCAATTTTTCTGCTTTCTCACTTTAAATATCCTGTCAAATTTATATATCTTCAGTAATTTGTTGAAATCACTGATTTCTAAAACAATTGCTGAAGAGCTTTTTCCATTGAGTGTCTGAGACATATTCATTAAACTGAGCTACACCAACAGAAAGTGGACCGTTCCAAATAATGAGACATGGTTTTAACCAACTAGTTTTTGGACACGTACATCCCAATTTAACTAGAATATGATTTTGCATAATCACATAAAATTATTGAAAAATGTTTTTGAGTAACAAAACACACATTAATTAAGATTCGTGAATGTGATTCTTCGTTGCGACTTGATGGTTGAGCTCAAAATATGCCTATATGAAATTTGACAATTAGAACAAATCTTCATTTAATCATATTTCATAATTCATAGTCATAGCAAAATCAACCGAATGTAACATCAACAAATCTTATTGAAAAAAATATGAAATTTGTGGAGGACTTAGAGAGTGAATATAGTTTACCTTTTATTGCTCCAATACTTTCAGTTCTATAAAGGTCTCTGCGGCTGCTTTTTAATGCACAATGTTATAATTTTTTTTCTTGTTTTTTCAAGCATTATCCAACCAAACTCCTTGTCTTCACCTCAACTTTTTCCTCACGAATTGTAATTCCGCATATTATCTTTTTCCTTTTGATGAGTCAGTTGATTAGGCCAGCTACAAAAACATGAAATACTATAATAAAAAAGAGAGAGAGATGATCAAAGAAGGCTTTTAAACAGAAATGACAAAAGCTAAGCAATATCCACCAATTTTTGAATTGTGCATCACTGGCCCTCAAGGATTTCTTGGTTATAATTAGAAAATGGCAAAGCTAAGAGCTGTTGTGGCATAAAAGAATCCAGCAGCTGGCTAGCAGTTTGGCTGCCCACATTGTATTGGGAAAACTTGCTTCTCAACATCCCAATTGGAATCCCAGAGAACATAAGGTCTAGGTTAATGATTAATTCAAGAAACTTATTTTACTTGGCTTTTATTTTGGCTTTAGTTTTGACTGTTTTGCCAAATGCCTAAGATTTTACAGTGTCAGGTTTAGGAGCGACTATAAAGACCCTATAGGATTTGAGACATATTCAGCCTATATGTAATTTGATAGGAATTATGGGTCGGCATAGCTTGCCTTCTTGATGGTACCTCATCCAATCCATCCCAAGAGACATCTAAACCAGTTAAAAGTGAAGCTATTCTTCCCTTGCAACCTATGTGATCTTACACTGAGATCATATGTGCTTTTGCTGTGCTATTTATATTTCATTCAGTTTTATGTTTTAGCTGGAACTGCTTCTGGGCCGGTCTCTTGTTTTTACAAATTTCTTCATGGAACAGACTCAAGGAATCTGGAAATGCAAGAATCAGAACATGGCTGAGCTATCTAAGATTGTTAAAGAGCTTAAAGATCAGTTTATGTCTTTCCAGATCAACCATATGGACAGAGTATGGCCAATCTTTCCTCTTTTGCTAATTTGAAGCTCACTGAGCTTGTCTATCAGAATTTTGATTTTCGAAGTCCTTATTATATCTTGCAACTGCATGTTGTTTTTGTGATAAATATGGAGTAGTGTGACCAAAAAAGGTGCAAGTGGTGGAATGCCATGTTTAATTTATGCAATATATATAGTTTCTCTTTTCTTGCTAAGCTGTTCTACGAAATTGATTTTATCACCTTGTTGCTAGAAGTGAATAATCATATGCTTCCCTAGTCAATCAATTCACTCTGTTCTGGTTGCTCTACATGACAAGTTCAGAATTTTCCTGCACATAATTGTTCCTTTCTTTTTAATCATTTAAAGCCGTTTTTCATTCAATTCCGAGGGTTTTACTTGTTTAACATATCAGGAATCCAACACTGAAGCCGATGCCCAGGCAAATTTAGCCGTGTATCTCAAGAGTAAGGGTCTTTCTCTTGTGTTTAAATAAGTTTCTCTTTTCCCGTGAGAAATCTAATAAGAAGTATTCTCTTGCAGATGGCGAAATTCAAGTGGAATGTGACATGATAACTTAATTAAGTCACCAACTACCTCAACTTGTTGGGATTTAGGAAATGATGAATGACCGCCAAGACAGACCAATATGGATATTCAGTTGTCTGAAACTACGTCTTGTAACATGTAGATATATGATCTGAATTATGTGCATGTAACCTAATTATGTATCTGGATTGAAAGTAGCTTCTGCTGTAGCCTAATTTGCAATGAAAATTGGTTGGGACAATTGCCAGGCTTCTTCTTTATAGTACGTTGAAACCTGTCTTACTGTTGCTCTTGTCACATAAATTAGTATCACTGACATATTCATCCACACACAGGGTTGTGTTTTAACATTGAATTAATATGCGAAGAAAATTCAAAAAAAGCTTTAATATGATTTTTCTTTTCCAGATTTTGCTTTTCATGGGGAAGCTTACCAATAGAACATGAATAAAGTATAGTCATAAAAAAATAAGTAATTACTGTGTAGTTGCGTAAGTACAAGGACAGAACATTAATTAACTCTAATATTTAGAAATTATAATTGGGCCGGAAACACGGCCTGAATATGCAGGTTCGGACCCAAATCAGCTGACCCGTTTACCCGGTACTAAACGAAACTGAAAAGTATTGAGACCTGAGATGAGCTGCTGGCAAAAAAAATCCAATTCTCTCTCTCCCCCCAAGTCCCAACTACTCCCTTCACTCTCTTCCTCTGCTCGGTATGAATCTTCATTGTATTCTTTCACTTTTCTATGTTTTCAGAAACCCTAATTCGTTTATCTTTGTGTCTGAAATACTATTTTTTTTTCAATACAAAAAAACCCTAATTGAGTATCATTGGTACTATATCAACTGCAACTGATCATACATGCAGGGTAATATGTATACTGAGAATTGTTCAGTGAGTCTAGAATGGAGTTTGTTTAGTGGAACTTGGACTTTTAAGTATTTGTTTCTGTGTTTTCACTTAGTAATACTGTGTTGTGTTGATACAGTGGTGGAGTAACTTGCAAAGCCAAGTAAACGCATTGGAGTTGGACACATAAATGGGGGACGAAAAGGATGCTTTTTATGTCGTGCATAAAGGAGATGTGATCGCTGTCTATAAGAACCTGAGTGATTTACAAGCTATGCTACGATCTTCTGTATGTTTCCTTTAATGTTTTTTCTGCTTTTGGGCCTTAGACGGCCTTATCTGTTGAACCACTTTTTTGGAGCTCAAGTATGAGAAGAGTCTAATTATTACAGCTTTTTAACAATGATGAAGAAATAGAGCAAATTGGATACAATATAGCCGACCCAACTAGTTCAGAGTTGAGGCTTAGTTGATTAGAGCACAAGTAATAATATTATCAGATGTTTTTTTGATGAATTTTCTATTTTTTTGGGTGACCTTTCAGGGTGGTGAACCAGCTATAAGTGTTTATAAAGGGTATCACCTGGCTAAGCAATCAGAAGAGTATTTGACATCTCATGGACTCAAAAATGCAATGTATTCTATGGATTTCAGTGATGTTCGAGATGATCTCTTTGGGATACTCGTCCCATGCCCTTTTCGGGTTAGAAAGTTGATCATTTTACTGTTATTGAACTGGTGGTAGATGTAGTTGTTTTATCTATTTGACAATTTTGTCTTAACTGTTTGATAATAGTTGGGTCAACTTTTGGCTAATGTGGATGCTAAAATTGTCCGGCATTTAAGTTTCATACCCATCCTTCTGTTATCATGATCTAGAGTCTAGACCCAGTAGTGTGCTGCAACCTTGACTGACTGCATGATTGTTCACGATCAGGCTGAACTAATCCTTCTCTTGATCTTCCAACTATGTTATCGGCAATTGAGTAGGATTGATTCTCCAATTAGTGATCTTTTACTGGCAACTGAGTGGTAGTGATAACCAGTTGTATCTACTCCATTTAGTGACTTTTTATGTCTTTTGCTTAGCTTTGATATCTTCTTTTGCGTGGCGCTGGTGCTTCCATGTAGCTCCTTTTTCTAAAGAAAATGGGCAAATATTGAATGCAACTGTCATTTATCGCTTTGACATGATATCCATCTCATTGTTCCTTTTTGATGCACTTTCATCTGATTGTTGAGATACGAGATAGCTCTTCAGCGCTCTCTATTGTCTTTTCCTTCCAATTTGTCTCATGATACAACATTTTGACGCTGCAAAATGGTTTTGAGCTCATGAGATTAATTTTTCCTATGTAGGACAGGTTCTAAATAATAAAGTGCCCTTGTGTTTTGGAAGAGGAAAATATCACTCCATCTTCTACAATCATAATAGGACAATCATTACTGGAAGAATTACTCCGGGATGATGTGTCTTTATATCTTTGCTTATACAGTTTTTATTGAATACATAGCTGAGGCCCGTATTTGGTAAAGAGATTCTGATTTTTTTAAAACTAAAATATATTTAGGTATATAGAAAATTAAAATAATATTATTTTGCTAGCATTGATTCTTTAATGGTGATTTTTGAACGGATGACACATCAAAATTGATGTCATTGGATAATTTTGTACCACCAGCAGATCTTTAAGCCAAGATGCATGAGAAAGGAAGTGAATATTTACTTAGATTTCTATGTATTGAAAAATAGAAATTGAAAGGTGTAGGACTAGAACTGGGAAGAAATCATCTATTGCTGCATTAGATGAGAGAGCAAACAGAAATGAATACTGTTTTAAAGCTAACAAAAAAAATAGATGAATACTATTGAAAAGCTTAATGTGAATAAACTGCTGTTTTAAATTAAAAAAATCTGAAGTGTTCATCCAATTATGTGGTACGTGGTAGCATTTCAAAGAGAAAATGTCATACATGCCTACTTTTTGTGGCGCACACTTATTTTTGATAATGCTACTGCGATATGTTATATTGCTTCAAGACTAATTTGGTTCATGGGTAGAAAGGGGTCATATGTGTCTCTGATGCAGAACTGATTACTGTTTCTTGTGGTCACAGAAGTAGCCTTACATATGACATTCTTGGGATCCAATTTGATATCGTTGATATGTTAATTCACTTGGTTGATTTGTTAGTTTTTCCTTGCTTTGTCATTGCCATGACACTATGTCACGACCCAATTTCTCGAGTCATGAAGGCACCTACTATAACCCACCAGTAGGTAAGCCAACCCGTAACCCAGAACAACACGTAATGGGTGTGAGGTTAGAAACTAAACAAGAGTAAGCAAAATTACTATAACAACATAAGCAAACCAAAACATAAATACAATTAAGAATCCCTCCCAGAACCTGGAAGTCACTAGTACAGAGCTACCAACAAAATGAGTACAAGTCCCAACAGTGGACCACCGAAACTAGACTGTCTCGAAAAGTAAAAGACAAGTCTTTATATATACAGATGGAGACTGAAATAGTACAAAACGCCGTGTGCTCACCCCCGTCTCTAGACCAAAATGCTCCAAACTTGATCAACGCTGGCTACTGGTGCTCGAACCTGCATCACAAAAATAGATGCAGAGCGTAGCATGAGTACCAAACAACAGGTACCCAGTAGGCATCATAGGCCGACTGAACTAGAAAAGTAAAGTAATATGAAAAGACAGAATCACATAACTAGAGGTCAAGAACGAAAGGCTAAGTAACAATGGAATGCACACGAGTGTATAAAGATCTAACTAAATTAATATATATAAGCTAACTACACCTAATTGGACCCCATAAGCCCAGAAGGTACACTCGTGCGCAAGTTTAAATAAAAACCCGAACGGACCCCCATAAGCCTGACGAGTACACAGAATAACTATAACTAAGGATAATAGAACTCAAGGCCAAAGAACATCGAACCAAATGCTCCAAACCAAATAGTAGAATCTGACGGTACGGAGGTCGGGCCTTGAACCGGACGCTCACCAGAATTACACAAGTAGCCAATCACAAAATATAAGTAACTGAGGACGGACCTCTAACCGGATGCTCTACATACTTGAGGCCGAATCTCTAATCGGATGCTCTACATAAGTATGTGGATGGTCGAGGCCGGACCTTATATCCGGATACCCTACAAAGATATCGATATAGCTGCTGAAAGAGTCTCTATCTATCAATAATCATAAATACCCGTGGAACACCATCCACACTTAGCTAATCAATGTAAGTCCTTGAAGCCGAATCGAAAATCAACTTTGAATCGCGGAGCGGAATTCATTGTCACCGACGTAACTCGTGAAGCCGTGACATCAAAGAAATAAGGATAACTATCGCCAGAGCGAGCTCATCGTCTAGCTAAGGACCAAACTATCAAGACTCAAGTCTGCTACACCAGTCTACAAGGATTTAAGCCGGCCAAGCGACGTCGGGGCTAAACTAAGTCCTACCGACTTCGAATCATGCATTTCTAAGGCAAGCCCTAGTCAAAGCTAAACTAAGGCCCAACATACTTCTGATAACCAGTATTCAAACATACAAGTACTCCATATAGCAAAGAAGGTCAATTAATAACAATAAACATGCTCACAGTTACCTGATAATTCTCAGAAAAAGGCCGAAAATATGATTTTTAACACCTATGCATGATCCAATTACTACCCAACCCAAATCCCAACTAATCAACATGCATTCATATGTTCGAGTTCAATCTAAGAAATGAAACCGTAGCCTACCTGTACGCAGATCACGCGCGCTCCAAAAATCACTTCCCCGGAGCTTTTCCTTTCTGAATGGCCTCAAAACGTTGATACACTATCAAAAATAGAGTCATAACGTTATTACGGTCATTTAAACACTAAAATCGCAAGAAACGGAGATGGGCCAATTTCGCGGTCAAAACGGAAAAAGTGGGATCCGCATTGAGAAATTTAGAATTAACCTCAAATAAAGGTCCTAAACAACTCTCGGAACTTGTGTTCCAAAATGGAACACAATTCGGGACTCGAAACAGTCCCAACATGAACATACAACCAAAAACCCAAATTCTACGCTAAAATTCAACAACAATGACAGCATCTATTTACAAGAATTTACCGAAAATGAAGGTTCAACTGCCAAAACCAATCACACCACGACGACCCTCACGAAACCCCCCACAATATAGGCTCTTGAATTACCTGATCCGGACCTAAAATGGCCAAGAAATCACCTTCTAAAAGTTTCCCAAAAGTTGAGCTCGAAAATGATCTATGACAGCAGTTAAAACACAAAATTTACCTCAAATCGGGTCCCCAAATCAGATTCCAAGCTCACCAATGCGTTGCCCTCGAAAAATCTCACAACTTAGCCTTTTGAATCGCCCAATTTGGAGTTCTATAGCTCAATATATCGCAACTTTAAAGTAAGACATAAAGGCTGAAATTTAATAAAGGACGAAGCTGGTCGCTAATAAACCCAAAAATCTGGTTGTTAAAACCCCAAATTCTGGTAGTTAAAGGGCTGCACCAGATTTCAGCTTTGTCTAATTTCTTCAAAGTCTCCGACGGGGTGCTCGGAATGTCGACTTTGGTAGGGTAGCATATCTGTTTTGTTTTATTTTTATCAGGTTTCGAACGGATTCCGAGCACCCCGTCGGAGACTTTGAAGAAATTAGACAAAGCTGAAATCTGGTGCAGCCCTTTAACGACCAGAATTTGGGGTCTTAACGACCAGATTTTTGGGTTTATTAGCGACCAGCTTCGTCCTTTATTAAATTTTAGCCTTTATGTCTTACTTTAAAGTTACTTTAAAGTTGCGATATATTGAGCTATAGAACTCCAAATTGGGCGATTCGAAAGGCTAAGTTGTGAGATTTTTCGAGGGCAACACATTGGTGAGCTTGGAATCTGATTTGGGGACCCGATTTGAGGTAAATTTTGTGTTTTAACTGCTGTCATAGCTCATATTCGAGCTCAACTTTTGGGAAACTTTTAGAAGGTGATTTCTTGGCCATTTTAGGTCAAAAACCACTAAAGGGCTCGGAAAAATATCGAAAACCTCAGGACACGAAAAAAAGGTCAAACTCGACATTTCGGAGCTAGCCGTGCTGACGGAATTCTCATCCGAGCGCGTTTACTCAGAATGTTGACTAAAGGCAAACTTAGCCTTAAACTTAAAGTTAAAACGCCTAATCGCACCAACTCACACTGAAAACTTCGGGAGTCATGTCGACCATTACTAGCCTAAAATGACCCTTTCGGAACTGATGGAATCGTCAAAATTGGATTCCGATGTCATCTTCTTGAACTTTTGATCGAAAATGATCGTTCAAGGTTCATAAGCTCCAAAAACACTAAAGCTCACACAGTAACCAAACGAACGACCAGGTGACCGAACTGTCAGTCCCAGCAAGTCATAAATGACTTGGGATCGCTATAGGAACGCTCTAAAAGATGCACAGAAGGTAAAACACAAAAATGACAAGAAGGTTCATTACACACTACTTCCTCTATTGTGTCTTGCGACCACTGACTGGTAATTAAAGAGTGCACATAATACCGCTTGTACATTTTCAGCTATACGTAACTTGAAAGTCTTAAGATGTTTTAGCATTTAATTATTGATATGTTTGTTCCTGTTTGCTCTGTCAAATTCAGCAGTGTATGGTTTATAACTGTGCCTTGAAGAAAACCAAACCTTCAGCATGTTTTCTAGTAACAATTTTACTTAAGGACGATATCATGCATGCAGAATTTTAAATTTTTTTGTTCTGTTTTTGCAGCAACCTGGCTCTTCGAAAGATAAAATTATCGGGAAGAATCCTCCGGAGAAGAGGATGCAGGTAATCTCTTAATGGTCAATCCAGATTATTCTTACATTGATTGGATGGGGTATGTCTTTCTTGAAAGGTTCATAACTGGTATACTCTTTATGCCCAACTTCAGTCATCAAAACAACTATATCATCAGTTACTACAATGACTTAAAATGTTGTGAAGTAGGATGGGATGGAAATTTCAGATGGTGTTTATTATTAGGCTTGTGCTTTTCCTGGAATAAGAAACTAATTGTCTGGCCAAGGGATGGTGGTTTCCTCAATAGCTCTTGAAGTAAAATGAGGATACTCATCTAGTGGCGGTATAAATGTCAAGGATAAACCTGTTTGCTGCATGTAGTTGCTCTAATAACGAAGTTGTGGTTTACATTTGTCGTTTCTAGTATGAAACTGATTTATTGTCCTAAGAACTCAATTATATCGATGGTTCAACTCACAGGTTTTAGTTAATCTTGTCTTCGCCTTGTGATAATTTGTTCGGTCCTCCATTCTGTTAAATATACTTTTCTAATTTAATTGGGTCAGCATGTGAAAGTCTTGCTATTATGAAAAGGTGTGTGTAGTGTATTTGATATTCACATGATTTTTTTCCTTACATTCAGATGGAGGTGGTTGCATCTCCTTCGTTTTCAGCCGCTGGTCAGCAAAAACATGCCACATTAGACAATTGCCTAGAAATTCCCCCGATTTCGTCATATTGTGTGAGTATATTATTTTACGTAATAATTCTTTGTATCAATACGTTTAGATTCTTGTCATTGTCTGCTTTATCTGGATGTTGGCATTCTAGGGGGGGGGGGGTTGAATACCGCGTGGTTAGCCTTGGAAAGGGCTTGCTCCTATGTTTTGACTTTATGCTGCTGATGGACAAAACTAGTGAGGAAAGTGATGCTTATTGGAGCTGATTTGGAAAATAAAAGGTTGAAACGTTCTGATTCGGCAACCACTGAACCAAGGGGAACCAAGTGATTCTTAAATCAAACTGTGAAGGGCAAAGTGGAACTTTGTTGGTTAACGTTGCGCAAAAGTCCAAAGTTTGAGAATGATGACAAAATTTACCGAGTATGGAATTCTGTTTACTCACTTTAAATTGAGTATCCGTTTCCCTCCCTTCCTGCTAGGATTGGAAATCCTGTATTTTACATATCCATACGATTGAGTCCTTGGGTTTCCGAAATAGTGTAAAAAGAAGTGCTTCGAATCATTGCTATTTGACTCGGACCTGTTCTAAAAAAGTCGAGGTATTTCGAATTGTTTGTTGACACGGACAAAGTCAGGGATAACCTCTTAAATTATTTCAATATTGAACCTTGGACATATAAGAGTTCCGAATCGAATCTCTTTAGAAAGAAGATCTTTTGTCTCATGGTAGCCTGCTCCAGTCCCCTTACGAAACTTTCGTTATTGGGTTAGCCATACACTTCACATGTTTCTTGTATTATATGTTGCTGGGATTCTCCAAGAAATAGTGTTGCACCCATGCTAGATCCTCCAAAAATGCACTACTTTTGAAGGATCCGGCATGCTCTCGTCAACATTTTGAAGAGTCCGAGCAACATAACTTGTATTAAGTTTATTTTAGAATGTAAGGGGTCGTTTGGTACAAAAATTAATAACACACTGATTAGTAATGCAAGGATTACTAATGCAGCGGTTGGTAGGGGTTAGTAGTACAGGGATATGTAATGCAGGGTTTATTTTTATCAAGTGTTTGGCTTATTGTTTCCCACCCCATCATGTGTTTGGATTAAAACTCTATAAAAAGTTTTTTTTTTAACTATACCCTTGAATTATTATGCAATTGAGTCAAGCTAGATAATTCCCTGCAGTCTTTTGTAACTTTTGGTTTGAGTCAATCTATATATATATATTTTTCTATGGCTTTCTAACTAGCTAAGGGTTGAACAATTTTGTTGTCATGTTTGCTATTTTTTCACTTGATTTATTTAAGGATAACTAGTTGTCATCTTAATGAATTGATCACTCACAAAATGTCAATTTTCAATTTAAAAAAAGATAAACCATCTACTTTTAAAACCAAAAAGACGGTAAACAATAGGAAAATTAAATAAAATCATCTACATTTACACATAAAAATTGTACGTTGTAGTTTTAATATGTATGCAATTTTGTAAATTGTTCAAAATACAAATAATTAGAAGACCTATATATATATATATATATATATATATATATATATAGGTCTTCTAATTATTTGTATTTTGAATATATATATATATAGGGAGAGAGAGAGAGAGAGAGAGATGATTAAAGAAACAACGTAAAAGAATCTATTTGGACTTTGTTTTTATGTGCTAAAAAAAGAAAAAAAGGTTCCGTTGAACTTATGTTTTGAGCCACTTTGTAGTGTATTGGCACTTCAGTTCCAAGTCATGATATCATTCTACTATCTGTATGTGATCTTTGCTTCTAACTTGGAGGAACATTTTGTAACTTGATACCTTCAGCCCCCCTACGTGCAGTGTTCATGCATTCTTGAGTTTGATGGGGCTTCAAAGGGGAATCCTGGACCAGCTGGTGCTGGTGCCGTGCTGCGTGCTGCGGATGGAAGTATGGTATGCTCCCTTTCCATTTAGAAGATGTGGTTTGTCACCACAAATTTACTGGTTTTCGACTTGTAGTTCTTTTCTGTAGGTTTTCCGGTTGCGTGAAGGTGTGGGTGTGGCAACTAACAACGTTGCTGAATACAGAGGTGTAATCTTAGGGCTAAAATATGCTCTTGAGAAAGGTTTCAAACATGTAAAAGTTAAGGGTGACTCAAAACTTGTCTGCATGCAGGTCTTCTTTACTCTTCTTACTTCTGTTTTTGTTTTATTTTCATTTTCCCTTTAGCAAATTAGTCAATTATTTCTGCTTTCCCACTTTTAATATCCTGTGAAATTTATATATTCCAGTAACTTGTTGAGTTCTAAAGCAATTGCTGAAGAGCTTTTTCCGCTGATGTCCTAGCAATTAAGAGTGTCTGAGACATACTTATAAACCCCGGGCTACACAAAGATGCCCCAGAAAGTAGACCATTCCAAATAATGATAAATTTGATCTCTGTTGATGGACTATGGTATTTAAGTATTATCATCTTAAGTCATCCCTAGTTAGCCTGGGATGCAGTATCTGCAGTATTATCTTAGTGTATACTTCACAGGTTGTAGCGTATACTCCAAAATCATACAGTGGAATCCACACTGTGGATAACATGACTGGGTATGTTAGGGAGTACTAGATAGTTTAGAAGTGCACTCGAATAAGGTAAACTACAAAAACTAATTTGAGTTTATTATTATGTTATATGTAATTCTGCATATTACTTTTTTTCTTTTTATGAGGCAAAGTTGGTTCAGCTACATAAAATCTAGAAATCAATTAATACTATATTACATTCAACACTTGACAATGTTTTAAGAAAAGAAGAGAAATGATCCAAGGAAGCTTTTAAAAAGAAATGGGAAAAGCTAAGCATTATCCACCAAGTTTTGAATTGTGTCTCATTGATCCTCGGGGATTTCTCTGTTATATTAAAAAATGACAGAGCTAGAGATGATGTGGCATAGAAGAATGAGCAGCCATAGGCAAGCAGTTTGGATCCCCACATTGTCTTCGGAAAAATTGCTTCTGTTCATCCCAAAGTGAGCTGGAGAATAAAGGTGTTGGTTAATTTGATTGTTTTGCAGAATGCCTAAGAGATTTTGCAGTGACAGATCTGGGAATGAGTATAAAGACCTTATATGATTCGGTATAAGCTTTCCTTCTTGATGGCTCCTCACCCCTTCCATCCTAAGAGACACCCAAACCACTTCAAAAGTGTAGCTATTCTTGCCCTTGTAACCTGTGTGACCTTATTCTGAGATCATGTGTTCTTGCAGTGCTATTTATATTGTATTAAGTGTTAAGTTATTGCTGGAACTGCTTCGGGGATGATCTCTCGTTCTTTAAAAATTTCTATCATGGAACAGACTCAAGGAATCTGGAAATGCAAGAACCAGAACATGGCTGAGCTATCCAAGATTGTGAAAGAGCTTAAAGATCATTTTTTGTCATTCCAGATCAACCATATTTACAGAGTATGGCCAACTTTCTCCTCTTTGCTAATTCAGAGCTTACTGAGCCTGTCTATCAGAATTTTGATCTTCGAAGTCCTTATTATATCTTGCATCTGCATGTTATTTCTGTGATGAAAATGCTAGTGTGTGTATGTGTGGTTTCCTGTTACCAGCAAAGGTGCAAGTGGTGGGTGATTGAATGTCATGTTTAATTTATGCAACAACGAGTTTCAGCTTTTCTTGCTAATGAGCTCTATGAAATTGGTTTCATCACCTTGTTGCTAGAAGTGAATAATCATGTTTGTCCGGTCTATTAATTCACTTTGTTTCGCATTTCTCTTCATGAAGCGTTTGAACTAAACTTGTACGTATGTACTAAACACATGATTGTTCCTTTCTTTTTAATCATTAAAAAACTATCTTCTCATCTTATTCTGAGGGGTTTTACTTGTTTGACATATCAGGAATTCAACACTGAAGCCGATGCCCAGGCAAATTTAGCCGTGTATCTTAAGAGTAAGGGTCTTTCTCTCGTACTTGAATAAATCTCTCTTTCCCCGCGATAAGTGTGATAAGAAAAATTTCTTGCAGGTGGTGAATTTCAAGTGGAATGTGACAAGAAAACAACTTAATAATGTGAAGTCACCAACTACCCCCAACTTGCTTGGGATTTTGTGAAGGATGAATGACACCCAAGACCGATGCATAATGGATCTTCTCTGGTCTTGTTTTTTTTCTTTTGTAGATATATGATCTGAATCATGTGCACTCATCTGGATTAGAGAAACTTCTGTTTAGGGGCCTGCTCGAATCCATTATTCTCTTCTCACTTGCAATGAAAATTAATTAGTTAAACATTCTACCACTTTGAAATCTCTCTTGCTGTTACTATTCCTCAGTATACATACTTTTTAAATTTAAATTGGATATCTTGGAGTTGGATTGCTGTTACTGTACTACAAGTGGGTTTTAACATTGTTGACAAAACAGACATTTTATTTAAACTAATAATATAACGATAACAACCATCCAAACAAGGAACATTGCCAGTTTAAAAAAAAGTGATTTATTGAGTGAGAATAAATATACTACTATAGTAAAATTGGAGAAGATATCACTTTAGCTCCCAAAAAAAACTACATTTTCAGACTAAAATTGTTAGTTATTTTTAATGTTACTCTATTTTTTAAAATAGTTTTGATAAATAAAAATAATTTAATAAATTATACTTATATTTATTTTTTATAAAAATATCATACCTAACATAATTCGTATCTATTTTTTAATATATATATGGAGATATAAAAAGGATGAAATAATTTAACATTATTTTGTCCCAAATATTCATAGGTCCCTTCCATTTGTAATCTGGCTTCTGGATAAGAGTGAAAAAATCACTCTGAGAAAAACAAATATGGCGACCGTCTCAGCATTTTCCGTTTGCAGAGCTAAATCTCATTCTCGAATTCCCCATTCTTCATCTAATGCAATTACCCAGCTTTTCCCAATTCAATTCCTTCGGTTTCAAAGCAACAGGAGCATTGGCGGTGGTTATTCTTGCTCTTCAAGTTCGGTGAAAGCGAAGGTACCTTTGAGAACTACTAGGGTATGTTCTGCAACTGAGGAAGATGGTGCTACTGCTGTTGCCGAAGAAGAATCTGCTGCTCCCACTACATCTGATCAGACTGAGACTGTTTCTGTTTCCGTCTCCCCTTCCGACGTTCTCACTATGTTCTTTCAGGTTAACCCCTTCTTTTCTATTTTGGTAAAGTTTCTAGTTTTTTCATTAAAGAACTCAACCAATGTGAACCCGAAAGGGTTGCTGTAGGTTAATGCCTAGTGTAGGAATAGTTAATTTGGTTGTAATGAATTTCAGTCTCTGCTCATATTGGTTTGAACTTGGTTCTTGTGAATTGTCAAAAAAATCAACCAGTGTGAGTAGGTTGATGCCTAGTGTAGGAATAGTTTATCTGGTAGTAATGAATTTCAGTCTGTGCTCATATGGGTTCTTGTGAGGTGTCTAATTTTATCCAAAAATTCTAACTATGTGAATTCGCTAAGTTAGGATAAAGGAGGAGGAGGAGGTTAATTCTCAGTGTAAGGTTGTAAGCATAGTAAATTTTTGAAGAATTCTGATAGTACTGGTATTTGATAGCGCTTGCTCATATTGGACTATTGGAGTGAAATGGGTCGGATAAGAATGCATATACAGGATTGGTATAGCCCAACTCCAACTAGTTTGGCAGTGAGGCTTAGTTAATTAATTGATTGATTGTCTAATAAGTGCTCAATGTGTAAGTTTTGATTTATTTTTCTTTCAAATTGTTAGTTGTCTGTAACACTTACACTTCTTGTGGATTCTTCTTTGAATTTATACCTTTCTTATCACAGGCAGAAGGGACAATGAATGAAGCTGCTATTCCTTCCGTGACTAACGCTTTAGAGGTAAATTGAGTGTGTAAAATTCAAAGCTTTTTCTGGTACATGCTAATTTGTTGACACTTTCACAAAAGACATTACTTGTCTGCGCATTTGAGATACAATGTAGTAGCAGTTGCAGGGACTCTCAGTTTTTTTTCTGTGTAATTTTAATGCTACTTGTGAATCACCAGAATACTCACTATTACATTGTATAGTGAAATAAACAACACAGGGTTTTTACACTTTAAAGGACCAATTAGAGAAAGCAAAACATTCTGATGGATTTGAACTGTTTTTTTCTTTGGAACTAGGCATATCTGAAATCTTATAATATCTAGAATCAAAGAACAGGTACATATATTCATCCGATTCTTGGTGTTCAGAAGCTGCAAGAGAGAACTACTGATTTTGTGATTGTTTGACGAAGGGCTGTATATCTTTCTCCATCTCTCTTCTAAAACATCAGATTTTAGCTAATAATTGGAATTGAAGAAAATACTTGCAGTTTGACCTTATCAAAAAAAGAAAAAATGTAGTTGTGGTTTGACCTTTATCATCTGTCCATATGTATACAGGATATTGAAGGCATTACAGGTCTCAAAATTCAAGTTGTCGAGGGTATTGCAAGTGTCGAGGTGATTCACATATATAATGCTTCTCTTACATTGACTTATTAGCATATTCTGTTGCAGGAAAAATTGTTGTAGAACATTGACATCTCAATCAACACAATGCACCTTAGAAATACTGCATTAAAGTACTGAATCTCTAAGCATGCTTTAGGTTCCTTACAGATTTACTAAATTCAATATGCAACATAGTGGACAACTTCCAGGTGGACTATCTTGTGCTGCCTTTTTGTGTTGTAGCTTCTCTAGAAATGATAGTAACAGTCTCTCTAAATGAACAATATCCTTCAACTTTTCATGGAGAGGGAAAAATAAACTTTAGTCTTCAAAAGTAACCTGAAAAACAATTATTTGTGAAATGAAGGTTGTTAAAGTATTTATTACATTTTAATCTTTTAAATATGCTGTAGAAAATCTAACAGTGTCAAAACTATCCTTTGAAGCTTATATTTCCCTAAACATACAAGTAACATCGAATCCCAAAAAGTGTAAGAATTTCATCTACATAGATCAAGCATAAAAAAGCGGAAAGTATAGTTACCATCTATTTCCATCAGAATTCAATTCTGAGTTCCTTATTTCAGCTTATCACCTTCAGTGCATATTAGTATGCTTGGTGGCATGAAAGTTGGGATCTCTTTGCTGAGAAGAGAGCCGGAAATGTTCTGTGGGTGTCTAGGATGTTGAGTATCTTATTGTGCATGCAACATAAGATCTTAGAAAGTTGATGAGGTTAGGGATTAAGGTAAGAAAGTACTCCCAGTGTTGTCCTAAATTAGAAGAAATCACCTTCCCTTCTTATGAATAGAGAACGCGAGAGAATCATTATTTTGGTGAAAATTTTCCTCTAAACTTGCTGTTACCGAAGAATATAATAAGCATTTAAAGACATGTCTCTATTTTCTTCATTCAGAACTTTAACAAGGCATTTGAAGAACCGTGAAATGAAAGATGGTGTATCCTTGATTCTGTGTTAACCTCTCTTGTTATTTGATGTAGTTAACAAAGCAAACGACAATACAAGCTACAGGGGTGGCTTCCAGTTTGGTTGAAACAATACAAGGTTCAGGCTTCAAGTTGCAAACATTGAATCTGAGCTTTCAGGATGAAGAAGATATTAGCTAAGTGGTGGCTTTTAGAGTTCAGAGACATGATAGGCTGATATCCTTCACGGGCATCTTGAGAGATCTGTGTTTATTTGTAAGCCAGTAGTTTCAGTAAGCCTATATCTGTAACATTTTTGTATTATGCAGTTCTTTTGATCTTTTTCTTCCTTAGCATATGTTCCTTTCCACAACTTATAAAAATACTTGTGAATTACTAATGAGCAGCAGAATCAATTTGTTCATTTGAAACAAGTGGTATAACGATGGAAGAGGTACTTCTTATGAGCTGTCAAAGTCATAATACTAGCAAGTCAGGCCCAAATAGGAGGGAATGACATGTTAAATTAGATTATTCCTCGATGTATCTTGATTTGAACTTAAGGTCAAGAGCAAGAGGATAAACTTGGATTATCGAAAACTGACCCAAAATACCAGTAGCAACTACTCTATGTTGGCAAGGAATCGATCCATATGGTAACTAGTAGTACCTCATTTCTCAATTGTTAATGAATCTATGACATCGATCGATTAGTCAAGCCAGTAAACAGCCTTGATTAATTGATAAATTCGATATTTTAAGTCATCAGCTTCTGCCACTTGGTGGTTTTTTTTGTCTGTTATCAAGAGTTTTACTGAATGCAACTTTCGAAAAGGACAAGAAGAATTTGTTAGGAATTGTCTATTTCTAATGCCAGCAACTCAATTAATTAAACAATTGTGAAGGGCATGCATTTTCCTATAAATAGCTTGTTTGAGAACCTGGGAAAAGCAGATCTTCGAACAACCACCTTAATTTCCTTCAAATAGACAAAGATGGCCTTCCAAAGGTTTTGTTTTTGTAGCAGCAATTATGCTTGTCTTCATGGCTAATTTAGCTGTGAGAGCACAACAAGTAGGAGCACCTACTCCAACTCCAGGGGGTCCTTCAGACAACTCTAATGCATCACCAAATGGACTCGTTTCGACTCAGCAAATATTGCTTGGTTTTGTGAGCATTGGCATGTCCATGTTTCTTTTTTTCCTCAAACACAGAGTTTGACACTTTGGATTTTCGATCCTCCAATGTTTCAAGATTCACAAGTTAATGTGTTGCTGTTGAAGTGTGACCTGTGTCTGTTTTCTTTGTTATCAGTTAAGGTGTATTTGTATCATTTCAATTCAAGTTCACTCAGGGTGTGTTTGGTTGGATTAAATGTTTTGGAAAATGTTTTCCACTGAAAGTCGTCGTCATTTTGTGTGTGTTTTTATTATGTCTATGAATACAAATACACGACGTTGCCTCTTATTTGAAAAAAAACAACTTAAAATTACCTCAAACTCGTGGACAAGATTGTGGTGATAAGTTGATAAAGTTTGTGTAAAATTGAGCAATCACCCAAAGTAATGCTGATTTTTTTTCCTTTCCAAAATAGAACCCTTTTATTAACGAAATACATAGTTTAAACATATCTTTTTTATCTAACTTGAGAGAAACTCCTCCCAAGAGATTTTATTAAAAAAGAAATAAAGTATCAGCTATTTTGTTCACATATTTAGTAATACTAGTTTCTGGGTACGCGCCACGATATTTTTGTGAAGATCGTATATAAACAATATTTTAAAGTTATATTATGTGTTATAAAATAGAAAATAGAAAATACAAATTACATGTTCTTAAAATTGATAAGTATCCTATATGGTGTTTTTGTTTCTAAGATTCAAAATCCAAAAAACTATACAACTACAATATTTAAATGAGAAAGTGAAATGTTATGTGTTACGTTAATGAAATATGTGTAAAACCAGTAACATATAGAAATCTTTTATCGTAAAATTAATGTTGTGTGTTGCACATATTAAGCTCTAGCAAGGAAATTAAATAATAAGTGCCATTAGTATGTTCTTCACTAAGAAATTTCTTTGACGAATCCAACAATATCCATAGCTGAAATTCTTGGGCAAATCCAACAACGTTCATAGCGTGTTTTAATAGCCTTTAGCTTTGATATTGATTGAGAAAAAACTGCTCAGAGAAATATTATACTCTTCTTTAGAGCCCATAAAAATAGAGAGGGGACTTGAGGGAAATGAAAACTATTCTTGGCTTTATATAATACTTTCACTTTAAATGATTAATTAGTCTCTTAGCTTCTTTTCACGTATTTATCATTGAAAATAACATATATTAACTATGAGATTCATTGCATTGAAATCTACAACTTTTAAGATTCTAGTAATGTAAAGGTAAATGCTACTATATTTTAGTTAATGTCCAATTTGATTGCTCTCATTAACTAAAGTTTGTCTCTCCATTTTCTTTAACGTTTAGATTATTTAATTTTCAATACTGTTCAAATATTCTCAATTCATTAATAGTAAAAAATATTTACTGCTCAATATTTTAATATTTTTATTTAGTATAGGAATAAAATGGTAATTTAACTTTATATCTTAGAGCTTTCCACTTATCATATAATATGATATATAAATTCAATATGATTGAAAGCCTCCAAATGTCTTATTGATCAAAAAAATAATTTGTATCGCAGTTTTTATGTCTAACTTGACAACAGAATCCCCCAAGTTTGTCCTCTCTCTTTAATTAATATTTGAGTTACCTAATTAATCATATTAAGAAAAAGACAAGGGTCAAACCAGACCCCTAACAAGAAAGGTTTTGATTAAAACAGAGGATCCTTGTAAATAGGAAACAATGAATAAATGAAAATTTGGGTGATGGTTGAATAATAAACTATACCAAATATAACCGCAAGTGTTGGCAGAATTGGTCAAAATCACTACAATAATTACTGGAATTTTGGGTTTAACAGAGTTGTTAATTAGTAACTAATCTGAACTATACTTCAGACATTAAACAGAAAGAACTGCCATAGATCGACCAACTTGGAAATTGGAAGACGGAGAACTGATAGTTGATACGCAGGTCATGAGGACCGATGGGATCTTGGGAGCCGGAAAGAGAGATGGCCGGAGATCCGCCATTAATACTGCTCGGAATAAGCAGAAATGGCTCAGCAGAAAAGAACAATGGCTGGTGGTTCTTGGGGTTGTACTTCATGCAGTCTACATGCTAAGTATCTTCGATATTTACTTCAAAACCCCTATTGTTCATGGAATGGACCCTGTTCCAACTCGTATGAGTGCCCCAGCTAAGCGCCTTGTTCTTCTGGTTGGTGCGTTGCACTTGCACACAACTTGCTCGACGATTTGACACAATGAAATATTTTCAGCTCATGTTTTTATTTTTCTTGCATTGAATTGGCCAGTGGGTGATTGCTTTTTCTTTTTGGTTGATAAATTGCAGCCGATGGTTTACGGGCTGATAAGTTTTACGAGCCGGATTCAGAGGGAGGTTACAGAGCTCCATTCTTGAGGAACATTATTAGGAAAAAAGGTCGATGGGGAGTGTCTCATGCTCGTCCTCCAACGGAATCTAGGCCTGGACATGTTGCTATAATTGCTGGGTTTTATGAAGATCCTAGTGCTGTCACTAAAGGTAAGGCTTTTATATATTTCTTGTTTAACCAACTGCCTCTCAATCTCAACAAGCTCAATAATTTCGCAGGTTGGAAGGCAAATCCTGTTGAGTTTGATTCAGTATTTAATCAGAGCCGGCATACATTTTCTTATGGTAGCCCAGATATTGTTCCCATTTTCTGTGGGGCCTTGCCCCATAGCACTTGGAATTCGTATCCACATGAATTTGAGGATTTCGCAACTGGTGCGTTACAGTTTTAAGTATCTGTTTTGATTAAATATATATTACATGCTTGTAGTTTTCACAAGGTTATGTGATTACGAAAGTGATATTATGTTTCATTTGGTACAGCCCTGATTTCCTCTCCTTGGAACAATCAGTGTAGCCACCAACTTTTTGGTTCTTGCTAGTCAGTTAACCAAATACCAATTTATCATTTCGATAGTGTTTACATGCAGATGCTTCTTTTTTGGATGAGTGGTCATTCGATCAATTCCAGAACCTCTTGAATAGTTCCAATAAAGACCCAAAATTGAAGCAGCTACTACAACAAGACAAACTTGTTGTTTTTCTGCATCTGCTTGGCTGTGATTCCAATGGTCATGCACATAAGCCGTTCTCATCCATCTATCTAAATAATGTTAAAGTGGTTGACAAGATAGCGGAAAAGGTTTACAATCTTGTGCAGGACTACTTCAAAGACAATCAGACTGCATATATATTTACAGCAGATCATGGAATGAGTGACAAAGGTTTGAATTGACGCTCAATTATTTTTCTATTTCCTAATGAGTGTAAATAGACATTTGACCATGTAATTACTGCACAGAAAACAGTATATATATATATATATATATATATATATATATATGATCATTTGGTAAGTACACTATGCACACAAGTTAAGCTGTTTTCATGATAGAAAAATTCTTCACTTTCCCAGCAAGTGATGTTTGTGTTTAATTACCTAGTTCTTTTACTTTGTTTGTTTTGAGATTGAACAACTACAGTGTAATATAGCATATTGATTCATAGCAATTTTTGGTACAGGTAGTCATGGAGACGGACACCCAACAAACACGGACACACCTCTTGTGGCATGGGGAGCAGGTGTTGGGAATCCCTTGCCAATATCCCGCAGTGGCCATCACGAAAATACTGCTCGCTTTATTGATGACCATCTGCATGATACAGAAACACCTTCAGAATGGGGCCTCAGTGGCATGACGAGGTTGGATGTTAATCAAGCTGACATAGCACCACTGATGGTCGATTACCTTGTCCTCTTCTGAAAGTCCTATCTTTTAAGTGTCTTTCTATCATATCAACTTCTTCTATAGTCTGACTCTGATATGATCTCTAAAAATTGCAGTCCACTCTTCTTGGTCTTCCATGTCCTGTCAACTCGGTTGGCAATCTGCCTCTTCAGTACATGAATCTGAACAAGGTAGCTGCATTACTATAAGTTCCCTGTCTATTTTGCACGGTACGACTGTGTGATGGATTGGGAGAGATATACTGGTTTGCTGGTTCTTTGGGACTATTGTGTTCTTTGTATTGAGATAAAATGCAGGTCTTACAATCACTTTTATGTCCAGGCAGAAGAAGTTGAAGCTGTGCTAGCCAATACGAAGCAAATCCTCAATCAGTTCCTTCGAAAGTCACGTATCCTTCCCTATAACTTAGATTGTTTTTCACTTCTAAAATCATTCTGCCTCACTCATCTTACATGTTATTTCCTAATTTTCTTTTTGTTGCAATTTACACCTTTCGGAGTTCTAAATGTCAGTTAAAATAGAACCTTATTAAAAGAAAATGTCAGTCAAAATAGAAGTAACTGGTAGAACGATTTAAGTATAACATATATCAGAATTAGGACAACTTACCAATTCTTAGACCAATAGAGGGGCAAAGTGATAAAATTAATTCCTATGCTGTCATAACAAACTGCTTCATCAATGTAACTGGGTCTGGGGCTTGTCCTGTTTTCACATTCTAAAAGTACTAAGAAGAACAGTCTTGATTTTTCATTTCATCTTTTGAGCATCCTTGACAAATATGTAGAGTTAAAGCAGTCGACCTCATTATACATCAAGCCTTTCAAGCCCTTGGCCAGTTATTCATCACTATTGCGTGAAATTGAGCAACTGATTTCCCTCAAAGAGTATGAAACTGCAATGAAATTATCTGAACAGCTTAGGAGCTTGGCACTTCAAGGACTTCACTATTTCCAGACATATGATTGGCTGATGCTGATGACTGTAATCACTCTTGGCTATGTTGGTTGGATGATCTATGTCATACTCCATGTCTTGCAATCTTATACATCCCTACCTGCAAATATTTTTAGCAAGGATCAAGTGCCCAATCCAAGCTGTACAGTTAAGGTACCTGTTTTGCGCTATATGCACGTACTGTTGTATATTTCTTTGTGTGTGTTGGTTAGAGCGGGGTTGTAAAGGGAAGGTTCAAAATAAATTATATGTCTGTTTGGTGTTGAGAGTGTGATAGATTAGTAGGAAAAAGGGAGAAGGAAATTGACATATAAAAGCATTTATGTGTGAAAAGTATTCGTGTTGTGCAAGTTCAAGTAATTTTCTCTATTTAAACTAAAACCAACAAAAATATCTTGACTTTTGATATATGATTTTATTTCGAGGCGGATATATACAAAGGGTTGTCCCGTTGTTTTACCTCTTTGAGATAGAGTACATCTAGTGACAAATATTGATATGCCAAAATTACACATGTTCCTTAATCATAAAAGATAATCTGTTTCATAGTTCCAGAAAGTTCAAAGGTGAGACCGTAATCACTTCATCTATGCATTGTAAGTGGGAGGAGCAGGTTTTCCACCATAACTTTAAAAAGTTAAGACTTACTAAGGAAAGAAATTGAAACGTAAGAGCAAAGTGGGAGTCATGACAGCTGATGTTCATTTGGACATCAATTCTCTCGTTTTCATTCTTTCAACCCCCAAAGGTTTCTCCTTTCTTCTTTTTCTAAAATGTCCCATGAAAGTCATACCCATCTTGGAGACCATATTTGGTTATATTTTGTTTCTATTATGCCTGATCTCCAAAGCTATTGAATCCAGTATTGTCAGAGGCACGCTAAAGCCTGAAATGAGGCTCTAAACGTGTTGAATGCTTCGCCTCACTTAGTATGCGCTTCACTGTCGTCATCAAGGTTTTAAGACATACAAACCTTGCCAATGAGTGGTTCTTGAAGAGACGGCACTAAACAATTAATCTTTCAGTGTCTTTGTCCATAATTTGTTATTCGTGCTCATAATATTAGTCTTGGACTAAACATATATAATTTTGTATCCATTTGCGTCTTTTTCATTAAAGCCACACTTTATTTGCGCTTAAAGACCCAACGGACGTTAGAGTTTTTTTGTGCTTTTTGCTTTTGATAACACTGATTGAATCAAGTGTTCATCTGGGACTTCTCATAAGGGAAATTCTTAAAAACCTATATTATCACGGTCTTCTATTGGCGTATTCATGCCTTTTCTTATTATACAATTTTGGCATTTAGAAATTGATGTTATTAGCACACGTGTCTTCCTCCCACAAAAATAGATGGATATTCTTGACAGTCATTCGTAAGGTGATACTAGAAAGAATTGTTATCTGACCAATTGATTCCCAAGTTCTTGCTTATATTCTTTTTCTATGCAGATACATCTTTTAGGAGGGCTGTTGATGGGAGTAGCGTGCACTCTTCTGTTGGTTGAAAAATCTCCTCCCCTTTATCACGCATACGTAGTGACGACAATGTTTTTGTGGACACAAATATTTAGTGAATATCAATTTCTCAAGGCATTTTGCAGATACTTGTGCGGGAGAGTTAATGATTACTATCTTAAACTCATTGCAACTGGTGTTTTTTCCGTCGTCATTCTTGAGCTTCTGGTGAGGCTCTATCCCTCGTCTATATATGTTCCTTTGTACAGCAGTGTATTTGTCCTTGACCATCTGGATTCTTTAATCATTGTGTGTGGTTACGTTACAGGTGAAGAGCTTCACGGATAGAAAGCTCTATACTTGGTGTTTCTTAACTACAGGGATTTCTGTTCCTTTTTATCTGTATAGATCATTACCTATGAGATCTGGAGTACCATTCTTTGTATGGCTGGCATGTTGGTTTTTGTCGGTTTTTACTCTCATGCCCCCACAAATTCCAGAAAATACCCTGCTTGTGTAAGTAACTTCATATTGAATATCTTAACTTGCAGATCCACTTGTAGTTGGTCAATTGAATTTGATGTACTGACCTTCTGTATGTAGGGTTGCTGGGGCGGTGTTGATTATCACAATTGGCATAGTTCTTCGATATGTGGAATTGCATGCTAAAGATAACAAATACTGGCTTAGTCTTGTTGCACAAGACTCGAAGAAACTCAAGTTCCCCTTGCTCTTTCACTTGCAGGTAAGCAATGTCGTTTATGAGCAATCTTGTCTAAATTATCGTAAGCTTTTACTGAGAGATGTTGGAATTTTTCTTTTCTTCGTCGGGAGTAGATCCTTTTGGTTGGCTTGGCATCTCTGATGGTTTGGCTTTCAACTACTCATAGAACAGAGAAGCAGGAATTGTTAGTCCTCCACCAACTGGTGAATTGGTCCATTGCTGGTATTCTTTTTTGCTTTTCTCCTTATGCTAGTGTAGCTCAGTCTTAGAATTGTTCTCGGTTGTCCTATGAACACAATTGATGTAGCCTTTACACCCATTTATTCCTTCAATTGTTTGTTTTGTTAATGCAATGGGATGTTAAACAGTGAATTCAAAAGTGGTGAGATTTTACATTTTCTTAATAATTGTTCTAATGAAAGGCATGCTATCCAAACTTACTTTTCAAAAATTTCTCTTCTCCTGCTGGGTGTCTTACAGTTGCCCTCCTCAGACAGCTGCTTGTCTTCATCAGCATTGGTGTCCCATGTCAAATGTGTAGGACATGGATATGGCATTAACTCAAACAAGAGTCTGTGTCATGTAGGTTGCATCCATTCATATAACAGCTACACCTCAGTCCCAAACAAAATGGAATCGACTACATGATGCTCACCTACTATGTTCCTCATTCATGTTCATCTCAGGCCAACATTTTACAAAATTTTAAATAAAATATAAGAACTAAAAGTTTTCTATATTTCCTACTGGCATAAGAATCTCTAATAGGGCTAAAAGACTCTTAGAAAGCACAATATTTAACATGATAACATTACTAGAATAAATACTCAACTAATTGGTATCACCTATATAGATCATTTTCTTCTATTGTGCCCATCCACAGATCACAAAGAGATTGTAAAACTTCAATGACAATTGACAACTTCCTTCCATGTGATTTTACGAATAATTACTAGGCTGTATCCTTTCATAAAGAAATAATATCTTTGGTAAACATCTACTAGTTTATGGTAATATATCGCGTTGTTGCATATCAGACTGTCCTTTGTTACTCTTGCACTCATTTTCAGGCTCTTTTGGTTCATTTTAATGATAAACATTTATGAAGCTTTTCCTGACTAATTTTGTTTCTGTATAACTATTTGTTTCACTATTTACTGTTCTTCAGCCTGATATTTCACATATTTTGTTTTCTTTGTGAACATTTCAACAACCCAGTATTCATCATTTGACTTGTTTCTGTAGGCTTCTCGATGATACTCCCACTCTTTTCAGCTACTGGTCTCTTGTCCAGGCTGACTTCCATTTTCCTTGGCGTTGCACCTCCCTTCCTGCTTCTATCAATCGGGTATCTCCATCGTTTTTTTGCTTAGGCTAGGAGTAGATTCAATTTTTATAACATTATGAGTCAGAATCTGAAAGCTTTTGAATCTCCTGCAGCTATGAAGCAGTCTTCTATGGTGCTCTCAGTCTTGCACTTATAGCATGGATACTGGCGGAAAATGCTTATCTCCATATAAGCAAGTTCAGATCATCAGCTCCAGTCAAATCCATGGAGGATGATAATAGGTGTCTGGAGTTATCCGATATGAGGATCCCATTAACTTTTGTAAGTTTCTGTTTATCTTAAATCTTAATGATGTTCTAGTTATGGAAAAAAGAAAGACAGTGACATTGTTTTTAGCGTTGTTAAATTAACACTTTGGGGGTGTAAGCATCTAGCTCTGTTGTCTTTCTATATATCCAAATAGTGAAGTGTCTTAAATTACTGATGAAATTTCTTCTTTTTAGATGGTCTTTTTCAATATTGCATTCTTTGGAACTGGTAATTTTGCAAGTATTGCAAGTTTTGAGATCTCCTCCGTGTATCGGTTCATTACAATTTTCAGTGTAAGTGGAACTAAACATCCTTGTTTATGAATCCTTTATTTCTTATTTTGCCTTTCATTTGCATATGGTGACATATGCGATTGTTCCTGAATTTTGCAGCCTTTTCTGATGGCGGCGTTACTTATTTTCAAGCTGTTGATACCATTCATACTTGTCATGTAAGTACAACTTGCAAATTTTCCTTCTTAACAGTTTGGATGGAAAACTACTGTAATCCAATGATTGTGGTGGAAATCTTGTCTTGGAGTTTCTAGGGCTTGGAGGTTGTTTTTCTCTCTCAAATTCATCCAAATAAGATGTGAAAATTACCGACCACTCTTACATAGAATATTGGTTTTAGGGTGTTAAAAGAATGACAAAAATCCCATTAATGAGATGGGTAGACTCCTTATAAGGCTTGGGCAATCCTCCTCCCTTTGAGCTAACTTTTGGGGTGTGAGTTAGGCCTAAGACCTAATTTTCACATGGTATCAGAGCAGGGCCCGTCTCAACCGATGTTGGCCCCCCGAAATCAATTGTCCACGCACCAGATGCTAAGCACTGGGCGTGAGGTGGGGTGTTAATAGAATGACAAAAGTCCCACATCGGTGGTTAATCGGTGGTTAATGAGATGGGTGGACTCCTTATAAGGCTTGGGCAATCCTCCTCCCTTTGAGCTAGCTTTTGGGGTGTGAGTTAGGTCTAAGACCTAATTTCACATAGGGATTGCCTGTTGCAGCGCTCAACTTTCACTACGCCCAAATTTCGACTGGTGCTACGGTGGCTGCTGTTTTCCACGAAAATATCTAAATTATTTCCAACTCCAAATTGTTCTCCACTTGCTTTAATCCACTCCTCATTTCCAAACATCCATATTACTTTCCAAACACAACTTTTGAGTGCTGAACGCTCTTGTGGCACCTTAACCGCGTTATTAGTTGTGTTAGCCATAACTAGAGAGTAAAAATCTACAGGGTATTACACCATCTTTCTATGTTGGGTGGTTGGGTTTCTTCTTGTTATTACCTTGCAGCCTTTGTAGCCCTGTCATTTCTTCTAGTATGGATGAAGTTTATTTGGTCATGATTACTCCACTCTTAAAAGTTATTAAGTGCATTCCCTGTTTTAAAATAAGTGTTGGCTAATACTATATGGTAAGCTAATTCAAACTTTTAAGATAACTAAGTGCAGAGCACAAGAACTACCTGATCTTCACTGAGAACAAAGTGCATTATAGGAACCTATATTTATACGTCAAGAAGCCTTTAGAATTTTTGGAGACCAAGAAATTTTTTATTTGATATGCAACTAGAAATATTTTGGAATTCTTGGTCTTGCTGAGATCAGTTGTGTACCATGGATGACTTTTTTGTTTGTTGTGCATTAACTGCAGATGTGCGTTCAGTGCAATCACAAAATTGGTGCAAGTTCCATTGTTGGGATGCTATTTTCTGGTGATCTTGTGCTCTGATGTAATGACAATCCATTTCTTCTTCCTGGTAAGACACTATTATTCCTCCTATGGTGCAATTCTCATATGTTTTTCCACCTACTTTCCATCCAATGTGTGTTGTTTGAAAAACTTAGGATTCCAGTATCAATATGCTCTTCTCTGTCATTATCTTCAACAGCTCTGAATTTTTCTCTTTCATGCTTTTGACTGCTTTATCTCCAGAAACATGATTCAGGGGGTTCATCATGGTTAGGATCCATCTTACTTGTTTTCTGATTGGTAATAGGTCCGAAATAAAGGAAGCTGGATGGAAATTGGCAACAGCATTAGCCATTTCGGAATTATGAGTGCTCAAGTTGTGTTTGTCCTTATGCTTTTTGCTGTTACAAATGTATTCACGAAAGACATCCAAGTTAGATCAGCTCAGCAGTTTTCTCGTAAAAAAATGTGATTCATTTGAAGCTTCATCCTTTTCGAGATCCCACATTTCTGGGTTGCAATTTTGGTAGAGTAGCAATTAGTTCAAACAAATCATTGTATTGAGCGATGCTCCATGAAGTAAATCATTCTTTTGGATGTCCCATATTTCAGGGTGGCAAAGCATATAGTTCTTGCCAAAACAGAGTGGATAGTTGTATCGAATGTATGATGATGAGATGATTAATTCAACTTTTACTTGAAATGGTGTTGAGCTGCTTTGTTGGATGGATTAAAATTGGTTGCTTCTTGTTACTTTAAATTTCGAGATGTGAAATCATTAATGGAATTTCAGCAGCGAATGCATGAAACTTTCAAAATTCATTGATCCGACTAATATAAATTCACGGAGCGTTTTCCTCTCTCCCTCCGTTTGGTTGACAGTGGACACAATTTATTCTCTCCTTCATCTAGTAAAATGAGCTACTACTTCTATGCCTCATACAAAAAGAAGTTGAACATCTTTTTTTTCTCAAATTGTAAGAATAAATTCCCAGTCCAATGCTATTGTATCTTTTAAATTCAATGATAATGATTAATGTCATATATTTCTTTATCAAATACTCTTTTCAATATTATGGAGCATTGTAGTTACTCCAAAAGTAAGTCTCATCAAATCACTTACTCTTTTAAATCCAACTGAATCATTTTCAGCTCATTGGTAAAGAAAAAACAAGAACACAGATATGTTTACGAAGCCAAAAGTCACTCATCTAAGCTAGCTAATTCAAATTCTACTCATTTTACTTTTCATGTGAAAATATTTTATATTAGTCTATTTCATATTTCAAATATATTTTTCTGAAAAAATGTGCTTTATAATAAGTAAATGTTTACCAACTATATATTTTGCATGTTGGAGTTTGACATTGAAGTTATAATTTAAGCAAGAAAGCTCTAGGGATTTTTAATCAAATAGGATTATACTGCAGAATTAAGGGTTAAAAGAAGATGTGAATAGTTGTAGTAATTTATGAACTATTGGCTAAAAATAAAATAGTGGATTTAAGAGGCCCAATTTAAACCCGTTCCAAGTCGACTTATATCATCGCCAAATTAATACGTCCTTCAGATCTCTCTCTACTCTGTGTTTACGGCAGAAAAATCTGAAGCTGATTCCTCCATTTTCTTCAACAAACGAAAGGTATACGCTCTATTATTTTTCTCCTTCCTTTTACGTTAACTCTATTTTCCCACTGTTTCCAGTTCGAAAAATCAGAAAATTTTTAGTTTCTTCTCTATTTGTTTCAGTTAAGTCTCAAATTTGGTGGTTTTCTGCATTTTGCTTCCTATGGTTGTTTTTTGGGGTTTATGTAGTTTTATTAAAGATATATAAGGTTATCACTGATTTTAGTTGCCTTTGAAATACTTTAATTATTGTTTTTATGGGCATTAATCTATATTGGTTTTAGGGCAACAAGTAATTTGTGATTTGATGGTAAAGATAAATACTCATTGTAATTTGTAAAACTTACAGATTCCATACATTGAATCTGATGCTTGTTTCTAAGAAATTGAATGTGGATACTGAAAAGTTACAAGTTCAGTGTCCATTAACTTTTAAAGTTTAAATTTTGCAAGTGTTTTCACCTTTTTCACATGTGTGTGTATGTTTTTCCCTCTCTACCTTTCCCTCGGATTGGAGACGCAACAAAAGGATGCTAATCTTTCCATAGTTAAGTAAGATTGTGATTCATTGCTAATGTTGTTTATTGATTTTTTTTCTTTATACCTTTTCTAGTGACTAGTTTTTCAATCGTGGTCTTTGAAGATGTTACAGAATGTTCAACACCAACTTTTGCAATCGCCGGCACGGCTAGGCCTGCCAACTCCCAGTTCACCTTCTCTACAAAACACAGCTCCTCCTACTAAGTTCTCCTCGCAAGCGTCGCAACCCAATCAACAGGCAAATATATTAACTACCACTACCACCTCATCAACGCTCCTTCCTCTTCTCCCACCTCTCTCTAGAGCTCAGTCTCTTCTCGTTCAAATGGCATCTCTTGCGTCAAGGCTCTTTGAAGTCTCACCTAACCGGTCCCATTGGCTTAGTGCTTTTCGTGGCTCTTTCCCTTCATTTCTGCCTTCTACAGCATCAATGCCACAAGATTCCAGCCCATCGTCCTCAAAAGAAATCCTCTCAGTGTTTACTTCTCTTCAGACGCAGCTGTTTGAAGCAGTTGCTGAACTACAAGAAATACTTGATCTTCAAGATGAGAAGCAAAAAGTCACCCGTGAAATTAGGTCAAATGATTCTGCAATTCTTGCCTTTGCCAACAAACTCAAAGGAGCTGAGCATGTTCTTGACAATCTTGTTGATGATTATGCTGACTATCGTCGCCCCAAACGGGCCAATTTGGAAAACGATACTGAAGAATCTTCAGTAACATCTGTGGCGACTCAGTTGAAATTATCTGACATTTTGTCATATGCTCATAGGATAAGTTACACTACTTTTGCGCCACCTGAATTTGGTGGTGGACAGGCTCCTCTCCGGGGAGCTCTCCCACCGGCTCCACAGGATGAGCAGTTGCGTGCATCTCAGTTATATATTTTTGCTGATCTTGATGTTGGTTTACCTAAAACAGATGAAGGCAAGGAGAATATTTTGGAGCCACTCATTGAACCTCCGGCAGAAAGTAACCCACTTGCCAATCTATCATCAATTCAGGGCCTCGTCCCTCCAAATATTGTAGTGCCATCTGGTTGGAAACCTGGTATGCCTGTTGAGTTGCCCACTGATCTCCCTCTTCCTCCACCTGGGTGGAAGCCTGGTGATCCAATTGCTCTTCCTCCAGTGGATTCTCGTCCACCTCAAAAGGTCGAGGAGGCACCTTCACGACCAGTACCTCCTCCAGGACTTTCAAGAATGCCCGAACCAATACAAGTTCGACATGTGCAGCTTGATATTGATGATGATAGTAGTGATTATAGTTCTGATGAGGCCAGCTCTGATAGTGAAGATTGATGTGGTGTTAGCTGTTTTGAGTAGCTAATAAAGGTTTTGCATCTGCAGCTTGATATTACTTCTCCTTTCACAAAGCAGTGGTTTCTCTTTTTGCCTCACTATTGGATAACTTCTCTTCCCTCAAACAAGAGGTACCCCTGCTCTCTTCTGTCTGCATAATTGGGGGACATTTTAGTTTCAATTTCATGTTCTTTATCTTTCTCTACCGTGTGTGTTGTTTAGTAACAGGTCTTATGTCAACAAACTCTTCCCTGCTAACTATGTGTCATATTCGTCCTGACAGTGTTTGGAGAGTCAAGATCAAACTGTGAGCTTCTCTTTTTTCGTGAAAAATGTTTCTTGTTTATACTAGTTAACCTGAAGAGTAAGATCATTACGACAAAACAAAAGTAATGCATCTCCAATACTGACTCTATCGGGAGTTGACAAGCACCCAAGGGTGTGGCCTAATAGTCACTGAAGTGGGATCAAACCTATGAGGTCTCATCATGTTCAATACTCAGAGGAGAAAACAAACATTGAGTGATTTCTTCCTGTTTGTCCCTGGTGAGTTACTTTTTATTGGGTGCTGGTGGAATGTAGCAAGTCACGGATGGAATAGTTGATTGTGCTCAAGGTGGTACAGAAATGTTGTTATCTGGAAAAAGATCGATAGTGAACTTGAAATTCAATTGGACCAGTTGGGATTCCTTCTTGTGATGCCTTTATTTTGATGTTTTAATTTAGGCTTAGGGAGCCCGGAGCCAAGTTTCCTTGCTTCACTTTTGGTTTGCTGCTCTTGGTGGCAATGGTTTCCAACAAGTCGTATCAAAATATCAATCATGGAATTCATGTTTTTACAGTCTCAAACTAAATTTCAGTCCAGATACTTAATCAATCTAATTGTGCATTTGCTGATTCTGTTCCTCTTGTATATTTACAAGCCATATGGAACATTTCTGTCGTGTATAGAACCAGAATCCCTGTTTTGAGAAACCTGAATCAGTTTGGCAACTCTGGTTAGAGCCGACATCTTTCTAATCTCTCAGTTACTAGAACTTCTTGAGTGTAGCATTATGGGACTTCACAGCTGAGTGATTCCGGAGTGGAGATGAGTTTACAGCTAGAAGAAATTGGAATTACATTCCGTTAGACTAAAGTCATTAACTTTGAAGTGGGGATGCTAAAGCTTACAGCCCCTTCCCATGCCCTGATCCTCCATGTAATTTTAAAAGTTATTGAAAGAAATAAAAGATGTGACAGACAATAAATGGATTCTTATCATTAGACTTGTACTCAGTTCTTTTTTCCAATTAAGATAGCAATATGTTACATGTACTTGAGTAATAATTTTGGAACTACAAAAGAAATAAAATTGACCTCTTACTATATGGTATCCCTGCTGGAATAGGCAATCTGTTTGTACCTGTGGGAAAGCAAGCTATAGTTTTTACTCCCCTTTACTTAGGTTAGAAAAATCCCTGCTACAAGATATACAATAATGTACTTGTATATTGGCTTTTGGTGTGGTTTAAAAAAAAGGACAAAAACAGAAAGGAATCTGAACTTATTCAACAAAAGGAAAATATTTTCAATTAAGACAATGAAACAAACAAGAGATGTCAGAGGCTGATTTACAGTACTACATTATTTATGAGTTCCATGAATTCAAAAGTTTCTGTTCTAGCGGTATAAATGTATTGAAAATTACTACATTTATATGTTAACTATGAATTTTATTATTATTATGATATATTATTTTAATTATTAAACGAATTCATAAATTTTAAATTTTGGATTATATTATATAGCTGTCAATAAGAGAAAAGGGTGCATGAGCTGTGAGATAACTGTCACCGCGGAAATGGACGTTTCATTCTCTCATGGCAATGGGACCAGCCTCTTCATTTCCCTATCGTCCTATCCCCAACACCTTTGTCTGTTATCCCCTTTCATGTTGTTGTCTTCGTTTTAGTTTATGTGATTTTTTAAAATAAATTTTTATATTGAATAATAATTTAATTTTTCTTTTTAATGATATGATGTTTAGCTACATAAATCTGCTTTCACAGAGAAGTTATTTCTTAAAAAAATAAACCTTACAATTTCCCTTTGTTAAACTACATATGTGTATAAGGAAACATATGTAGTTTTTTTTTCAAATTTGTCTCATTTTTGTCCTTAATTTCAAACATTAGTAGATTAAGATTAATGGCAATTAAGAAAAGAGAAGAAATAAGGTTCAATAATAGGTCATTTAAATAAGCTATGAATTAGTTGAAGGTTATTAGCGGAATTCATCAGTAATAAAATAGCACATTCTTTTTGGGCAGCGTCTAGTAGTACTAGGTAGAGCCACTAATTCGGTGATATGAATTGCTTTTAATGAATCCTACCCCGCAATCTTTAATTTAAAAACCACAATAACTTTACAAAGGAAGGACAAAACAAAATTAAAGTTTTTTTCAAAAAAAAACACCTTATGATAGAGATGATTCTATAAGACTTGTTAAAGGAGAAAATGTTTTTAGTTTAAATAGGCTTATTTTTAGTACTGAAAATCCAGAAAATCTCATTTACGTGAAAGACCATATCCATTGTTTAAAATAGATGAAAAATATATGTATTTATATATTATCAATGATGTATAATGTTTGGAATGATTAAGAAGATTGAATAATTAAAGTAGAGAAAATAATAGAAGCAGCATGTGATTAAGGGCGACACATACGGCGCCGACTCCGTCCTTAATTTCTCCAATGTATACTCTGTCCCGTATTTGCTTTGCTTTGAATAAATGAAAGAATTAATTTGATGTTCTTTTCAACAAAATTCTAAAATAAAAGTACAACTCGAAAGTCACAAATCACATGTTTACCAACTTTAATTAGAGCTTAACCCCTTGGATTACATTCTGCTAATGACGCGTATCCCTACCCCTTACTCCAAACCCCCAAATGGTTGGATCTCTTTTCTTTTGCTCTCACCCTATTTTTCTAATTTTTATTTCGATTTTCACGGGCCGACTCTTTCATTCTATTCTAGGATAGATAGTATTTTCTAAGGATTTCTCTATATTCAAAGTTCAAAGCACTACATTATTGATTATATCTCACTCGACTAGTCCAATATGAAATATACAAGTTTTTATAACACATATATATATTGTCACTTTAAAATTTTACTATTATATACTTAGTTTATAGTAGGGGTAAGATGTTAATACGTAATCAATAAAGATTGCATTTATTATGATTCTTATTTGTTGTATATATTAGTTGTTCCTGAAAAAAATTTATCCCCATTGAATATTTACATCAAATTAATACAATTTCTTATATTATGTGATTTAATAAAATAAAATAAAAAATAAATTAAAATATATAATATATATATATATATTAATTTAATATAAATACTCAATGTCGTCCAAAAAAAACTAAATCCAAAATGCCAAAATGCAGTACCAGCACCGACGAGAGTAGTTGGTTTTTACATGTGGACCCATTCCGTGATTGGTGGTTCATGCAACCGCGCGTAACTCATAGGATTCTCTTGCTAAATTTCACATTCATGTGACAATGTCTTCTCTTTAAGTATTTTTTATTTCTTTATTTCTGTTTAATGATGACATTTGAATATGCTTAAAAATTACTTTTAACAATTACCTTTCCTTCTGTCTCATTCACATACAAGAATATCCTTTCATTTTATGATACCACCATTTTCTTTCTCCTTATATAGGAAACTTTATACAAAACCTAAACCTTTTACAATATTTTCGAGCTTAATTTTATTTACCTCTATATACTCATAGAAAGATTATACTTTGGTCCACTAGAGTGAGGTTTATTCTACTAAAATATTAAATATCTACGTTTAAAGGTATAGACTAAGGGTCAATAAAGTTATTGAAAATTCTGATGTCTCACATTTAAAATTTAAAAATAAAAATTATAATAAAATAAACATCGTCTTTTATTTTAATTTTTAACTTATATTTTCAAAGTTTTAATATTTTATTCAATGTAAAATGAATGAGTATTTACTGCTAGAACATAGCTAAAAGAAGAAAATATAATGAGTTGTAAACAGAAAAGCACTTGGACTTATGGAAGAAAATGAGAGTAGAACATGTTTCATTAAATAAAAAAGGCAAATAAATAATAAAAACATATCATTGAATGAAGAGAAGTGAGAAATATGAAGACCCCATTGAAGCCCTCCAGCTATTTCCCATCCCCACTTCTACCATTTACTTATTTCCCTCTCCTTTTTCTAGCCATTTTTTCTAAATCCAAACACATCTACTGAGTATTAACTTCCCTTCTGTAACACTCACCTGAAAAATAGTTTAGCAAAAAAACAGAGCAAATGGATTTAACTCTTGTGCTTTTTCTTTGCTTCTCTGTTATCTTAACTCCATCTTTATCACAGCACCATTCGCCGCTAAATACTGCTTATTACCGGAGATCATGTCCAAGATTTGAACAAATTATGCAGGAAACCACTACAAACAAACAGATCACTTCACCTACTACCGCCGCCGCTACCCTCCGTCTCTTCTTCCACGACTGCTTCGTCGGCGGCTGCGACGCTTCCATCCTCGTCTCCTCCACTCCTTTCAACAAAGCTGAACGTGACGCAGAAATCAACCTATCACTCCCCGGCGATGGGTTCGATGTAGTCGTACGCGCCAAAACGGCGCTTGAACTTGCTTGCCCCGGCGTTGTCTCTTGCTCCGACATTCTCGCCGTCGCTGCCCGGAATCTCGTTGTTCAAACCGGAGGCCCGTTTTATCCAGTTAATTTGGGCCGTAAAGATTCTTTTATTTCAAAAGCCTCATTGGTTGAAGGAAATCTGCCCCGACCCACAATGTCGATGAATCAAATCATTAACATTTTCGGGTCAAGAGGGTTTTCGGTACAGGAAATGGTAGCATTATCCGGTGCTCACACAATTGGGTTTTCACATTGTAAAGAGTTCAGCTCAAATCTTTACAATTACAACAAATCTTCGCAATATGATCCTTCTTACAATCCCAGATTTGCTCAAGCTTTGAAAAATGCTTGTAATAATTTCCAGAAAGATCCAACATTGTCCGTTTTCAACGACATAATGACTCCAAATAAGTTTGACAACATGTATTATCAGAACTTACCAAAGGGTTTGGGTCTGTTGTCTTCTGACCGGGGTCTGTTTTCAGATCCGAGGACAAGAGTTCATGTTGAAGAGTATATTAGAGATCAAAATGCATTCTTTAAGGCATTTGCTTCAGCAATGCACAAGCTTAGTGATCATGGTGTTAAAATTGGGAGAAGTGGTGAGATCAGACACAGATGTGATGCTTTCAACAATTAAACTACTTGAGGGGTATTGATTATGTTACTGTACGTTCGAATTTTGTTGAATTTAATCACTTACAAATGAAAGTAAAACTTATAATATGTATACAATGTTTTTTACTACCATTTATTTAGATTAGAAGGCTCTTCTTTTGCTATGCTTCAGTTCTACTACTTGTGATTAGTGTGTGTTGAGATGCAGTTAAGAGGCTGTTTGTTTGTCGAATTTGATTCAATAAGAAATGAAACCGTAAATAAAGTTTGCAACTTTTTCTTCCTTTTGCAGCTAGTTTGAAATGTTTCCAGTTTATATTTGGTTCGTTTCCTTTTGGAACTAGTGTTGAAAGTGTTTTTTTTTTTATTGCTTTATGGGTTTGTGAGCAAGTGTTGGAAAAGGTGGAATCGTGTTTTCTGGTCTGTGTCTCCTTTATTAGAGTGATTACAAAGGGCATTGCCAACTCAAGTTCACTTATTAACATAACGCGTTTGGTATTGATGCTTGTAGAGGTGTCCAAATCAATTAAATTTTGGTGTTGATTCGATATATGACTTAAATAAAGATACATTAGTTTTAATTGTTTTTCTTTTCAAAGGGATGAGATGTTGAATCTTTATACGTGTGTTTAAGTTATGAATTTGATCAAATCTCAACTCAAAATTCACGATGAACTTAAAGTAAATCTGAATGGATTGGTTGACGAGTCGTTTGATCTACTCAAGTGTGACTCTAATCGTTGTTCGTATTCATTGGCAAGAACATAATGCTACTTCAAAACAAATAGAAGGTGGTATTATTTATATATTTAAATGGAACCAGCAAGTCCTGATTATGCTGATTGCTGACTATAAGAAGAGCATACATAAATGATGAGAAAGCCATTTAATTGAGTTACGTCTCCGCCATCTCCGCCTTCTTGTCTGGGTTCTGCTCCCATCAATCATAATTAAAACTTTTCTAGTGACACTGAAAATCAAGAAATACTTTGACTTACATGAAATTACAAAACTACTAAACATAACCATATTACCCCTAATTAATAATAGGTCATGTAAATTAAATATGTAATACTTAATAATAAAGCAAAATAGGTAAAATATCTCTTGAATTTCTAAGTTCGGACAAGTAAAAATGACGTTAATGGGCGGAGGGAGTAACAAATTAGGATACATAACTAATTTATTTTGTTTAGTCATGTGGGTATGTAAGTATATTTACGTCCACTTTTATAATTTCTCAGTCACTTTTCTATATCATGATTGTTTTCAACAAGGAATGCTTCGGAGTTCTGAAGTTCATGCAGTATGGAACCATTTAACACAAGCACAAGATGATCTTTCAAACAACTAGGAGATAGGAAGGCATAACTTAAATTCCTGTTGACACCTCTTCATCTGGAATCAGTACTTTCAACAGGAAACATAAATTTATCTGTAAAAATTCACGAAAATTGCAACAACTAGGAGATATGAAGGCATAACTTAAAAAAGTATAATGGGTTCAATGCGAAGCACCTTAAATGTTGAACCCATACAAACAGAAAATTAGAACATTTGTCTATGGTTAAGTAAAGTTCCCACAAAAATCCTAAAGAGCATGGAGATATTACAGCACACAGTTGTAAGGTCAATCTTTTAGAGATGAAGATCAACCATCTCACTCAGACAAACATATCAACTGAAGATATAAGGCATAAATAGCAGGGCCTATTCATATCTTTCATCAATCGAACCAAGTAATTGAAACGAAAAAAATGATATGTGCAGCAATATAATCTGTGATGAAAATCTTTCTAAATTGTTGGCATGTAAAAGTCAGGATTGAGGAAATAAAAGAGAATGGAAGGGCTAAGCAGGGTTCAGAAGTTATACATTAACTTATCCCAGTGTAAAAATGCTTGAGCAATAGTAACTATTGCTCAAGCACTAAACGTCCAGCGTAAAAATGTTAGTGCAGAAATTGTGACCTTCCCAGTAGCACCACACATCAGAGTAAAGATTGTGTCAATGGTACACTCTCTTCATTCTTGCTTTCACTTTTTGAGCATAAAGATGCTCAAAAATGACAAACAACTCTGGAGTTCATTACATTTGCTCTGCAGCAATGTTTATTGCAACGCAGACCACCTTAAAGAAACATGAGAATGACAATTCTCTAACAACTTCCGCAGTTGCAGCAATCAATCAACTCCAACATAAATTACCAATTACTAGACAGCGGCTGGTGTAAGCCACGAACAGTGCATAGAATAAGCCTCAGGCACACAAGAAAGTGAAAATAGCATTGCTTGAAGAGTATTAGGAGACAATGAGTTCATGTTAAAGACAGCCTCTTTTCTCCAAAAACTAAAACACACTGTTCAGAATCTTTCTTTACACCTCCAACATTATTTACCATGTCAACTGTCACATGATCTCAGAAGACACGACGAGGAAAACCAAAACCAAAATCATGCTATCAGAAGCTATGCAAAGAGAACACCGTGCCTAATTACAAGCCATTTCTCAGAAAAAGGAATGAAATAGCATACAATGAAGAAACAGAAACAAACAAGAGCTATGAAGAACTTATCCGTGCTTGACTGATATCATCATCCGAATTAAGCAACTTCTCCCAATCAACTTCCTCCTCCTCTTCATCCTTCTGCCTCAAAACCTCCAATATCTTTCTAACTTTATCCTTGGCCCTTTCACTTCCCATTGCCTCAACTTGTATCAACAGCTCCTCTGCAGCAGCCTCTTTTGCCAACCCTTTAAACCTAAGTCCACCATGACTAAGTCCATATAATGCAGCAAGACAATTCTCACGAGTAGACTCCGAATCAAACTCTCCCTTTCTCAACATACATACAAAACACTCCACTGCACCCCCATCAAGCATTGCTGCTCTCCCTTCAGAACTCGCAGCCAGGTTACAAAGTATCAACAGAATCCGACCCATCATATGACCCGTTTTAACAATGCCTAGTAATGCCTGAACCGCCCCGAGTTTCACCAATTTAGCCCTGTTACTCTGAACTAAAGAGAGGTGATATAGAGCCAGAGCTGAATCATGCCTAGTTCGTTCCGATTCAGATCGAAGGGCATGAAGAAGTGGAGGCAGAGCTCCTAATACCCCAATTGCAGTTTTGTTCTGATCATCTAACGCTAAACTGAAGAGTGCACCAGCAACATGTTCCTGTGATTCTTGGAATCCACTTTTCAACACGTCAATCAAAGACGGAACAATTCCAGACCGTAAAATTTTCACCTTGTTTCGATTCTCTAACGACAAATTTACCAATGCCGCTACTGAATTTACTTGTACAGAAACATACCTTGAAGTGATGAGTACACGTAGAGCAGAAAGTACACGCGGAGTGCATAACTGGAACCGGGTTTCTTCACGGGTTCGGGTCAATTTTCGAAACGAGATGACAGCTTCTTCTTGTTCAGATATTTGGGAACTCTTCAATTTCACAAGTAGTTCATCTTCTTCAAAGGAATTTGGGTTTAGGGTTTCAACGTCAGAAGCCGACGACGAAGAGTAATAAGTGGGTCCACTTCTAGGAGTCACAGATTCCTCTGAACTCATTGATATGTGACTCGGTACCCGGTTCAACTCAGTTTCCGACTGCATAACCCGGACGCCATTAAATCTTGTAGTATCTTGGGGGTTTCGGGTGGCCTTCAATGTGAAAACGAGATTTTCAGCTGTGAGGAAATTGATGGGTTTTGGTGGGTCAAGAAAAGAAGAACGGCAAAAATTGAGGATTGTAGACTTGAGAGCCAAGTTAGGGATCACAGTAGAGAAATCAGGAACAGAGCCATCAGGAAGAACAGGGGTAAAAGAAAGTGATTTGCAGGCATGAACACAATGACGCTCAAAAGTATGTCCAGAAGAAACGATTACAGGGTCAGCCATGAGAGAACCAGAAATAGGACAGACAAATTCTATAGGAATAGGAGGTTGTTTTGATGGAGACTTGTGAAATGAAATTCTCCATCTTTGCTTGCTAGTACCCATTTCAATGAAAAAGAAAAAAAAAGTTTCAAGATTCAATCTTTGAGGTTCAAATATGAATGAAAACAAAAGGTTTCAAAAATTCAATTTTGAGCCTGTTGAGAAGATGAAGCAAAAGTGTACATCTTCATGGACAGTTGTTTAAAGCAAACATTATGACAGACTGAGATTTGGAGAGAGGAAGCTGATAGTGAAACAGAAAATTGGATTCAGTACTGAGAGCTCTGTATTCATAAAAAAAAAATTCAACCATTTTTGTTTTTAACTCAAATTGCTCCTATTAAGATTTAGGATTTGGAACATAGTGGAATTCAGCTTTTAACTCAATTTGCGGTCTTGATTTTTAAGCAGGATTATTATTGGAGGGTGAATACTTTTCATCTTTAATAAAAAGGATATAAAATATGGGTTTGTTTTTTATATTAAATATAAAATTTAATCAGATTATAATATAAATATAAGGATTTCAATTACGTAAATAGGGCTAAAAGTGTGAAGGTAGGTTTATTTTTTCGTTATTATGTTACTTAAAAAATAAAATAAAGTTAAATTGATTTTTGTTATTTTGATCAAAGAGTGGCTACTAAACTCAGACTTACAGGATCGTATAATGACCAGGAATTCATGATATAAGACTTTTTTTAAGTTATAAATATTGGAAATTAAGAACTTCTCTAACTTGTAATTTACACTTCAATTTTGAGAAACTTTTTTAAAAAAAAGCAGTAATGAGTAAGTAACTTTTAAGAACTGATGTGATGGAGGACAAGCAAATTAAACGTTGACAAATATGAAAGAAAAAAAAACTATGAACAAAAGTAACTTTTTGAACTTGTATTTTTAATTTTACTTGTCATGGAAAAATATTAAGGAAATATAATAATATATAAAAAAATATTTTATTTTAAGATAATAAATAATTAAAAGTGAATGGAAAAAATAATAAAGTATTTAAAAGGTAGAGTAATTAAGAGCAATTATTTTATGGGTGAGAGGTAATGCAATTGGTGCAAAGAGATGAGAATTAAAGAGAGATATTGGTGTCTTTATGACTTTTTTTTTGATGATTAAAGATAGCACATGAAGTTGCTCCTTTCATAGAAAAAAACAGCAATTAAACTTTATGATATTAAAAGTCTAAAAAGTGTTGGGAAAAAAAAGAGCATTGATAGGACACCCCTTGCAAGTTGAGTGAAACCTCCAAGAAGAAACAACACTCGTGTAGTCTCATCATTCTTCTTCTTTTCCTTTTTTTTTTATTACTATTAGCATTTACCAAATACTCTTCTATCTCATTTTATATAACATTTTTTGTTTTTTAAAAAATCAAACAATTCAATTTTGATTGGATATTTGCGTATTAATTTTTTTTAAAATGAAATTTATATATTTACAAACTACATAAAGAGTATTGTAAATCACAATAATTGATAATTCAAGCCGGACATTTGCGTATGAAAATTTTAATTTTTTTGAAATGAAATATTTACAAACTACATAAAGAGTATTGTAAATCACAATAATTGATAATTCAAGCCGAACATTTGCGTATGAAAATTTTAATTTTTTTGAAATGAAATTTATATATTTGTAAACTACGTAAAGAGTACTATAAATACGATAAATCACAATAATTGATAATTCAAAAAAGTTAAAAGCATTTTTAAAAAATATTGGTCAAAAATAGACTTGTTCGAATCTTAAAATATGAAAAATATCACATAAAGTGAGACGAAGGGAATAGTAATTATTATTGATAAAAAAAATTAAGTAAAACTATTTTATTTAATTCGTTCCCAACAGTTATGGAATAATTAATCCTTTTAAAGGATTCTATTATCAACAAATGTTTTTATTACATTTGTAGTCTTTGGAATATGAGAATTAATTATATAACATATGCATCGAAAATTCGATAATTATTTCACCAATATTATATTATTATTGTGTATAAAAAAATCGACCAAATGAACCATACTTTCTTTCCTCCCAGTTGTATCATGAGTTCGTTTAATCAATCTTGAAAAATAATTTTCAGAGTAAAGTCTCCATCAAGGATTCTTAAAGTCTCATTAATTATGTCATCTCACAATTATTGACAATTAAAGTCCATATATATCATGGATGGTCCTTAACCTTTTTGTCTTTAATTTGCTTCTAATATATTCACGTAAATGTCACAAAATAATCCTCCCTAATTTTGAAAAGCAAATAATGTTCAATTAGTTAACATAACAACCACTCTAATAGAGATATCCTTTTTGACTTTGTCGTGTATCATATTTACAAATTCTTTACTAAATTAATCTATTCTACCACGACAAATGACAATTCATTTTCATAATAATTGTGGGACATTAACCTTTTTCAAAACCACCAGAATCTGTATTATTCAATCGACGATTAATTGGGTTCCAATTGAAATATTGGTTGAAAATTGACACTTTATCGTGGGATTAGATTTAGATTTTTGTGTTGGCTTCTCGAGAAAAGTATGACCATAAACTATATTAACAAAATGAACTTCAAATATACTATTTTAACTTTTTTCGTTCACTTTTACGTATCATTTATTTATAAAATAAATTTTTATTTTTACTTGTTATATTTGATATATCAAAATAATACAATTTTTTTTTATATTTTACTCTTAGTATTAATAACTCAGTATAATAAAACAGTTCATGGAGTGATCTAATTATCAAGAAGCATGTAAAGAGACAAAATATCATTCCCTCAGCTTGCAAAATTTTGTCAAAAATTGTATTATTTCTTGAAAATCTATTGCTTAATTAATACTCATGCAATAAAGATTTTGTTATGCTATAAGCTAGTAAATAATTATTGATTGACATGAGTACATCTATAAAACTTTACGCACGTTGCTTATACTTTGATAATTTATTACCCTTAATTAACTGGCTCGCATTTGCTTCATAAAATATATAATAATAACTTACCTACCAATTTATTTTGATTAAACGTAATAATAAGTAATTTAGGTTCGACATCTGGAACAAAATATTTATTACTACTATTAATCTGATCTACCATATCCGAATATCATAATATTAGACGATTAATAATATGTTTCTTTTTTATTATGGATGTTGTGGTGCTTTACACCAAGCTAAAAATTAAAGTAGATATAGATATAACATTATAAATATATAAATAATATACGAGAGAGCATTTATGCTTTAGAAGAAACTTTATAAAAGCAAAGGAATTTCCACTTTACAAATGGGCAAGGGACTTTATTTATTTATTTATTTATTGGTATGGAAGAGCTATTATTGACTTTACGACCAAGAAGGATGTGAATTTTGTCAAGTCAAATGTTACCTTCTTTTTTTTTTTTTGCGCTCTTCAATTGAATTGTTTTTTTTTACAAAAAATGTTGATAAATTAATCACATAAATTTGGCCAATGATGTTTTATAGTCACTCCACGTCTGTTTATTATGGCTAATAATTGCATGATTTTTTTTCAATGATGTCTCATGCATGATTGCATGTGCACTTGATTTTATTAATTAGAAGTGAACAACACAGTAATTAAAGATAACCGTAAAGAAAGTAACTTTGGTACATAAGTAAAGTAATTTATTTTTCTCATTTTGATATAAAATATCTTCTTTGATTAATAATTTCTACCTTATTAAACACAAATCTTATATTTCTATTATATAGAAGAGTCATTGAAGGACGTTCAATGGCATTTTAGTAATTTTAACATTACTTAATGATAAAATAATAATTGTATAATTAGTCAAAATAAAAATTTAGAAGAATTCATACATGTCTTAACTTTTGTTATGAGACCATAAGGATATTATTGTAATTTTATTTAAATGAAGAGTTTCTATTACTTGATTAACTTCTTACAAACAATAATAAATGTGTTTTGACATATTTTAGAAAGAAATTTTTTAACTAATTAAAATAAAATGTGTTTGAATAGTTAATATTTTGTTCCTAGAAATACTTTAAATGAATATTGCGTAAATATATTTTTAATATTATGTTACATAATATGACCACTAAATTCGTATTTTGATTATTAAAATAGTCTTTAAAATGACGTATCAATAGTTTTTAAATAATTTCAAGAAAATATCAAATCTCATGACTAAAAGAATGAACAATGTTTGACTATCAACAAATCAATAATTTGATAATGTATTCATCAAAAGATTATAAAATATAAAAATTTTATTTTTATATTTTCTTAATATCAAAAATATGATAAACTATTTAACAGAGGAAATTTGACAAGATCAACGTTGAACATTCAAATCCTAATGAATATTGAAATTCAAACTAAAGTAAATGAGTAGTTAAAAAATAAAGAAGAACAACAAAAGAAAATGTCAATAGAAAAAACTTTGTTTAAAAATATAGAGGAAGAAAAAACTAAAAAATAAATAAATTAGAAAAAAAAAACTGAAAAAAAGATATTGGTTATTTTGAGGAGGGGTAAGCTTTAGAGTTTTCTTTACGGCATGATATTAAGTGTAGTATCAAAAAAAAAAAAATTAATGTACTTTAGTATATAACATTACGATAATTGTTATTGTATATAGAAATAAAGTTTCTTTGTTTTGTGGAGGCAAAAATTATTTTTAAGATAAATACTTTCAATATTTAGAATATAACATTACGATAATTGTTATTATATATAGAAATAAAGTTGCTTTCATGATTGTTTTTATTGTTGTGAAGTTAGAAATTAATTTTTTAAGTATTTTTATTTATGAAAGACAATAATAAAATGTATCACAAAATTCATCAACAAAGTCAAATACAAACACATTATACTTAAGTTGAAGCAATAGAGATTTGAAAGACTTTAAAACAATCTTTACGAATTTATTGATCAATGATTAGTATTTTATCAGATGCAAAGCTTATGGTGCAAATATCACAAAACGAAGATAATAACATTGTGAAAAACAGATACCACTTGCGAATATATATATGAAGCCCGGTGAATTTTTTTAAGATATCAACATTTTATATATTCCTTGAACATGAAATATTTTAACTCATAATCTAACGCAATTCTCTATTTCCTTACTGCAAAGAATTTTTTAGAATTAAACTTTCTCAATTTAGGTTGTAAACGACACATTTATGTCGTGTGACTGTTTGAAATAGATTATAAAGTAATATATTCAAGGTGTTTACTAAAGAAAAAAATAGTATAAAGTACATAAATTTCATATCTTTGGTGGCTAATTACATCATATCCGAGAAGTTTTCTAAATTACAAAAATCTCAAATTTTTCATTCCTCTCGAATATATTCCTTGGTTGTCCAATCATTGCAAATGACATTACTTCGGAGAAGGGATGTCTTTGAGAATGAATAGATATGTATCCGAGAGGAATAGATGTATCCAAGAGAAAATAGGGATGCATCCGAGAGAGGACTATAATATCTTAAGTTATGAATTTATCTAATTTTTTCAACAAAATATGTGAAATTATAATACGGGCCTTAAAATATCTAGTATAATAATAATAAATAAAAATAACACTCCACACACATTTAAGATGATATATATCAAGTTATAAACATACTTTTTAAAAATAAAATACTTATAGCATATTATTATCGAATTATAGCATATCAATAAAAAATATATTAATTAAAAAAATTTATAAGCAATTGTTTAAATAATAATTAATTTGTTTAAATAATTACTTTTATTTTTTCAGTTACCTTTTTTAAACCAAACTCTTTAAATTTTTACTGATTAATTACACAGTTATCTTTTACAGTTTTAACTATTTAAAATAAATAACAAATTATTATTAATTAAATTTTACATTATATAGTTACCTTTTTAAAGACAAAAACTAAATATAGGGATTTGATTTTAATTTACACCCTATTTTACAGTTACCCAATAACTATCCACCCCATTTAAACAATACACGATAATCTTCCCCCAATACACTCAATCTTCCCCCACACGTCTAAAACGTCATCTTTCCCAAATCCTCTGACTGTTCCCCAAATCTTTTCCATTATCCCTCACATATCAGTTCTTTCCCAAAATCAAACATCCATACTAAGTTTGTATACAATGTAAAAGAAAGGTAGTGAAATCCCACGTAAAAGTAGAAGATTGGTCGATGAGTCAAGATCTGAGAACTTTCATGCTCCTTCATTCAACATTTTGTCACAAACTCAAACACAAAGATCAACTGGAAAAGAGAAGTCTAGGTCAGTTAAATCAAAGATGGAAAAAAAAAAAAGAGGCAAAGGAAAGAGGGAAGAAGAGAAAAAGAAAAGAAATTCAAACATCATCTGAATCTGAGTCTGATTTTGCTGACGAATTAATAAATACAAAATCAAAAAAAGAAAAAGACATTGAAATTGGTAGGTCAGAGATACAAGCCACAAATAAATCAAAAAAAAGTTGTTAAGGTCAGTAAAAAGATTTTTTCAAATTTCAAGTAAAATATTTTGTTTAAGTGTGTTTAATTTTGATTTTATTTGTCAATAGTATAGTACATGAAATTTCTATGATTTAAATATGAGTTGAGTTTTTAATATTGTAGACTATAATTATATATGAATATTGTATGATTTAATGTTGTATGATTTGTGAATATATAATTGGATTACAATAAAGTATGATTTTTGATACATAATAATGTATTAATGTTGTATGATTTTGTGTATGAAATAATTACTATATTTCATTATAGGAGTGTATGCATTAATGTACTAACTTTGTATGCTATGTGTATGAAATGTTATATTGTCTATTACAATATCAGTGTATGAATAATGTATTAATGTTGTATGTCGTATATTTTTTACTATTATTATAAGTATTAAAACTGTATTTTTTTTGCTTTGATTTTGATGTATGAATTAATGTATTGGTACTGTTTGAGTAGTAATTTATAGTTTAAAAGTCATAAATTAGTTTTAAAAAATATCAAATATGTATTAATATTGTATGCATTGTGTATGAACTGATGTAAAATTTTGTATGCTTTGTGTATGAGTTGAACTGAATGTCCATTCAACATAGCAGTGTATATATGATTTTGTATGACATTATATAGTATGATAAACGTATTAATTTAATTTTACCAATTTTATAGGGAAGAAGATACAAACACATTTGTCTTCATGTATTAACATGAATGTGTTTGCGGATCTGTTGACCTTCCTAGGTCAAGACAAATTTCAACAATTCTTACAAGAAACGCCGTTTAATTTTTTTTTACGATTTGCATAACATAAAAATTCAATGTCAGTTGTTACGACATATATTTCTTCTTGAAATTGAAAATAAATATATCTAATTATTCTTTGTCTATTTAATAAACACACTGCACATTTTTCTATTATCTTCACAAATCAATTAACACGCGAATCTTCAATTTAATTACAACTCAAACACATTTACATTTACTTATTGTTTTTCAAAATATGCTATACGTAACATAACTGTTTCATCCAAAAAAAAAAAACATAGATACTATATTTCATATCTAACAGTAATAAAAAAAAATCGAAACATTTTATACATGTAAAATCAACAAATATAATTACAACCAATTCATAATTAAAACAAACAAATCATAATTAAAATCAACCTGATGAATTCCACTTTCACCATGTTTAATTAATATCGACACAATGTTCTCCATCAAATCAAATCAAATTGTTTCCAACGCCAAAATTTAATCAATTACTAATAAAAAAACGAAACTAAAATCTGCAAATATCAAAAGAATCGTGAAATTTTGAAAAACAAAATGACTTGTACGTTCATGCCAATCTAGTAGAGCTTTTTAAGGAATTAAATCAAAAATTAATATCATTTAAACTAATTAGAGAGATTTAAGGCAACTAACTAATCTGAATTTTTTTAAATCCCTTAAAACGTGCTAATTTATTAACAGTAATTAATAATTATATTTAATTTATTTAATAATGGATCCCATTATTAGTTTGTCCGTTATTTTTTTTCATTTTTTTAACAACTCTTTTTAATAATTTAAAATTAACATTATATCCTTTTAAAAAATGCTATAGCTTGTTATATTAAATGTTATACAATGAAATTCAAACTATAATGCTATAACTTGAGAATATTACTATAGAAAATGCTATATACCTAATTTACGCAAATAATAAACATGAATGTTGTCATACGCAAAAACGAAAATTTTGTGCCATTATTGGGCCTTGAATGGATACAGGGCTTCGTTCAGGCCCAGTAGGCTTTAGCCCGAAGTTGAGGCTTGAGGCCCAGATGAACTTTCTGGATCGTACTGGGTCACTTACACTGACCGACCCGAATCCGATTGATGACGAAAGCGCGTATGCAGCACCTCCACGGCTCTCAGTCTCACATATGAATTAGGAGAGCCGACCTGTAAATTGTTCTGGCTTATTGCCCAAGCCAAGCATCCTAAAATCTTATATATATATATATATATATATATATATCCATGAAAGCTCTATTCCAAGCAACGAAAAAAATGGAAGGAGGAACAGAAGCGTATCCAGATTTAGGAAGACATTGCCAACTGTCTGATTGTCATCAACTCGATTTTCTCCCTTTTACCTGCCATGCCTGTCAAAAGGTTTGCCACCTTTGCTTTACTGAAAACATAATTTGTCTTTGTTGTTGTTGTCGTCGTCATTAGAGCTTCAACGTACATCACTGTATAAAATATAAGTTGTTTTGATAATCATTGTTGCGATTCAAACGTATTTGCAGGTATTTTGTGTGGAACATAGATCATGCAAGTCTCATGAATGCCCAAAATCCGACTTTAACAGCCGAACGGTTTTAGTTTGCGAAATTTGTTCTATGTCCATTGAGACTACCGGCTGTCAAGTTGAAGACCATAAAGCAATATTACAAAAACACGAGGAATCTGGGGATTGTGACCCTAAGAAGAAGAAGAAACCTACCTGTCCTGTCAAAAGATGCAAGAGTTTTTTGACCTTCTCTAACACTAGCACTTGCAAGACTTGCCGGATTCAAGTTTGCGTCAGACACAGGTTTCCTGCTGATCACGCCTGTAACCGCACTTCTTCATCATCACAGCTGTTGGTTAAGGAACCCAATAACAAGTTTTTGACTGCTTTGCTTGCAAGGAATGGGAAAGATTGTGGGAATAAAAGTCGTGCCTCATCTCCAAACCCTGCTAACCCTTCTGTTAAAGCTTGTTGATCGTTTCAGAGCACATTACTATTCATTTGTCTTTTGTAATTACATTATTTAATGGAAAACAATGTTGTTATATTTTCAATTTGTATGGATGGCACTCCCTTCCTTCCAATTATCTATGATAAAACAACGAATTTAAGAATGACATAACACTTCGGAATCATATAATCTTCTCTATATGAATAACTTCAAACCACATCTCATGTTGAACGGTTCTCTAAAATAAATTCACAAGAAGATCAGCCTCTCACAAAAACGGAAGAGATAATTTCACTGTTATATACTGTCTTTTGTACAACAAATATTCATCCAATACTCCAGCATTGTACCACTACCCTTTATATACATTTCCCAAGAACAGCCAGTTTGATAACTTCAGCTTAGAAACAGGAGCATTGAATTGAATAAGTACAACTACCATACTACACAGGCCTTCTAAGTTTGGGAAAGCATAGCCAGGAGAATCTTCTTCCTGGGTCCCTGCAAATCCCCAGAATGCAACAATTAGAGGCTAAAATGGGACAAGTGTAGCAACCATCCAACAGTTCAGTATAATCAAGAGAAGCTTAGCCTTCTTCCCACCCCGACGAGATAATATCCCTTTATTTTCAGGGAAGCAAATAGCTGTCACCATGCATAGCAAAATTAGCATATATGAACTTGCAGTAGAATTTGTGGACAGTGTGATCTTCCCAATAAGGTGACTGAAACAACACGTACCATTGGTATCCCCAATTCCTTCAGGTCACGGTCCCCCATTTGCTTCAGTGCAGTCATGTCTACCTGAAATGGGTAAAACAGGCATCACATCACTAAAGAAAGGAGTTAAACTAGGATATCTCAAGTTCTTGGCGAAGGAAACTAAATCACTTAAACAAAAACATTAAGCGAGGCACGTGAACAAACAGATAAAAGAGATGGACTGATTATTCAGTTGAACCGTGTCAAAAAGGATATGGATGGGGAAGATAGAGGATGATTGAGAATGTTATGGGCCAATGGTGCAACTTTCAATTTGTGAACAGCAGTGAGGCTATTATTACACAAGTAATAATCTCATATTAGAAGTCCAAGATGAGCACATGGTCAGAAAGGGAGGACAACAGAAGAGATGAAGGGCTTCGATGTGACAAACAATACCTCAGGAAGCATTATAAACAACAAAAGACATTTATGTAAAGAATTTGAAAGGCCCGTAATGCATCTATTAACAAGTTCATTAGTTGGTAGGACAGACAAAGAGGTAGATCAAATGGACTGAATAGGAAATGTCATGGGATTAGTAACATGTGACCTAATAATTAATATGTGATACAGACAAACGAAGAAACTTTAAAGATTGATTCGGGTTCAAACACATAAATCTAACCAACTATTAGAAGATTTGTCACATAACATATTCATCACATCAGGGGCGGAGCCAAAGGGGTGCAAGGGAAACCCCCTCCATTGAAAAACTACACTGTAGATAGGGAAAAACTATTTTTTTTATATATATTTTAGTTGTTGAATCTCTTTGGCAAAAGAACTTTCTTTTGAATTCCTGGCTCCTCCACCACCGCACCACATAACAGAAGGTACTTCTCTAAATAATGAGCAGCCTGCTAACTGTATATATGTGTGCAATAGGAATCAAGTACACCAGGAGAAAAGATTTAATGCAGAATATTAAGTACCATTTTATCTTGCTCCTCATAAAAAAATAATCCTTTTATTGTGAAGACGAGAAGGTTGTCTATTCAATATGAAACTACGTAATGCCATGACCTTGTTACTTTTTGCAGTGAAATCTAGTTCAGCCTTGAAACTTTTTCTGCCACAGTACCAGAATTGATATTTAAAATGCTCATAATGCTGAGATAATGTAATAACAAAAAAACAATATAAAAACTAAAACACGTGCTTCATCATTTAATAATAGTACTATTCACCTCCTCGGCTTGAAAGTGGATAGCGTACTTCCCCAAACCGAGCGAATTTAATAGACTGGCAACAGTCAAAGGAGGTTGATCCTGTACAACACCAGATAGAACGACGTTTAAGATATTCATATAAATTCTGTCCATTTACAAATATTTCTTCCCTTCTCCTTCATACCAGCCATAAAGGGAAATGAGACAAAAATCCGTAGTAGCTAAGAAAAGATGGTGTTATGAGAAAGACATTAATTGTGAGAACTAACAACTAATTTGGACTTTGTTGACAAGCAATGCAGAAATATTGACAAATGAATAAACATAGAAGTTTTCAATATAACTCACTGAAATTTCAATATCAGGAAACGGAATGCAAAGAATGCGCTGTTGCATGAAGGAGAAATAGAAAAAATTGTTGGAAAATCACACAGATAATAGTTAAACAACGCAGACAAAAGAAATTTCCAATGAGCATTAGCAACCAAGGCAATTCTTGAACATGGTCAAACAATGCCATAGTAATTTAACTTCCATCAGCAATCCGTCATTTTAAATATAAGCAGTGCTAAATTCCAGCATACAGAGAAAATATAAGCAACAATTTGGCTAGACAAAAAATAGCAGGAAGCATGTCAGGGTGGATTAGAGCCAGAAAAACTATCTCGAGTAAAAACTGATCTGCTAATTTAACGTAACACTGTCTGTGTTGTTCCCCAGAAGGAGAACAACTAAAGAGGTTACAGCCGAGCTCATGATCTGAATGTCACGTAAAATACCTACTTCAGTAATCCAGTTCAAGATAAGACTAGAATTTTACCAGCAATGATTCAAGATAGAAATTCAGTAAGATAAACAATAAGTAGGTTCGTACAGGATATGGTCTTTGTAGCATGCCTCCATTTGCAGAGGGAAGACCTGTCAATGGATTCCTGGCACCCAGTGCTGACCTCATGGTCACAGGGGTAAGGACTTTTAGCTGAGAAGAGTCGATGAGGTCATATCCCGCCATATGAACCATTCTTGAAGCTTCGGCTGGCCTTACTGATGGTACATGCTGAGCTGCAGTGATATTCCTTGAAGAAGAGACTTCTTTAGAATCGTTTGCAAGTCTATAAGGGGATCTTGGTCTAACACCACCAGCAGTTTGTGATGTATAGGAGGATCTAATTGCCTCTATTTGAAGCAATTCGCTAGCTCCTGACGACGGTTGGCTGCTGGTGACAAGCCTCCTGTGAGATTGTTCTGCAGATTGAACACTTCTTGTCATCCTCTTATGCTGCTCCTTTTTTCTTTCTTCAATCTGCAGAAGAATTTCCCTTTGCCTTCTTCTGTGCGTTAGTTTCAGTCGGAGGTCATTTTTCCCAATGCGTGCACCTTTACATCACAGTAACAGTACCAAACATGAGCTAATATGCTAGACCAAAGAATGACACAGGAAACTGGAATCATCCAAAAAACAACACAACATGTAATGACAAATATTTCTGATAATACCATTCTGTCTGCCATATCTGGAACCTCCTGCATCTTTATCCCCTCGCACACTTGCAAAAACAATTGCAAAACTTCCACTATCAAATAAAATCACAACTACCACTCTAACTTTGATAGTTTTATCTATCCCTTCCATTATTCTGAAAACAATAAATTAGATACAGCCTACATTAGCTCTACCAGAACAACAAACAAAAGATTTTACCGTTTACGAAGGGATTTCGTAGGATCCTCAGAGTCAGTCCTATAGGTCTCTCCTAATGACCTTTTGTCTCTTGACAATGTGTGTTGACTAAAACCATTACCCTGAGAGGCTGATGATCGCTTAACCACTTTCTGCAAGTTAAACAGTAACAAATTAGGAAAATTGAACCCACAATTAAGAAACCTCCAAACAGATTCACAGAATGTAAAAGAAAAGCGAAAAACAGTAGAGAAAGCTTACTTGACCAGAGCGGCCCAAAGTGATGGTGACCTGAGGCCTTGACATTTGAGATGGTCCAAACTTATGCACAGCTAAATCTGAAAGGATTACAGCAACAAGATGAAACAATAAAAACGAAGGAACCCTATAAATCGGAGGTGAAAGAGAATGAGATACCTACCTGGTTATACTCCATATGACTTAGCGAGCAAGGTCGCTATAAGAATTGTCCCTCCTCTTTTTCCTCATTTATTTTGTCTACTGGTCTACATGACACGTCATCCGTAATCTTCACTTGCGCCGAGAGAAAACTTGAAATACTCCCTTACCTTTTGGTTTAGATCCAAACACATCCATATTTGTTTCACTTTCAGCACTAATAGTCCTTCTTAGGGTGTGTTTGGTATGGAGGAAAATGTTTTCCTTGAAAATAAGTAGATTTTGGACTTATTTTTTCATGTTTGGTTGGTGAGTCAAAAATATCTTTCGCAAATGATTTTTAATGTTTAATTTATGAATAAAAAAATATTTTTGAGAGACATCTTTTATTTATACAAGAATAAAAAATAATTTATGAAATTGAAAATATTTTTTAAAAATAAAATTATTATTTTTTTGGGAGGGGGGGAGGGGGGGGGAGGAGTGGAATAATAAAAATTCTAAGTTAATAGTATTTTTAAAAAATAAAATTAACTTTTTGGGGGGTTGGAGGTGGGGGGAGGGGGTAAGGGGCTGGCCGGGGGATAGGAGTTTAAAAATAAAATTTTAAAGTTAAAAATATTTTTAAAAAAAGAAAATTAATTTTTGCGGGAGGGGGTGGGGTTGGCCGGTGGTGATGGGTCACAAATCGGGTGAAAAATAAAAATTTGAAATTAAAAATATTTTTTTAAAATTAATATTTTTCAAAAAAAAATGTAATTTGAAATTGAAGGAGAGTTTTGAAAAATGTTTTCCTTAATTTTTGAAGGGAAGTCATTTTGCTTAAATTTGAGAAAAATGAGTTGATTTAGAAAATATTTTCTAAAATTTTTGTTCCAACCAAACATGAGAAAATTAGAAAACATTTTTTCCTTCATACCAAACACACTCTTATTTATAACTATATATATATATATATATATATATATATATGATAAAATTGTATGTTTGGTTGTTCTTTCTCCCTTATTTTCTCAAAAAGATGTGATTTCTATAATTTCTTAATCAAATCAGATTCAAACATACAAAGGAGAGTATTATTTGTTTTTGTTCATAATTATAAGATGAATGTGAAGTGATTTATGATCGGGCGAGCATCAAGACCAACTATGAAATTGATTAAAATTAGGAATTAATAAAAGTTGTTCAATATATCTCATTTTTATGTGTGAGTTCTTGCTCCAATCTAAAGTGTTTGGCTTGACCTTGTTGTGTTACAACACTTTTAGTTTCTTCATTCTTTATGTATAAAATTTAGAACCTAACCGTCTATTATACTTGTAAGAGATTCAAATTAATTACTTTTAAAGCAACATTATAATATCTTGGAAGTGCCGGAAATAGTCCAAAGACAAAATTTGGGTTATTGGTTTAGCTGCAAAGATGTTTAAATTGAACAAAATAAGAAACATTCTTCTTCTCATATTTTTTCCTATGGAGTTACTTTTTTTACAAAACAAAAAGGACAATGACTGAAAATTTCTTATGCTAAACCGTTGACAAAACCAATAATTAAAAAAAGGCAAAAGTTTGGAAGAGGAAAAAACAACAATGAGATACGCCTTACTCTTTTTTCTTGATTTAGGTGACGTAGTCTTATTCGATGAATGGCAGTGAGAAGGCGTGCAGGGTCTGCTGGGCTTGCTTCTCATGAGATTGGGTGAGGGAATCAGAAAGGGTCTCAAAAACCGAGCGGGCGGGCGTCAATCCTATTTCCGATAGGGGTAGTTGCCAATTGAATTAGATTTTGACCATTACTTTCATATCTGTAATAGTGCGAAAAGAAGGCCTGCCTTTCACAAAGGGAATTCATGCAGGCAGTTCAGGCCTGCTAGGTGATCGAAATCGCTCAGGTCAGTGAGGACTCACTCACTCATCTACTCCTTATCTATTTAATACTTTCTTCTATCTACTTAATTAATTTAAAAGGCGACCCGATGCGCCGGGCTATAAGATAAGATACAGTTCTTGTTCTAAACCGAACGTGAAAGTAGTTTTTCATCAGACGACTTTTCCTCTAACTCTACTCTCGACTTAGATTATATATCCAAAAAGGTTCGCGGCTAGTCTCCCCTCCTTTCCCCCCGTCCGTGTGCGGGCTACCCTTCTGAAAGGCGAAAAAGCGGGAGAACCCACTTAGACCCAATAGTGGACAGCACGAAGCACCCTAAGATAGGGCACGCTCCTTCTTCTGCGAATATGAGATAGACCGACAGCCGGTACGGGACTAAGGGACTGTGGGAATAACGATAGATCGGATTCAAAGATATAGGCCAATCAAAACAAAAGGAAGATGGTGAAAGACCACCACAAAGAGACCCTCGCTCACGCCTTAGTCTTATTCGAGGCCCTTCTTGAAATGCCGCATCAGCTCTTTCAGTCACTACTACCTGTGTCGCACCTACAGTGGCAAGATCAACATGATTCCTAGACCACCTACCCCTCCAACCGTAACAAATATACACTACTACATATATAAATACTCTCTCTAAAGGATGGATTAAATATAATGTTCATTTTTTAAGCATCTTTCTAGCCTGCATATTCGTGGAACTCAATCTCATTTAGAAAGCCTGATATCTATCTTTCAGCAACTGAACGGGAAGTGGTTTAAGAATAAGAAAGGACTTTAGAATCGACTTTCTTTCATTTTTGTTATGGAAAGTGAAAGTCGTTTCGTTTAGTACGAGATCGCTTCACACCTCGCGGTGCTTACACCTCTCGCCCTCCCAAGCGGCTTCCCTCTAGTGCCTTTGACTATTGCTACGGTCATCAACCGCAGCATTGAATTGAGACTTTCCACCTTGCTTTGGACTTGAATGGATCTACTTCTCCTCTGCCAAAAATGCACAAATATTACAAATATTAGAGATTATTAATACTCTACGAAAAGTAAAGATGTTTTTAAATCTCAGCCCAAAGATAAAAGGGACTACTTTAGGCTTTTTCTCTTAACAGTCATACTTGGCAATATTGTGCTAGTACTTGCAATTTCAACTCCTACTCCCACTTTGCTCTATGTTCTTTACTCCATTTTGATCCCATAAGCAGTTAGATTTTGGGTATAATTTCAGATAGACATAGTCCAGATGGTCCCTTATATTGGCCTTTTAACATTTATTTTTGAACACGGACTCTTTTTCTTTTGTAATTTTTTTGAAAGTTAGTAATTCATAAGGTAGGGGTCAATGTCAAACCCTCATTAATACAGACAATCATAGCACTCCTCTTTTGTAGTTTCTGTGATGATTAATTCGTAAGGGAAGGTTCAATATCAAACTCTTCTTAAAACAGATAAGCATAGCTCGTGAAATTGGCTTAAGTTTTTCTTTTTTCTTCCATAAATTGTCCTTAATGTTTGCTATAAATTGGTATTTCAAGACTATCACTAGTTCTCTCTAACTTCCTTATAAATGATAGTCTATCCAAACCTCAACAAAATGAAAAAGTCAATATATTTACAACTGTTAAAAGTGATTTTAACTTTCAAATGCAGATATTTGATCCTCATGGTGGAAGTACTTCGAAAGTGTCTTAACTAGATGAAACAATTTTCATCACTTTCAAGTAAAATGTTACAAGACAGGTTTTCATTTTGTGAAGCTCATTTCAAATAGAATAATCATTGATCCCGATTGTTCCTTTTTAATGGATCCTAAATTTTCATCATGATTTGTACCTTATTTTCCTCTTACTTGGTATCAACTTTTTTACCTAATAATTGGTCGCTTTTTTCCGATCAGAAAATCAAACTAACTTGAAAATGATTACACAAAACTTCTCTCCCTAGCCGAGTGCAAACCGGTAAAATTGTAGCCCATGTTCGCCAGTGTGTATTAGCTTATGTAAGAGCCAATGACACATTGGCAGACGTCGTTGCATATAAACAGGCTTACATTGCGTAGCTGAGAGATGTCTCCATTTCATTATTAACACGTCAGACGCCTGGGATTGAACTTCACAAAGCAGCTTTTGGAAATTGATTCCGGTTTCATACAAAATCAGGATTTGCATTAGCTGAAGCTGAAGCCACCCAAAATCCCCTATTATGACTCGTACAATCTAGATGCAACACACAACAGTTAGCTTAATAGCACTGCTATTCACCCACCCAAGCTCATTTGACGAGATCAGAATCACAACAATGTAATGGATGGGGTTTCAGCAACATGTCACATCAGAACTTTGATTGTTGCTCTTCATCTACTACTCAAATATACATGTACAACAAAAACGTAATGTTCATAGCATGTATAAGATGTCCGAGCATCACATGTTGGCTGTTGTTTCCTTAATCTCCTCCATAGTAATCGTCTGTGAAATAAAAGACAGAAGAGTCGCCTTAGTAGCAGATATAAGTGCAAAACACACGCTAGGCACTGACAGCATAGTAATCCTTTGTTTTTTAACCATACACTTAGGGAGTCAGATAGCCAAAAGAGGAAAAGGGCTATAGACCAAATACTCAAATCTAAGAAGGTAACTATAAATTAAGCTTCACATATTTGCATTTGGTTTACCTGTTCTTCTCCAGCAAAATCATTATCAGGGGTCAGAAAAAGCATGCAGTGACACTCCTTCCTGTAATGCAAGTTTATAGGAGGATAAGAAAGATACGGAGACGTATTTTGGAGATTTTATAAATAATAAAATACTACTATCCATGATTACTTGGATTCAGAGAATGCAGACTAAAATGGTGATACCAGATATACATGATGTCACACGTAATTGAGCTAGAAACATTAAATGGCTTCTCCGGTCAAGGTTTCCATTTCTTGTCAAGCAGACAAAATTTTCTTTGCAGATTCAAACAGAAACAAAAAATATATCAAAACCTTCTGTACAATTAAGACCTTAGCATGTTGAACAACCAAACAACACAAGGGCAACTGAAAAGTTATCTTTAAATTCATGCACCCATAACTGTAGTTGCTGACCATTGTCTCTCATGTATTCCAAAGATTTATTATTCAGATATTCAAGGCCTAAAAGCTCAAAGTAAAACACCTAATGAAGCCTTATCTTACCAAAAAGCTAGCGGCAAACCCAAAAGGAAGTATCTACGACAGAAAGGAGGAAAAATGCCATCACAGAATACAGAGAATGTATATTAATATCAATTTATTGGATTCCCTATTTCTGGTGCTGTTTTTACTCTCAGCAAGCCAAAAAAAAAAAAAATGACATGCCCAAAATACAACCAATTCTATGAACACAAGCAAACCTCTCTCTCATTGGTACACATGGACAATTCCAGAAGCCCTGCTGCGCTTCTGCAGCTTTGTCATCATAATGCCTGAAAATTAAAATGACAACAATATGGTACAGTTCATGGTAATGATGAAATTACAAAGGTACTGCGGTAACTGGGAATGAGCAAAGCATGAAACCCATCAAAACATATGTGTTAGGAACGAATATTTACCTGCAGGGGCAGAGTGGAGCACCCAATGTATCCTTGTGCTCTGCCAAACCCTAAGCATAGGTCAACGAATACCATTAATTAAATTCCGTCCTCGCTTTAGGAATAGATGTTTCAATAATAAGGAATATAGAAACCACTATGAGTAGGAATTAAGACATCATAACAAGATCAGTACAAAACTAGAAATCAACTATGCTCCACCAAAGTGAATGTCTTTCTTATGCACATAAATCAGTCAAACGTGATATGCTTCTGATATGGATTTCTAGTAAAACATCTTAATAAGTTGTGAAAGTAAAGGAGTTCCCTAACCTAAAAAAACAGTTGCCCATAAAATTGAACGGGTTGCTGTAGCAAAACTGCTTTTCAAGGATAAGGATATGCAAATTAGTCACAGAATATTCTCTGAATCTAGACTTAGACTTAGGTCCTATACTTGACTAATCCCTCCGTCCCATATTTTTATTTTGAGAAGGTAGCATTTGTGTATATTTGACTAAAACAGTACATAGGTTGTACTGAAACCATATTTACCTCCGTCCCATATTATGTCCACGCTTTCCTTTTTAGTTTGTCAAAAAAGAATGACATATGTTTCTTTTTAGAAACTATTTAGTCCATGTATCCCCGCTTTAGCCTATGATATGACATGTTGGAACCCTCGCCACCATCAATTTAAAAGTAAAAGATATGTGGTAACTCTAACCATTACTCATTTACAAGGATACTTTTGGTACTTTGCATGCACGTGACTTGTAGTTTCTTGTTTGACGATTTATACTACTGTATGCTATTTTTTGTACTTCGACTGTAGTATTATTTGTTGTAGCAATTGTTCCTTTTCTTTTAAGAATGATTTCTAAGGTTTGCGTACACACTACCCTCCCCTGAACTCATTTGTGGGATTACACTGGGTATGTTGTTGTTGTTGATAGAGAGTCTTTGTATAACATACATTCATTCATGTCCAGCCCACAAACTCCATACGTATCTTCTCGATTCAAATTTCTAAAATGTGATAGCTCTATTCTTTGTACAGCAACATAATTTGGAGAACCTCATAAGACACTTCCAACATCAAAAGGGAAAATCATAATGACTATCAAATAAAACTGATCTTACAATCACTAGGCATCAAACTAATAAAAGATACTAATAAGCCACGTTCCGTCACACCCTTGGATACATCCTTATGTTTGATGCTCGATCCACTTATCATAGTAGCATATAAGATTCATTTCTTTCTATAGGTTACTTTTGATGTGGATGAGGCTTTAAAATCATTTTCATGAAAGTCGAACAGAGTCAGTCCTAGGGTGAAGATCATCGGATGGAAAAATGGATTGAGCTGGCTGTAGTTCTTTAGTTAAAGCAAGGAGAGCAGAAACTGAGGGAAAAAACCTATGTTCTTTTGGCATCAACTTCCCACTCACCTCGGTTGTTATTTCTAATGTTTTTGGTATCATATTGTTATCATTATTGTTGTTTATTGGTGGGTAGCTAATTGCTATTATTATCAACAAGTAAATGCGGAATGTAACCCAACAAAACCAAGAACACCAAGAGAATCCTCAACTACCTAAGACAGTCTAGAAGAGCACCTTTCACATTATCAAAAGACTTTTCCTTATGTGGGTGCGCGCCCATTGGTATTGATGCTTCTAGTGAGTAGTGTCCATAGCTCTCTTTCAATACAAAAGCTTTTTCATGGTTTGCTATCACATTACAACTTTTTAGTGCCTCTTCACAAAGAAAGGATTGCATTCTGTCCTGTTCCATCTCAAATGAAGGACGGCATGTTGGATTGATCTTTGTGATTGGCTTGTATTTAGCAATCTATTAACTCCGTCAGAGTCACATTCTCTGAAACTTGAGATAAATCAATTCTTCTATCTTGTTTATGAGATGATAAAATCTGTTCTTCTATCTCGTTTATGAGATGGTAAATCTTTTACTCACATTATTAAAAGTTTCTCAATTCTTATTCCCTTTTTTGTGTTAAAAGTCCCTCTTACACCTGTCCTTTATTATATAACTAGCTTTTTGCTATTGTACTCTCTTATCTCTCTTTATAAGTCTTTGATAATTGATATCCCCTCAGTTCAAGAATTTCCACAGCTCCACAATTTTAAATTTATACGTTCACGAACTTACATAGAAATATGCTTCTAGAAGATACAAAAACACACCTAAACCTGAAATATAACTGAAGGATACCTGGGAAAAAGTGATTGGCTATTCAAGCTCTAAAACCAAGGTATCACTTTTTTTGATAAGGTAATAAGACCAAAGTAGCACTTCTGAGCAGCAAAATACTATTCAACAATAATCAATCATCTATAGTATAGAAGCAACTTTTTGGAACTGAAATGATATCACACACTTGCAGCGTGTCCTAACTTCATGTATACAGAATGCCATTATCTTGGAGTTAGTAAAACGACAATACAGTTTCCAAGAAGATACTATAAATTCTCACTTTATAGCCTAGGACGGAGTATTCTAACGTTCAAAACATCGTATAAGTTGTCATACTCTGACTGCACTGTGCTTACTGACGACTTTTGGTCAATTTAACAGCATAAAATAGTATCTGCGTGAAATGGTAAATTTTCAACATGAAAGTTATTACTTTTACAGTAACTCACTTACAAGCTAACACAGAAAACCACCAGCTGAAATAGTGAGTTATTAACCCACTCTGTTTAGTTGCTAATGCAGCAGTCACAAAATTATAGCGGCAATACAAAACAAAATTAAGAAGCTATCGAAGACAGCTTTGATGGAGACGAAAGGCCCCAGTCCCAATTCAATCCCTAAAACATATTCTCAGTAAGTAAAATAGAAAAGAATAATTAAGTGCCAAGCCTAGAGATTAAATGGAAAATATGATCTGAAACACATACTAAAGACGTAAACATACGAGTGCGTATAGTAAATGCACAATAGATCATTAGATGAGAAAGGGAAAAGATAGTACCTTGATGACCACAGAAGTAACACCTTTGTCCATGCAGAAATATGTTTCTGACCTGCGAGCATACTGCTCCGAGAATTTCCTCATGATTTCAACAGATTTCTCTGATGGCTCCACTACATATGCAAACAACACACCCATGAAATTAGCCATTTCAGTAAAAACAATAGATCAACTTCTACTGATTTCGTTGATTTGATCTAGCTGAATAAATGCTATTATCATTTCTCGGAAGAAATCACAAATAAATCTATAGATGCTTATCCCTGGTAACTAAAATGAGCCTTCAAGATCTATAACAGCAGTATATACACTCTAAACTCAAGACTAAAATGTGAAGAAATTAAAGCTCGAAACGTTATTAACATCCAATTAGTCTCCATGGATCAAATTTCAGGATCTAATCGCCATACGCAAACTAATAACTCAAAATCGAAAAGAGAAAACACTGAAATCGAAATAACATTGAATACGCAAACAAATACAAAAACAGAATTCACAGTTGAACTCTACAAACACAGGCTAGTTATTTCTCACTAGCAATAAATCAAAGCATTTCATTTCCAAAAATATGGCAACCGAGAGGGAATCAGAAGAAACTATAAACTATAGGAAGTTGAAAAATGAGTACTTTTGGCTACGGTGAGGCAGCGATGAGTAGAAGAAGGCTTAGGACGAGTAGCAAAAGATGAAATTCCAAAGCCAACGCTGTAGGAGGTGGAAGCTTGAAGAGTTCTCATGGCGGATTCCGGTAGTAGTTGCTTCGTTATCTCGTTTTTTGCTCCTACTTTCCGATTGAGTCAAAAATGTGATGCTGTTAACCACCACAACTTCGGAAAGGGAAAAATCTCTTTCGTACAGCGTTGATATTTATATATTACTATATCCGTTCTCTCCTTTTCTTTTCACCTAATATCTGAAGAAAAATTAATTAAATAAATTAATAAAAGGTCTCGCGAGCGCCACTCGTTGCAATATCGTCGGAGAAAATTACAGAGCCACTTGTTCACCCGCTTCCGTTACTTTTACTACGTTACGGCAAAGTCACGTGGGCTTTTGGACATCTTCTCTATGAATGGGCTTTTCGACTTGGTCCATACTCCAACTATTCTTTGGACATTTGTCCTATTTCATGTTAGGTCTTTAATTAATGTCATTCATAACCAAAAAACATTAATTTACATTTTCGTATCATAATTATTCACATATTTTATTAAAAACATTACATAAAGGTATATTTTAATAAATAATTAGTAATTTTAGCGATATTTTTTATTTATTACCATTTATATCAATATTACGTTAAATCTGTAATATGAATTAAAAGTGAATTATGTATGCAATATATACAAATTATAATTGCTTTTTAAAATATATTATGTTTGTTTGATAACAATTTGAAACATTGTATTATAAATGTATTAAAATGTGTGATAAATATATTATTCATCATTAAAACTTGTATTATATGTGAATAATAAATTGTTTTTTGTAATATGTATTAAACTTGTATTATAAATGAATTAAAACTGATCAAGTGAAAAAAATATATTATTGGTATAAATGATAAATATTTTTTTATTATAGTATATTTATGTAAGTTTTCCCATTTTATTCTTGTATGTCTTTTTTCTAAAAACTTATGCTCTATTGCTATAAGTTCGATTGTTAAAGAATAAAAATGAAAGATCAGATCATTTAGAGTGTGTTTGGTCCAATTTTCCCATGTTTGGTTGGGACAAAAATTTTGGAAAATGTTTTCCAAATCAACTCATTTTTCTCAAAATTAAGGAAAATGACTTCCCTTCAAAAATTAAGGAAAACATTTTCCAAAATTCTCCTCCAATTTCAAATTACGTTTTTTTTTTTTGAAAAAAAATCAATTTTAAAAGAATATTTTCAATTTCAAAATTTTATTTTTTCACCCGATCCTGACCCCCCCAACCCCCGGCCAGACCCCCACCCACCCCACCACCTCCCCAAAAAATTAATTTTGCTTTCCTAAAAATATTTTTAACTTCAAATGTTTATTTTTAAACTCCTAACCACCCTACCCCTCCCCCGGTCAGCCCCCCACCCACGCCCAATCCCCCAAAAAATTAATTTTATTTTTATAAAAATACTATCAACTTCAAATTTTTATTTTTTCACTCCTCCCCCTCCCCCTGCCCCCACCCACTACCCCCAACCCCCACCACCACTCCAAAAAAATAATAATTTTGTTTTTAAAAAATATTTTTAATTTCATAATATATTTTTTATTCTAGTAAAAATAAAAGATGTTTCTCAAAAATATTTTTCATTCACAAATCAAACAGTAAAAATTATCTCCGGAAAATATTTTCTACTCACCAACCAAACATGAGAAAATAAGTCCAAAATCTACTTATTTTCTAAGAAAACATTTTCTAGGAAAACATTTTCCATGGAAAACATTTTCATCCATACCAAACACACCCTTAAAGGAAAAAAAGTAAAAAAAATAATTCATCTGAAGAACAAAATGTGTAATTTTACAGAGAGTTTCACTACTTAGTAAATAACCTTTTTTTTTTTTGCAATTTATAAACAATTTAACTGTTGAGAATAAACAAAATTTCACATGATCCCTTATAAGAGGGATATTTATTTATGTAGCTAAGAATATTGGTAGAAACAGTACAGTTATAAAATCATTAATAATCACCAGTTAAGTAAAAAATTCATCTGCCATTAACGAAAAGATATATTATAGCGGGATGTTTTCTAAACAATAATATTTTGATATTTAATTGAATTTCTTAGCCATATTTTAAATATTTATTAAAAATGACAATATTTTAATTTGTTATTGGTTGATTTATGAATTTTTTTTCTTTATTTAATTTAACATAATATAATTATGAAATAACAAACTAGAGAAAATTGGGGGCCGGGGGGAGGGGATATTTCAAATTAAATTGAGTTACTGAAAATCTTTTATAAGAACATGTATTTCTTCAAATATCCCCAATATTTGTACTACAAATAACTATGTTTGTATTGACGGAGTTATTTATTGTGAAAATCGATTTACACCTAATATTGTTGTGATTAGTATTGTTAGAGAAAAGTTAATTAGAACGGTATCGTTCCCTGTTGATATTACTGGGGATGATGAATACAGTAGTAGAAATAAAGGGACAAGTTGCACTAGTTGTAAATGACAAGGATGATGTTGATGAAGGCTTCGGTAAAATTTGTGTGTATATTCTCAATGGTACCAGTGAAACAGAGGCATGGGTAAAGCATATAATTGAGCTACCATCATTGTCAACAACGACATCTTTATTTACAACAAATCATAAAGTAGAGATTGTATGGATTCCACATACTAACACTTTCCACATGTTCTTATATGACATTGGATTGAAAGAATGGAGAAAAGTTGAGATACATAGGAATTATGAACAATAATGTATCACGGATCCGTATAGTGTTTTGCTATATCTTGTAGGAAAGTATTAGGCCATTGAGATGACTTCACCTAAGCCAAGAGTGAATCTAGTATTGAACCACCAACAAGAAATGGGGTGGACTTGTAAGTACTCATTTTTGTTAGGGAGCACTTTACCTTTAACATGAGATTTCTCGCACGAATTTGAATTTAATCGGACTTCAATGTGAATAAAAAAAAAAAAAAAAAAGTATCGAACAAGGATTGATTCTAAGCACGTGTATGGTTTAATTTTATGTCTCTTGTTTAAAATAGTTCTGTAGTTATTACTCTTCTAATATCTTGTTTTTCTATTTTACTATTATTTGTTATTTTCTCTGCATTGGTTGTAATATTATATCTTTTTTTTAAAAACATATACTTAATTTTTTTAATATGTTTTACCTTAGTCGAATTTTTAACAAAAACAACATCTTACTTTTTAACTATAATAATAAAATTGTATACACACCACTCTTATGGTTATTATTATCTCATGTAGAACAATTTATTATCAAATGTTCTCACACGCGTGTGTGTATTGAGGAGTCATTAGCACTAATGGATTTGTTTTTAGATGATATTTAATTTTTGTCTATGTGCACATTTGATCCAAATCTAACATTAACCAAAAGAGTAATTTTTCAAGCTATATCTGTAAACTTTTAAAATAGGGACAGAATATAATATTTGGGTAAATCATGTGTATAAAGATGGAATGTGTGTATATATATATATATACATGAAATAATAAATAATATTAAAAAGGGCAACTTTCACATATAGCAAACAAAAAAGTCATATTTGTATGCTATAACAAAGTTTGCATAATTGCGCTCCATAGTAAACATATAACTGTATAATTCATCTTACATGTACAATTGTATAATTCGCTGGCCTAAATTGTATAATTCGCTGGCCTCGCTATACATATACAATTGTATGATTTGCTAACCTAAATTGTATAATTCGCTGGCTTATTTCGCTGCAATTATATAATTCGCTGGCCTATTTCACTGCAATTGTATAATGCACAATTGTATAATTCGCTGCCTATTTCGCTGTAATATCTGTATAAAATTTGCTTTCCATACAATTGAATCAAAGTAAAAAGTTTGTATATTGTATAATTATAAGTGTATAGGAAGAAGATATATGTTTTTCTCTCGCTTTATATAAAAACAGAAACACAATTTATACACTTTTGTTGTATAAAGCGAGAGAAAATTGTATTTCACTGCAATTGTATAATTCGCAATTGTATAATTCGTTGGCCTTTTTCGCTGCAATATTTGTAGAAAAATTGTATTTGTCTACAATTGAATCGAAGTAAAATATTTATAAATTATATAATTAAGTGTATAGCACGAAGATATATGTTTTTGCATGTGTATATACAATTTTTCTCTTGCTTTATACAAAACAGAAACACAATTTATACACTTTTGTGTATAAAGCGAGAGAGGTGAGCAGAGGGAGAGTGGCGAGCGAGATTTTTGGGAGAGAGGCGACTGACAAACTTTGGCGAACGTTTGCTATGGAGCACAATTAAATCAAACCATAGCTACTTTATTTATTTTATATTATTAGTTTGCTATTATATATAATTATCCCTATTGAAAATCAAAAGACAAGAAATTACATGAGCAAACCATTAATTTGTTCTTTTCAATAAGATAATCTAAAAAGTTTAAGAGGTTGATGTATATATATATATATACTTTTACACAATATGTATATCACTGGTGTCCATGATTTTTGCATATTTCGATCATATTGGTACATTAATGGCAGACGATAAATATCTTTTGACTTTGGTATCACTAAGTCCCATTACGACATTTCCTGAACACCAAGGCCCATCATGATATTTCATACCCATCAAGCCCACTACGTGGACCGTCATGATTCACAAATCGCAACAGCTTCATTTTCCTTATTTTTTTCTTATTTTTTTGAGAAAGAGAGCTTCAATCTCACCCTAATCTGCTGGAGAATCAGCTGAATTTCATCGATTAATCACATTTCTGCTTCAATATTCATGGTAATTCCCTCTCTTCGATCTGTATATTTCTGTATTTTTTTGCGCCACCAAAATACAAATGAAAATTTGTTGTGAGAATACGACTTACGTGCATTTTAATGCGTCCTTGGTTTGTTCGTTGATTAATCTTTTGGTATTCTTCATAGGATGTTTATTGCAAATTTATAGTTTCAGAGATGTGGCTTAATTTAAACTGATTCGAATGGCCATGGTATTCCTATAAAGATGAATGATGAGGAACCCTAAATTTTATTGGGCTAGCACATGTGGGTATTGCTTTTGATCTTATTTGATTCCTGTATAAGTTATTCAGGAGAGGTGTTGCTTCATTGATCTGCTTTCGTTGGAAAAAAATGGGTTATTTTTTTTAAGATTTGAGTATGTTATAGGTTATGCAAGTTCATATTTTGAACCTAACCTCCTAATCAGAACTCTTTATTTCATAGACTCCGTTGCTTCTTTTCTTTGTTTGTGTGTGTTTTCAACTTTGTAATTTAGAATGAGTTATATGTATATAGATTAATAAGGAGTTAGTGTAGACTTCCGCAGTACTTTGAATTAAGCTCTTTCAAGGTAAGCTTCTTTTTTTCAGGGAAAGAAAACCTTTTTACTCTATTACTTCGGAAGGCTTATGTATTTATTTTAGAGGGATAGATGTAAATTAAATTAGTACCTAAACTTTGAAAACAGTTAGTTAGAGATGTTTTGCATAAGAGTTTCCTCCCCTCCCCTCCCCCACCCAGACATCAAAAGGAGGATATTCTTTTTGTTTCTTCCCCTTTTGTGCAATTCCCTTAGCATCAGGTATTAACAATCTATTTTCGGAATAATTTTTTTGGAAATGTTACTGTTACTCTCTCGATCTTATGTTTCCATTCAATCAACTCTGCTTCGGTGAGTTTAGCAAAGTGTACCCCATCTAAAGCCTGGAAAAGAGTTGGGTTGTGGTTGATCTCCTAGAACAGTTGAAACAGAGTATTTTGCAATCATGATGCATAGACCCATCACTTAGTGCAGTACAATACAATCTTTTACCTTTGTAATTATGCTTGCTCAGTCTCGCCTCTTATGAGGCTATAATTACTGATGTGTGGCATGTTCTTCTAACAGGCACCTATAAAGGGCCTTCTTTCTCTACAACGGACTGCATTAGCTCAGCGTTCTAGTGAAAGATGGGGCCAATATGGTAGGTTATTTAGCACTCAGGCTGCATCAACTGCTAGCACTCCCCAACCTACACCCCCACCCCCACCTCCCGAGAGGACTCACTTTGGTGGCCTTAAAGATGAGGATCGTATTTTCACAAATCTCTACGGATTGCATGACCCTTACCTCAAAGGTGCCATGAAGCGAGGAGATTGGTACAGAACAAAAGATCTTGTCATCAAGGGTTCTGACTGGATCGTGAATGAAATGAAGAAATCTGGTCTTCGAGGACGTGGTGGTGCTGGTTTTCCATCTGGTCTCAAATGGTCCTTCATGCCAAAGACAACAGATGGCCGTCCTTCATATCTTGTCGTCAATGCTGATGAAAGTGAACCTGGAACCTGTAAAGACAGGGAAATCATGCGGCATGACCCACACAAGTTGTTGGAAGGCTGTCTGATTGCAGGAGTGGGGATGAGAGCTAGAGCTGCTTATATTTATATCAGGGGAGAGTATGTGAATGAAAGGTTGAGCCTTCAGAAGGCTAGACAAGAAGCCTATGAAGCTGGATTGTTGGGGAAAAATGCTTGTGGATCTGGTTATGATTTTGACGTATATATTCATTTTGGTGCTGGTGCCTATATTTGTGGTGAAGAGACAGCTCTTCTGGAGAGCCTTGAGGGCAAACAAGGCAAACCAAGATTGAAGCCTCCATTTCCAGCTAATGCAGGACTATATGGATGTCCAACAACTGTCACAAATGTTGAAACAGTAGCTGTCTCACCAACCATCTTAAGGCGTGGTCCAGAGTGGTTTGCTAGTTTTGGACGGAAGAATAATGCCGGGACAAAGCTGTTTTGCATCTCAGGCCATGTTAACAAGCCCTGCACAGTTGAAGAGGAAATGAGTATTTCATTGAAGGAGCTGCTAGAGAGGCACTGTGGTGGTGTGCGTGGAGGATGGGACAATTTGCTTGCTGTTATACCAGGAGGTTCATCTGTTCCACTGCTTCCCAAGAACATATGTGAGGATGTACTTATGGATTTTGATGCACTCAAAGCTGTGCAGTCAGGGTTGGGGACTGCTGCTGTAATTGTCATGGACAAGTCAACTGATGTTGTAGATGCAATTGCAAGGCTCTCGTACTTCTATAAGCACGAGAGCTGTGGTCAATGTACACCATGTAGGGAAGGCACAGGATGGCTTTGGATGATCATGGAAAGAATGAAGGTTGGCAATGCAAAGTTGGAAGAGATTGACATGCTCCAAGAGGTGACAAAACAGATTGAAGGGCATACCATTTGTGCCTTGGGTGACGCTGCTGCTTGGCCAGTGCAGGGTCTTATTAGGCACTTTAGACCAGAGCTAGAAAGGAGGATCAGGGAGCATGCAGAGAGGGAGCTACAACAGGCAGCTGCTGCTTGATTCTTTTATGAGTTTGCTGTTTGATACCATGGAATAAATTTTGAGAAGTACCAGAAGTATGAATGTGGGAGGGGAAAGCAGGACGCAGAGCTTCCCTATATCCTGCCGCTTTTTATTGTCAAACGTGTGTAGAACTATCGTTACATTGTTGGCCCAATGGGTAATTTATGTTTCAGAGCTGGTACATCTAATGTCTTAATGTTTCCTTACATTATCATTGCCATGGCTTTGATAGTTGAAAGATGCTTTAATATTTGTTATGTTGCGTTAAATAAGAGCTACACTTTGGCAATTCCAATCTTCCCCATTAACAGCTTTTGTACTTTTGGGCTCGAAATTCCTTTGTTGCTCAGCCATATTATCTGCTCTTACTCCCACTTAGATTTCACATCTTTTGAGAAATGATCAAATACTGCAGGGAATGCTGTGAATTACTCCACCGAGGTATTAGATCAGTCGCTTCGTTGTATATGAAGTCTCACACTTTGTGGGCGAGATTCAACTAAAAGAATTTTGACCAACATTTTAAATGTATTATTTTTAAAATTTGATATGAAAAATAGTTGCATTCTATTAAATATTTAAATATCTAATGTTAATTGAAAAGAAGGGAAAAGGGTCAAAAATAACCCTCAATTTCATTTCATTGGTTGATTATGCTCTTACCGTTAAACTAAAGTTATTTTTACCCCTGCCGTTATTAATTTCACCGTTTATACCCCTGTGTGGACGGAATGCCCCAAATTGGCAAAAATTTAACCAATTTTAATTGAAATGACCCGATTATCTATTTTGACCCAAACCCGACACAACTAACTTAATCCAAACCTCTTCACCTCCTGTCTCTGAAGAAAAAGCTCAAGAACTTCCATCTCCTTTGAGAACCCAAAAGGGCAAGAGTTCATATTGGAAAGCAAAAGTGAAGCACATGGCCTTTTATTGAGGTTAAAAACTGAACTCTGCCGCCGCATGCTCCTCTTCTTTACACTTTCCGTCGGTGGTATGTGGAACTCGGCGAGATTTACTACGGCGATCATTTTTGGATCAATTCGGCATTGGGTATATGCTTATGTTGGCTGCTTGGCATTTTTGTGGCTATGTTCTGAGTGCTTGATAAAAGATATAAGTGAATGGATTTGATTTTTGTATTTATGAATATTGATTCCTATTTTTGCATAAAAAAAGTTTTTCAAAGAGAACACTAAGCTTGAAAAAACAGATTGAAAAAAGTTTTGATCTTGTGAATCTTCTTCCTTATTCTGGGAGGGTAGACTCTAATGAATATCAATCATGTTAAAGTAAAAAAAAAATGAATTGACAAGCTAATGATCTTATATATGTTGTTGCAAATGTATGAAGTTTGTATAGAGTGAAGATAAAATATTTTTCTAATTAGGGAGGAAGAAAATGAGAGAAGAAATTGATTTTTGGATCTGATTTCTGTGAGTTTTGTTTTGTGGGTCGGATTCAAATACGGGTCAAAAAGATGAAATCGGATAATTTAAAGTGAAATTGGATAATTTAAGTTAATTTGGGCTTTCCTTCCAATTGAGGGGTATAAATGGTGAAATTAATAACGGTAGGGGTAAAAATAACTTTAGTTTAACGGTAAAGGCATAAAAACAAAGTTGAAGGGTATCTTTACCCTTTTCCCTAAAAAGAATGTGATAAGACAATGTCATAAAAAGAATGTGATAAGACAATGTCATATATTAGGTGAATTTATATGTTTACCAATAACTAGTCTAAAAAACCAGTATGTAATCTAAAGGAACATGTGCAATGTGTAACATCTGTGTCTTTTTATAACTAGGGAAAATTAAATAGATGACATGGTAACAGATGCGTTCTTTTGAATTGAAACTTCTATTTAAATAAAATGTAGGTTCAGCAAGTAGGGATAATTGAGAAGTGATAGCGCCTATCTGAAACCAAAAAAGATGGAGCTTGTTCGAAAACAATTAAATTAGCAGCGAAACTTAACTGACATACAGTTATAGATTTCATCCAGAATCTCACCAGTTGATGCGCACAATGACCATGAGACAGGAATTATCATGTGGAACTTATTCCAGCTACTGAAATTCTGCAAGGAGAGAAGCTTGGTGGCAGCCGATTCCCTTTCATTTGTATTGGAGAGGTAATGCACAATTTAGATTCCAACTCCACACCAAGAAAGCAATTGTCAGATGCATGCACAGACAAATCAGAGACCATCATCGGGGGCACAAAAACGTTGTTAGATGAGAGCTCAAGGCTTTGAACCTTTAAAAACCAACTGGCAACTTCCTTTTTACCAAGGTTGTTGCCTATGAAGCAACCTCCATATCATTGTTGGACTGCAAGCCACATTCAAGTCTGATCGCTGATATAAGCTCAGGAGATATTGACATTAGTTCCTTTTGCTCTCTGCTGTTTTTCGAATTACTGGTGTCATTTCCATTAGAAGCACCACGCTCTCCACCTGGTCCCCAACCTCTATACAATATGACTTTGCTTGGCTCTTGAGAAACAAGAACAGCACCTGTAGCTTGCTGCAGTAAGTGTCAAAAGATAGGCTTTCAGTGAATATGGGGTTGGTGCCAAATTAAACGAGCAACTAAAATAGCCAATAAACAAACCTCCAGCTTAAAAACCACTTCCCTAACTGAAGTCCCTTTTGCCCTTCCTTTGACATTCACAATCGCAAGAGGATACTTCTTAAAGTGTTCTTTGATATTTTTTGCAACTCCAGTAACAATATTGCTCCTCCCTGATATGAAGGTGCAACGGAAGACAAAGTTTAAGGTCAGGAGTCGCCAAGACTGCTTAGGGGGAAGAAAGATCAGCAGCATGATATGCAGAAAATGCAGAATTCCCAATCGCATCAAATAAATTTATCCTGCTCTTTCAAGGTGAAAACTACAACTAAATGCGTTCCAGTTTACCATCAGGTCCACCACAAGTGAAATATTCTAATATCCCAAAACCAAATCTCATAACAATGAAGATTTGAGTGAATACCCAACTCAGTGAAAGCTAAAGCTTGCAGTGTCATCTCGCTTAAGATGAAAATGGCCCCGCGGTTGGCAAAAGGTTAATTCTTGTTTTCAAAACTAGCAACTCTATACAACAAACTACAACACAGTAGGAGGAATATAGAGAAAATAAAAGAGGTTCTCATTACCAACAGCAAGCACTGGTTGCTTCTTCATCTTGAGGGCTTGTTTTCTGAGAAGCAGCCTCTCCCTGTTGGAAAGCTGTACTCTTCTGGTAGGCATCCCTTCGGACCTACTCCGGGTGGATCTAAGTGCTTGTTGAGGTTTTACAGAAGGAGGTTGAGACACCTCCATTTTATTGTCAACTTCCCGAGGTTTGTTGAAACTTCTGGTCTCAGAAAAGTGGATCTTAACTTCTCCCTAGAATCAATGAGAAAAACATCCGATTTTTTTTTTACCATTAACCTTGTGATGGAAAAGAAATAGAGTGTAATAATTGTGAAGAGAAAACAAAGTTTACCCTGGAAGACTTAGAAACAGATTCACTCACTGCACTGCCGAATGTTTCTTGATCCACATTCACATTGAACATACTTTTCGACTCTTTGATTGATGAAATAGATTGATGCTGAGGTTGAATCGTATCACCCATAGCCTCAGCCTTGCCCTCATATTGGAAAAACGGATCAATTGGAAATTCTTGCTGCGAATCGTGGTCTGTGTCCGAGAAATCACTTGATAATTCTTTCTGAGAACTGGGGCCAGTATCTTCTGCAGCATCTCCAGAATCCTGAATATAAAAGCTAAATAAGCTTCTCTCTCTATCAATACACGCTGCAAAATAATAAAAGGTGCAAGAAATGATACAACAGAGTGTGAGGACCACATACATTTAAACATTGATTGATATCAAGCATTTTGAACATATTTCATAATCGGCAGAGCGTTTTTTTTCCATTTTGCTCAGTACTCTATGATACAGAAACTCATATAAAAATGTTTGATTCTAGAAGGATTGTTTTTACAATCACATTCAGCATGCGGCTAGGAAGCAGAAAAACCTATCCCAGATAGAAAAGGTTACGAACATCAAATTCCTTAAATTACAAATGTGGGTCATGTGGCAGCAGCTATTTTGACTTATCATTAATTATGATGACTAAAGAAGACAATGACACAGGATTCTACAACCAAGTTTTCATACATGAAAATAAGAATGCAAGTGGTTATATGTCCACAAAACCCCAGATCCATCCATCTCTTAAACATAGGTATTAACTATACATGCTGCTCCTAATAAATTTAATGAAAGCATAAAGAATATGCCTACGACTTGAAGGCAAGTTGTTTGTGCCTATTGGGGTATCTGAAAGACTTCTGAAGGTGACACTCTAGCTTGTACCTTATAAATGGTTGATAAAGGATCTCGAATCCAACAAGCATCAAAGATATGAGAAGCAACAGGAAACATAATTGTTCCTTCAACAATAACATAATATATTGTACAATAAATGGATTAATTTTCACCTCAGTAGGACTTGCTAAACTAGACTGGTAATTAGTTCCACCTGCAGCATCTGATATTCCCGTCACTGGTACCTGCCTATCAACTATATCCGGGGACTGAATATGACGTATCTCCTCATTCTTGGCCTGAACCAAAGCAAATCGTGCAACATTTCAATATAATTTAGAAATGAGCTAGTAACTGGAACACAAAAATCAAAGCAACTCCAATAAGGTAAGATAACACACCAACCGTGACTGCAAAGCCTCTATATTTTGTGTAAGCTTTAAGACATGTAATTTCAATGACTGCATCAGAAAACAAAGTAAAAGAAAGATTAGCAGTGGAAGAGTTTTGGCAGAAGCATCAGAAAGAAAGACGAGTGAAAAGAAGAGGAGATAAATGGAAATCTATAGAAATAAGAAACCTCACAAGGGACTGTCATGCAAAATGGTTCACCAGCACCTCAACTCAAATGTGTTGCAGAAATACACTGACACTTTTTTGTTATTTCCCTTTCTATTTTTTGATGGTAAAAGTACAGTGATAATAATAGAAGGAAAAACATCTCTAGAAACAAGTGCCAGCAAATTTAACTAGTTGTGAGAACAAGAATAGAAACACATATATAACAAATGGAAAATGCCTTCATTAAAAAAAAAAATCAAAGTACCAACACATAAGCTATTCCTTATGTTGAGTTACGTAGTTAAATGTCTAGATTGGTTGAAGGCTTCCAAAGTGGTCTATCGAGGTCTTGGATTACTCCAAAGTCTAAGCATGACCATACGGTTTTGGGCTGAAAGCTCAAATTCTCACATGTACTAGAGCTAACCTTTGTAAGTCTATCATTGCCACCAAATCAGGTTACACATGCAAGACGGTGTTGAGTTATATGGTTGTCGCGCTTGGGTAGTGCTAAAATTTCCAATGGAGTCCATAAAAGGATGGGCTAGATGTTGGATTCTTTCACAGCTAAACTTACCATGATTCCTTTTTAACCAAAACCCCCCATGTTTATGCCTAGACGTTTAAATGACTCGACGTACTTCCATGAACAAAAGTGGATCACACAAAATAATACGATTTTGATACTGAGTGACAAAGTTGGCTATTCTTCAGACCACATGAGGAAAGACCTCTTTGGAGATTTTCCTTTTCTCGAGTAAAGTTGTTTTTTTTCAATACATTCTAACTCTGAAATTGTCTGGGATAAGTTACATTTCAATTCTGCAACTCTTCTTATAGTCTTTTAGTAGAAAGTGAGATGTATAGCTGCAATCATATTTAAGTGGGTAAATCAGAACATTAGATTTTTTTTGATTTTTTTTTTGAGATACACAAAAGAATCAAAATGTTAGATTTTGAATGGAAGGAGAGAAAAGTATAGTTGATAAAGGGGTCAAATCTACTTCAAATTTTAAAACCATGCCAAAGTCAATTACTAAAATAAAGAGGTATTATATCTGGGAACTTCTAAATGCATTTACTGGCACCTTAAATACTACAACATTACCTGACGTCGCTGAGCCTCTATAGAGCGCTTCATTGCTTCTCTTTTACTTAGAAGAGTCTGAGGCCTCAACGAAGCAGGCCTTTCGTAGTTCTTTCCTCGGTACACAATGATCGCATAACCCTTATTAACTCGCTCAACAGCAACTAGTATTCCCCCACTCTCTGCCTCTAACATCCTAGCTATTTGGTGGACCTCTTCAATGCTTTTCCTCCCCGTTATTACCTTCACCAATTCCCTATACTTCCAATGAAGGTGCATGTTCTCGACTGTTCCATCAAAGACTCCCCGCCTACCTGAGCATGAGCAGAGAAATACATGAGTCAACTTCCATAAATTTGTTGGCAAAACAAATAGGCTTGCAGTACAGAGGCACTCACCAAGAAGTAAGAAAGGCTTCATTCTCAAGCCAATCTTCCTCAACATGAATCTTTCTTCTTCAGTTATTCCCTCTTTGTCCATATCAGATTGTTGTGGCACCTCATCCTCCTCAAGCTCCAGAAGGAGCTTCTCTGCCTCGGCTTTCTTTTCCAATGCCTGGCATGAAAACATAAAACATTCTAACATAAATATTAGAATCTCGAGAAAGTGGACAGACACAACCATTTTGAACACATACAGTGGTTAATTTATCTGCAGTTCTCTTGATAGCAGCTTCCATGGAAGTAAGTTTATTTTTTTCTTGGACACCTTTCTGGTTATTTCTGTGTGCATGTCCATCATCAGAAACACTTCCTGTAGTGGATTGTTTCCTTTCCTTATGATTTGCTACTGATGAATTAAAACCATTCCGCTTTTCCTCTTCAAAAACTTGCTTTCTCCGTTCTTCTATTGCTGAAGAGACTGCAGAGGGCAAGAAGTCCTTCCCTCGGTAGAAGACAACAAATTCCCTATCCCTCGAGAGCAAGGTTCCTCCAGTCAGCCACTGCAAAGTTTACTTTTATGTGAAACACATTAGGATAAGTTTTACAAAGTATAGTCAGTTTCTGGAGAAGACCAAACTGTTGCATAAAAACAAAAATGTTTCATCAAAGGACTAAACTAATTTCACAAACCTTTAGCTCTTCCGCCATCAGTTCACTGTTAGTGTTCTGAACTCCTCTTTTGACGGCAACTTTTGCAATTTCACATTTCTCCCAAAGCTTCACAATTGCAGCAGCCAATCCTTGAAGTTTTCTGTTTCTTCCTGATAAAAATACACGAGCAAGTATAACAAGTGTTTTCTAGTTAAATAACACTCTGAAATCAGATTAAACTTACCTAATACAAAATGGCAAGGCAAAGGTCGACCAAGTCTCCTCAGTGTTGTCATTTCATCATTTGTCAATTTAGGTTTTACTCCATAAGGAAGTAGACGGAAAGGTCTCTTGTACCCGGGGACTATAGCTGGCAAAAGATCTGCATCAATAGGCAGTGGCTCACAACCCCACCAATCGGTAAAGCGAGGACCAAGTCCTTCCAGCAACTTGTCTGCTTCTTCAGTATGTTCTGCCTCTCCAGGCAATTCAAATCGGACTCTGTCTGGAGAACCTACACCCTGGATTACACGTGGAGGAGATTTTCTGTCCGATGCATCAGATTTTACCGCATCTATGCCAGATGAGTTAGTCATATGCTCTTCCGTACCCATGAACAAGTCGGGGTTAGCATCTTGTGCACTGTTATTCTCGAAGCTATTCTCAGAGAAATAAGGATACTTGTAATCAGCTCCTCGATACAAAATTATATTACTTCCAGATCTCCATATAACAAGACCTCCAGTTTTCTTCTCTAACAACTCATGAGTCCTCTTCATATTCAACCTACATATGTCCTCGCACGTAATTTTAACAAGATCGATACGCCTCCATCTTTCATGAATACCATTCACAATCCCCTCAGTAATCCCAGCCTTTCCAATCTTTAACTTTTTCCTGAGCGCAATCCCAACTGTCCTCAGCCTCCTCAATTCCTCAGCTGGCAAAGTAAGCTCCGCCAAACTAGGCGCTCTCTCTTTCTTATACTCCTTATTCTTCAACCTTTCTTTCTCCTTCTCCTTCAAGAACTCATCCCTCAATTCATGAAACTTCTGTATAGAGTTCCCTAAACCAGGCTGCGGTACTGGGTTTTCAGGCGTACTCCAACTGGTGTCAAGCGTGTGACCCACGCGGTACTTGGGTAATTGGGTAGGCAAAGGAACGAAAATCTGACCGGGTGAGTTAGCAGTGGAATTAGAACTCAAAGCATTTTCTTGGGTTTCTTGATTCTTGGATTCTTCAACAAATCCAAGACTGCGTAGCTTGTCGGCGATTCTTCGGATGGCGGATTCCGGTAAAGCTTCAGTATCAGGGGATGTGGCGAAAACAGGAAGAGAATTACGAGGAAAGAAGGTTTTTAGAGAAAGAGAGGGTGTAATAGAGAAGAGGGAATGTGATGGTGAGGGGTTTAATAGGGTTTTAGAAGGGTTTATGGGATGGAAGTTGCAGAAAGGAAGCAACATTGGTGTTGAGGAAGATGATGCTATCCTTACATTGACAAATGATCAAAAATGAATTTTACCTCCGCTATATTTTAGCCCCAACGCACTGGGTACCTATTTATATTAAGTTAGTTAAAATGCACTAGTATGATTTTTAAAACTTAAATCATAATTAAACAATATGCAGTTTTATTTTAATTTGTTGATTTTAAAGAATTATTTGATAAATAGTTAATTTTCTAACGGAGACTCTATTAAAGCAAATTCATATAGGTAAAATCTTCTTATTAAAGGTTACTTTGTTTTCATAGCTAGCTTGAACTTCTAGTGTGTAATTGATAATGTAAAATGAACATTTAAAGTATGGTTCAATAAAATGGTTGAAAACTCAAAATATCATGTTCAAATTTCAATAAACACAAAAATATTCCTTCCATTCCATATTAATTTTTTATCTTTTCAAATTAATTTGAGTTTTCAATTTTCAAGATTATTTAAAAAAAAAATCTTTTAATTTTTCCCTTTAAGTTAGTATTGAAATTAGTAGTTATAATTAATATTTAATTATTTTTTACAATAATGAATAAGCGTAACAATGAAAAATATGTTCATTTATATCCTAACTTACTTTTTTTAAAGAGAGTGAAATACCTCAAAACTTAAGTTAATATGAAATGGAGGGAGCAGTAGATAATTTCTTACTTGATTTTTAGTCAATGTTAGCAACTTAGATACCTTAAACCCAAAAAAAAGAAGAAAAAGAAAAACCTTAAATACCACCATCGTTTTTCAGACAAATGCATATTAAAGATTGACTCTAGTATGAATCTCCCGTCCTTTCAGGATGTAGGAAATAAAATTTAGTTACAACCACACATCACATTCAACATAACAAAGCATGTAAATATTGTTTTATATTTCAACAAACTAAACATGTTCCTTCCTTAAGCACTTTGAAACATCATATTTACCGTCACAGGGTAAGAACTTCACAAGATAGCAGGTAAGGCTGCGTACATATCACCCTCCTCAGTCCTCGGGGACTTATGAGTTAAGGGATGTTTGCATCCCATTATTTGCATACAACTTTCATTATTTTACAAATCATAAATCATACAATATGTCAAATGCATAAGTGAATGAGCTTCACAAGTATCTCCTATTTACAGTTGAATTTCACTGATCACTGAATTGATACCCTTTTTTCACATTCCTAAACCAATTTCAACCTTCACTTGAAAAGAACTTGTCAGCAGATTGTATACATAAAGGCGTTCATGCAATGGTCATGTGACTATCCCTGCGTATGGATCGTGTGTTAAGTAAGGAATGACATCAACACTCAAACAAATGGTAGTAATATTTTATTTATTTTTTCAATTCATTGAGCATCTACAACATCAGATTTTTTCTTTAGCAACTTCCTTACTGCTCTTAAGTCTAAACTTACATTTTAGCCTGCAAATACTGATCCACGGTGAGAGGTTTGGGACCACCAAACCAATTGATCATAAATATCTCTTCGATCTCTAATTTGTATATCTGGAAATCGTGATTCTTGGGCCAACCTGCCATTAGTTACATGTGAGGGCTGTAGTTAACAAAAGTAAATATAGGACGACGGTAGTACTTCAGAATGGCAGATCAAGACATTTACCTTCCATCTCAGGGTGTTTTGTGAATAAAGCAGTTTGAGCAAAGCTAGTTTCCTTTGGATCTCCAGTAACCACTTTCAACTAAAACAGCACAGACACAAAGTATGATAATGTTAGCAAGAATGTGGACGATATACTTACACTTGAGAACAAAGGAACTACAAAGCAACTTTTAGTTTTCTGGACATGCAAACCATACGTTTGCATATCAGCATGTACTTCATATGCTTAACGAGTGAACCTATCAATGTCGGAATTGCTTCAATTAGCACAACATACAACCATGGTGAAAACAGATTCTCCAATTATCCATATTATGTTTTTTAGTTTCCTCTTATCTTTTCTACATTGATGCAGACCAACTACAGTGCTATAGTGAAAAGTTGAGAGCAAATGATTACCAAGGAACCAGTTAGTGGAAAGTTCAGACTACCAGTCTGTTTCAGAATTAAATGTGTGCAGCAATATGCAAGTATACTTTCTAAATTCTGCGAGCAAGCATTATATTGAGTTTACAGGATGACTCAAAATACCGTAATAAGGTTATTCCATCATCCACAAAATGCACAAATTAATTTGGAGTGAAAAAATGCCCTGAAATGTCTTACATCCTCAAGTATTGCGTGAAAAATTAACTTTAATAATATATCCTCATGTATTGCGTGACATCTGAGAAACTAACCTCGAATATTTCAATATTTGGATCAAAATCCAATTGAATTTTTTTGCCAACAAAACGTCAAGCTAACTACTAGCTAACCTTGTATTTAGTAGGTCCAGTTACGTGTCAAGATCTCAGAGCTCAATTTTTTCTTAGAGATTCTCAGCCGTAGATGAGTCTCCCTAATTATCTTTTACAAGGTTTGGCAAGAGGGCCCCTTCCTCATTATCCTTGTATAGAATCCACAACACAAAGTGGGGCTCCATTTTCCCTAAGGTCTTTTATCCTCCTTTGTAAGTATTTCCTTTTTTACTGTTCATCTCTAAATGTAGAACTAAGGGGGATACGCTGAACTTTGGAGTGAAAAATATGCCTTGAAAGAGTGGGATACAGAATATTCGGCATGCTACAAAAAACTCTTGTTTAAAAGACACCTGCATCAAAATAAACAAAATCTCTTGAATAAAGGAGAAGAGTTGTTAGTGCAACCACCTTTCCTACGAGGGTAATTTTGGCACAAGATGGGTTCTCAGGATCTTTCTTGCCACAAGTTCCAATGGCGTACTCACTGATTGTAAATGATGATCTCTGGTCTTTCAATGCATTTCTAGCAGTGGGATCAAGCGTTGTTAAGTAGAAGTATGGTATACCACGGCCTTTGTCCGGTAACCCATCACTAAATGAGACAACATTCCTGCACAACAGAAAGTACTTCAAGATAAGACTACTAAAACAAGCTTGAACAGCATCAAATCCATAAAACATCTCATTCCACAAATCCTCCATCTCTTGTCCTAAAGTTTCTCGGGGTTCAAGAAACATGAAGTTCTATGTTGATAGATTTCAAAGAATTCAAAGTCCAAACCCCTTCAAAATCGAACAAAGAACTATCACCTGAATTAAAATTATCACCATTCCACTTTCTTATGTAGACATTTCCTTTTCCTAAAGTGATACTTGACTTACGATCATGCAGCTTCAGAATGCACTAAAAGAAATACTGTAAATTGTATGCTAAGAGTAATGGTAAAAAAACAAACACATTTCTAATACCAAATAACATGATGACAATCCGGTTGACCCCTCCCTTATGAAGTTAACATAAAATAAAAGACATCTCGAAACCTTCTTCTTTCCTTTTTGGTAGTAAAATGAGAATTCTGAGCATCAGGAAATACATGACTGCAGAAAAGCTTTCCAAAAGAGTCAACTTTTAGGACTATCAGATAACCTCGATCCATCCATAAGCAAAACTTAAAACAAACAAAATAGCTCCCCAAACAATTTACAGAGATATAGGCGCATACATACCCGAACGGTGCTCCTCCCATATCACTTGCTATAGTACTGCAAAAGAAAGGTCACTGAATCAGCTTTCAGGTAAAATTATCAGTTATAATTTATTTAGTCAGTACAGTTATCTGTTATAGGCAATAAGTTGACTTTAGCTGCCACAAATGAAACATCTTTAATGCAGATTTAACCCTCCATTTCAATTTGTTTGTTGTTTCAAAAGAAGTTCTCTTCCTTTTTTGGCCACTCTTCAATCCTAACTTTTCACGTAACATGTTAAAAGACCATACATTTTGTATATCTTTAGTTTAACACCACAATATTCAAATTTCTTGTTTTACTTTTTAAAACTCCATATCAAGTCAAAATTAGACAAACAAACTGAAAAAAAAGAGAGTAACTGAGAAGTTGTACCACACAAGAAACAAGAAAAATTATGTCTTTACACTTACAGCAATCAATCAAGAATCTCGATCTATCTAGGTCATGAACTATGAAGCAAAATCAAGAACCATCAATATCCCAAACCAACTGGGGTTGACTAAAAATAACAAATCACAGTAAAAGATTCGATCTTTCAGATAGAAAAAAAGGGAACTACTACATACTTGAGGACACCCCAATAATTCTGAGAAACGAGCCATCGAGCAAATAAGGCAGCATCATCCGGCTTGGGTCTGGACATTGACAGTAAAAGAGGGCGCCCATGAACAGAATCTTGGAAAAAAGTCAAGAAGAACACCAAAAGAAGTAAAATTGAAGCTGCCCTGTTGATAATATTCATGATGTTTACTGTAAAATGTAGGAGTGTTTGCAGTTTGTAGATGACAGAGAGTACTGTCTGGTATTTATATACTTGTTATATGTCTAGTACAAGATAAGGATTTTGAAATTATGACTTGCATAATGAGTAAAGCCAAAACGGAAAGTGCAATTTGCAATTTTTTTACTTAAACAGAGCAAGAAGTTTCGGAGAGGAACAGCATAAAGGATGCGTGCACACGAGAAGTGCAATATTAATACAAGGTTCCTGCACCAAAATGTGATAAATAACGTGTGGGTTTTTTAGTTGAGTTATCTATTAAAAGTAATTATTATTTTTTGGTGTGCGCACAAGAAATAAAATTACTTTTCAAATTTCTTACTCTTAAAGTAGCTCTTAGGCTTAACTCGTATTTTTAATTGAGTCAATTATTAAAAATATATTTTATATGCGTGCACACAAGAAAGAAAATGACTTTTTTGGATTTCTTACTATTAAATTAGTACCTTTAGTTGAGTTAAATTAGAAGAAAATGACTTTTTCGGATTTCTTACATGCACACAAGAAAGGTCCTTGGATTAACTCACACCTTTAGTTGGGACTTCTTCGGATTTCTTACAGTTAATTAGGTCTTAGATTTAACTCACACCCCAAAAGCTAGCTCAAAGGGGGAAGGATTGTCCAAACCTTATAAGGAGTCCACCAATCTCATTAACCATCTATATGAGACTTTGTCATTCTTTAACACTTATCTGTCAGAATAAAGATCTAGGCATATAAGGGTCATGAAATCAAACCCATTAATTTAGATACAGATGATAAAATTCACTTTAAAATTAAAGTATTTTGTGACAAATATAGAGTTAATATCTTAGATGGTCTATCAGCTTTCAATAGTTCACTCAAAATATCCGTCAACATTCAATAATTCAATTAGAAAGTCACTCAACTTTGTTATACATCAAAAGTCACTCAACTATTGAATGTTTCACTTAAAAAGTCATTCAACAATTTGATAGTTCACATAAAAAGTCACACAATCAATTTAATAATTTTCCATTAAATTTAATTTAAAATTATTTTTAAAAAATAAAATACTTATCTTAGGGGCTGTTTGGTTACTGTTAAACTTATGCATGTATTAGTTATGCAGGTTTAATTATGCAGGGTTTAGTTATGTAGAGTTTAGTTATGTAGGTATTAGTTATGTAGGTATTAGTTATGCAGGTATTAGCTATGCAAGGTTTAGTTATGTGAGTATTAGTTATGCAGGATATAGTTATGTTGGATTTAGTTATGTAGGTATTAGTTATGCAGAGTTTAGTTATGCAAGTTTAGTTATGTTGGGTTTATAATGTGGATATTAGCTATGTGGATATTAATTATGTAGATATTATTTAATTACTTAGAGATTACAATATATGAGCTATTAACTATTGATTATTAAACTTGTTATAAATTATTAATATATATTATTTACAAAATAATAATAATATATGCTAATAAAATGTGAAATATATTGACTAATATATAATGCTAATATTTGATTAGCATATGTACCGTTAAAAAATATACAATCAATTTCTAATATTAAAAAATATTTATATTTGCATAAATTAATCGAAACGGTAAGTATAAAAAGAAATAAAAATAATCTATATATAATAAAAAATAAAAACAACACATGTTGATAGGAAATAATATAGTTTCCAATTTAAAAAATAAAAGAAATTAAAAGAAATAAAAATGGTCTAAATATTTTTTTTTTAAAAACAACAAACCATATATAGAAACACAATAAAATTTCCAATTAAAAACAATAAAATAAATTAACAGGGTAAATATGTAATTTATCACTTTAATACATGTATAACTAATACCCACAGAACTTATTCCACCTTCTACCATGCATAATTTTATACATAGATTCCCTCATAAGTTATGTTGGTATTAATTATGTAGGACTACAAAAATGAAACCAAACATTGTATAAGTCATGTCGACTTTTCAACTTAATAAAAAACTTTTACCAAACATAGTAAACAAATACAATATTTTACACATGAATAACATGCCCTCTTATACCGTAACTAAACGATCCCTTAATGATTCGCTCCAGTTATTTAATTATAATTTTTATGAAAAAACATTCAGTAGAAATTGACCCCAAAAAAAAACCTTTTCCGTTCTTAAGTAGAAAAGTCCACAATATAAACTGAGACAAGTATAAGGGTCCACCAGACCATTCCGCCAACTTAATAAAATAAGTTATAAATGAGATGTGGGTCGGTAGGAGCCTAGGGGTCCGTTTATGGGCGTATTAAGGAGCATGCTTCTGGGGTTTGGACATTGAATCGGCCTATTATCCGTTGTTATTATTTTTAGTGTAGTAACATAATATTGATCTGGGCCTAAATATAATCTACCGTGATTAGTGGTGGCAAAGTTGTAAGTTTACCTGTGCTACTTGAAGAGAGAACTATGTTTATTTTGTTTTTATTTTCTTTTCCGTTTTTGCTTTGTTTTAGATTTCGTTGAAAGTTATTTTTGCGTGTTTACAGAACGACTTGTTTCAAGGAAATCTTGCTTGGTTATTTTATATTGTCTTGTTGTATTAAAAAAAAATTAATGGTGAAATATAAAGATTTGATACTAATATGATGATATAGTGGTCCATAGTGGTGTTCATGAAAGAAGAAATAATTAATTACATGGAGAATTTTATTAAAAATTTGACATGACATTTGATGTGGGAGTAGCTAATATTAATGTGGGGCAAGTGTAATACACTTTTCATAGTAAATAAATTAACTTTTTAATAGTAAAAATTTATAATAGATCATCATAATAGTTAAAAATGTATAATTGACTTTTCGATATAAATTTGAGGAAAAATTATGGCTTTTCCCTATTCATTTACTCGTTTATTTTAACCCATATAAATTTGGCACTAACTTCACTTATTTTTTTTTTTAGAAAGAAGGGAAAAGGAAGGGGAGTATATGAGTCTTGAAAAGTCAGGTGAGAAGAAAATTCAGACTTAATAGGCAGGCACAGCCTGGCCAGATCAAAGAAGCTTCTGTTTAACATAGAATTTCTTGAGATCTAGCGATAATCAAAGTCAACAATGGGGCTATTCAGCTATACTGTCGCCGGCGGCGGATTTATACTAATCGGCGCTTGGGAATCTCTGGTCTCTTCTTCTGGTGCCCTGAAAAATTCATCACCGTCGTCCACTACCCAATCGCGGCCACAAAATCCATCTACAGATAAGCATGAGCAAGAGCAAGATTCTGTTTTTTCTTCATCGGTCACCTTTGTATTAATCTTAATCCTTTCGTTCCTTTTCGTTCTCGATTCCTTGTTATCCTTTTTCGACGCACTCAACTCCAAAGACAACATTGGTTCCGTCCTTCAATTGCAGGTTATCGCGATTTCTCTTCTTTTCTTTCTCTATTCGGTATTAGGTCTCATGACCCGCTTGAAAAATTCTTTTCATTTACCTTCACCGGTCCTCAATTTGCTTTGCCTATTCGCTTTTGCTGAGGAATTTTTGTTGTTTTATCTTCAAAGGAAAGACCCAAGTGGAGTTGAGAATCGTTACTATAATCTCTTGCTTGTGCCTATTGCTATTTGTGCATTTTGTTCATTTCTAGAATTGAAAAATCCCAAATCAAATTACACTAGATTAGGACGTGGGATTGGGTTAATCTTGCAAGGGATGTGGACTCTTCAAATGGGGTTCGCATTTTTCTCCGATTTGATTGCACAGGGATGCTATTTACATCAAAGGAGTAGAGGTAATTACACGGTTAAGTGTAAAGGTCATCCTCAGTACCATCGAGGTGGAGCTATTGCTACCCTTCAGTTCAATTGCCACCTTGCTCTTCTTGTGGCTGTGGTTACTTTTGTATACTCAATTGTGTGTAAAAAACATGGCATTGGCCGTGAACATATGCGGTATAGACCTATTGGAGCTGAGATGCAACACTTGGAAATCGATAGTCAAGCTCATTTTACGTTGGAGTCTGATGAAGAGGATGACAATGAGAATGGGATAAAAGAAGAGATGAATGTTGAAATGCAAAAGGCTATCGTACCTGTTCCTGAATCAGAAACTAATGGCTATCATACCCATCCTTGAGGAAACCCATGGTTCAATTTTTTTTGTTACTAGGTATAAAGATATATTCTTTGCAGAGGGGTTATGGTTTAGAGGTTGGGGTTCCCTTTGTATAAAGAATTTACAGATAGAAAAAAGGAAGTTTCAGTCTTTTTGTATTTGATGATTCTAGTTCAAATTGCAATGTTGTGTTAGAAATTTTCTTTGAAGTGATTTAAGTATATTTTCCTTTGTTGTGTGTCTATGGAAGACTTACTCTTTGATACTAATGATGACCTAACTTTTCTTATCAAAAGGAGCTTTACTATATTTCCGTTTCACATCTCATTCTCAATATTTGGAATTTTACATTGTAAATGAATTTTCTTTTAAGATTTTAGAATTCAGGTTGGTGAGTATCAACTTTATCTAGACTCCGAGTCTCTTAATATTGCACTCCAGCGACCGGCAAATGAAGGAACTCACCAGATTTCACAAATCTGCCTACAAGATTAGTAGTTTGCTCTTTCCTGTCAATTTCCAGATCGACCCGACCCCAACAACGTGACCCACCAGGTTCTGTCTCTCCATCTTTGTCATCTGTCGCTATGGTTTTGGTGTTGATATTTGTGTGCGGGTTTTCTGTACTCTTTATTATATTTATTTTGCTATAAATGCTTGCTAGTTTGTAGTATAGCTTATCATATTTCATTCTTGCTAATTGCTTTCTGGATTGCTTGCTGATTTATGTTATTGTTTATTAATTGCTGGATTGTATTAGTTCTTGAGCTGCGTCACTGTCTATTGTTGCTTGACTACCTACTTGTATTGTCTTGTTGATTGTGCCGGTAGTTCCTCGTTGGTATATTACTTCCTTGATTTGTTTCTTCTACTTTAGTGTCTTTGGTTCGTGATGATAGACTAGGGTCGTGTTCTCGGGGAGGGGGCGCTGGTAAGGGGCGGCAATTGGGTTCAGAGTGCATCTATGCTGAGATTAGGGTTGCGGAACATTGGGTCGCTGATGGGGAAATCTATAGAGTTAGTAAAGATCCTTTGGAAGAGGAAGATTAGTATAGCTTGTGTCCAGGAAACCAAGTAGGTAGGGGGTAGGAATGAAAGGTAGAGGCAAAAAATGGCTTATGTGAAGTTGGTGGAGAGCAAGGATGAGGAGGGGACTAAAGAGATGCTTATAAAGCAACGAGGAATTGGCCAAAATTATTGGTTACGGCAGCAAAGCCGACAGCTTTTTATCGCTTGCATGAGGAACCAGAGGACATAGGAAGCTTACTTGCTGATAAAATGAGAGGGAAGTACTGTGAGGAAACTTATTTAGACATGTTTAGGGGTAACAATTGAGCGGTTGGGTTAAATTTGGGCGGGTCCAAATGGGTTAAGACCCGACATGACCCGACACGACACGATCCAAATCTGTTCGGGACAAAATGGGCTAGGTTACGGGTCATAACGCAAACTGCCCAATTTTTATTAAGTTTTAATAGCTTTATTTGTTATTTTATAAGCTTTCAGTACCTAATAAAATTATTTTTTTCTTTATTATAACATAAAATAAAATAAAAAATGCTTTTTAATAATATTTTGATTTTTGACAATATATCTCAAAAATCAGTTTGGGTTACATGTGATGTCAACCCAATTTTTAATGAGTTGAGATGGATTGGGCTAACAAATGGGCAGGTCAATAACCAACCCAAACCTAAATGGGTTGGGCTTGATTTTGCCACCCCTACACATGTTGGTTGCATTAAGTGCCTTTGTAGGAAGTGCATTGACATGTCTCTGGGTAACCACTAACCACTGCCTTATCTTCTTATAAATTCTGCAGTGCTAACCCTTTGTCTGCGAAGAATGACTTTCTGTTTGGAAAGGCATAGTAATAGCTGAGGAGTTGATAGTTGAGTAATTAAAGAACAAACATAAAGGCAAAGAACCCCCACAAATCAATGAAATCATGCAACTCAACAACGTGCATATACTTAGGGGGCTTGGGTCATGAAATGTTTTGGGCCCACCCTTATATGAAAAAACCTAATTCTAACGTCAAATTATTCCGTATTTTATTTAATAGAAAGAAAAAGTAGATTGAGAAATATAAGTAGTCCCCAACTCCAAAACCCTTAATTACAATACCTCTCTCCACTGTTGTTTGTCAGCGATCAGGTTTTTTCTTGCCTTGTATTCTTTGTATTATCTAGCTTTTTCAGGCCAAATTTAGTCTTCTCCAACCATAATTCCGGTAACAAGTAAGGTGCCTCAATTAAAAAATAATAATAACTTACTAGTATGGTAATTAATTTTTAGATATTTCACTCATAGTTTGGAAATTTGGACCATCCCTTAGTTTGTTATTAGAATTTGATTACCAACTTAGATTTGTCTTGTTGACAATTCGTGTGGGTTTAATAACACCCATAACTTTACTTTGAATTTTGCATTCATTGACTTTCTTGTCATCTTCTAGGAATGGAAACTCCCATGCACATCCAAGAAGAAATAATCATGGATATGTTAATTAGACTGCCTGTGAAGTCTCTTTTTAGATTCAAGTGTGTTTCAAACTCTTGGAAGGCTTTAATCTGTGAACCTAGCTTTAAGAAACAGCATCATCTCAATCATGCCAAAAATGACAAATTGCTTGTTCTACGGATTGTCAAGGATAGTAATATTTTCTTCTATGGTTCATCTTTATTGACGACACCACCACCACCACATCTAAACATTAGGGATGTACAAGAATCGCTGTGTGTCCCGCAATGTGTGCCATGGTATTACCGTATGTATGGTAGCTGCAATGGCTTGTTTTTAATTGGGGCTGAGCAGAAATGTTTTCTGTGGAATCCTTCTACAAGAGAATCAATATTACTACCATCACATTGGGATAAGTTTTTTCATGGTTACATTCATGGATTGGCATATGACCCAACTAGTGATGACTATAAGTTTGTTAACATCCCTGAAGATGGAAGGGCACCCACTGAAATTCTCTCCTTAAAATCTGGTTCCTGGAGAAAAATTTATGGAGGTTACTGTTCTCTCCCATCCGCTAATATGGAATATTTTACATTACTACGAGGAGCATTTCATTGGTTTACTTGTTCCGTAGATGGTATGTTTTCTCTGATTTCATTTAATATTTCAAATGAGGTGTTTGGGGGATTAGGAAATGCCCATGGTGTGTGACACGATCGAGGAAGGCGTAACAGTGTTAGGTGGAATGCTTAGTGTAAATTTTCTTTATGAAAAGGAGGATACTACTATTTTTGATTTGTGGGTAATGAAAGAGTATGGTATGGAAGAATCTTGGACTAAATTATTTACGATGACAGATAGCAGGGATGCTTATGAGATGTTACCAGTCGTTCCGAAATATATATTTGCTGACGGTGAAGTGTTGTTCAGGTCTGATACAAGAATTGTGCTTGGAACATTCAAAGAATCAGACAAAAGAAGTCTAGTGTGGCCTCTAACTACTGATGAAGATACAGATACCACCTGGGATGGATTTGTTTACACAGAGACTTTGATCTCTCCAAAAGATTGTGTTATTGCTTTGCACTAGTATTTAGATTATTCATTAAATTTTTATTATTGGTATGATTTACAAACAAAATGTGTTTAAATCTGTCCATACAGTCTGACATTTTGTGTTCAATAGTTCATTTTATAGAGCATTATATTTTGCGCAAAGATTCTCTCTCTCTATATTTTTATTTTTATTTTGCTTAGAATATTACGTGAGAGTTGACATATCTTTCTATATATAAAGAAACAATTGTATGAAATAGCAAATTATTTAAATTCAAATTAAATGTTATAGCCATAGTATATATTATTTGTAATTCGTAGCAAATACTCTAATTTTTTGTCATCTGATTCAATATTCAATTAGCTATAATTCAAACTTATATCTAGTCATTAATATAAAAATCAAAGGAATATTTATCCCATCCAAAATATGAATAGTGTATTATCACATCCAAAAAATTAAGTGGACTTTTCTAATTTCAAATTTTGTTAAGAGTAATTTTGAAGAGAAAAACACTAAGTTTAATAACCTTATTGATACAGATCAAAATTAAATGGCTTTAGTAGATAATTTTTTTCGATATTTACTCATTAAAAGAGGATGTGATGTACTAAATAGGAAGTCAAAATATATCTTCCTTTATATACAAGTGCAGAACCTTCACTTTCTACTTAGAAATGAATGTGCAAAACACAACATTCCACAATAACAAATTATCAGTCACTACCAACACTCTAATTAACTGTCCTGCTTCTATAAAATCGACAGAAAACCATAAACATCATAAAACTGGCTGCACTTGACAAGGCCAGAAACCAGTAATAGTTGTCTAAACGGGCTTTGCTCATGTCATCGGCGAACCAGTTCTGCTTTTCTCCTATTGAACTTGTCAAATGTTCAATCACTGTTATAAGGAATGAGCTGAAGAAACTACCACAACCAAATACACTAGTATAAAGAGCTATGCCTAAAGTTCTCATATTTATCGGAACTTCAGAGTAAAAGAACTCTTGCATACCAACAACTGTGAATATATCTGAAATTCCCAATAAAATGTATTGAGGCAGCAACCAAAATATGCTCATTGGCAAAGCTTCGAATTCTGAAGTTAAAGTACCTACATTTCTGGCAATATTCAGTCTTTTTCTTTCAGTAACAGCTGCAATTATCATTGCTATCACTGAAAGGAACATCCCTATTCCCATTCTCTGCATCACAGTGATACCTTTCTCATTACGTGTCAAGACACGAATGAAGGGGATAAAGCACGTGTCGTAAAGAGGCATAAGCAGGATTATAGATATTGTGATTGAACTCTGAAGTGCAGCTGGTGGAATTCGGAAGTTGCTTCCGATGTTTCTTGTCATTGTCATACCTTGTTTAGTGAAAAATGTTGCAGGTTGTTGAAAAATCACTGCAAACATCAGAAGCATAGTCCATACTGGCAGTAGAGGTAGTACTACTTTTAGAATTTCTACTATCCCATTCTCCGGCTTTTTATCCGTGCCCTCCGTGCTGCCTGAATCTTGTTGGCAGAGTGGTGCATTTTCAAGTCTAAGAACAAAAAAGGCAAAGCCACAATGAGCATTAGTTGGCAATATGTTGTAGCAGGTTAGTTGAGTTGATTGTATGAAAACATTTTATATTGTCAGTACGTAGAATTTAAACTCGTTTATAGAAGCTTTAAAGAAACACTTACTCGATCTCAACAACTTTTGACTTGTTGGTATCTGGTGCAGCAATCTCACCACAGGTCCATCTTGAGGTAGCCGCTCTAATAGCTTTAACTATATGACCTCCCAAAGACTTGATATGAATAATTTCACCATCCGTGTTATGTGTATAAAACCTGTTGCCAAATCTGAAGACTACAATGGACACTATCATGGAAATCGAGGGAATGGCGAAACCTAATCCCCATCCTAACGTGTCCTGTATGTACGACATAATGGACACTCCAAGTAGACTGCCACAACATATGCCAAAATACCACCAGTGGAAAAATGTGCTCTTTTTCTTGGAGCTCTGGTCATTCTTTGTACAGGGCAATTCTTCTTCGTCATCCAATTGGTCCGCTGCAAAAGCTTGTAAGGACGGGTTGTAACCCGCTTGGCCTAGTGAAATTAAATGCAGAGACCATGATAACGATGAAGAGAAGCCCGATTTGTCCACGGATGTCCATGGCCATTGTAATGCCAATGATGTCAAAGCTAAAAGACCGGCAAAATATAGAGAAGAAGAAGCCAATACAGTGGTGTAGCGGTCCAAATAAGAATCAGCTAGTGGAGCAACCAGCAATGGCAACATAGACGTAATACCACACCAATTGTTAACCATCTTTGCAGCAGCTGAATTGCTCATTTTGGCCACATCTGTTAGATATGTCACTAAATTTGATGCCACCCCTTTGAATGAAAACCTCTCCATTCCCGCTATTACTATGAGGAGAATACATGGTTTGTTGAGATTTCTTGGACTTTGTCCTCCAGCCATGAGAAATTAAGTTGAAAAGTTGAAATAATCGAGGCTAGTTAATTATATGTTGTTGTTGCTTTCATCTGGTTTTTACTATTTCAGTCACTACACAAACAAATTAAACAGTGTTAATATAGTGCCGTACTCGAACATCTTATATATATATATTTATATTGGCTAAGCTTTGCTCCAACCCAACAAGGCAATTAATTAACAATATTATGCATATATATATAGTCACTAATTAAAAGTAGAAAAAAGAAAGTCAAGTCTATTTCAATAAGTAAGATAACTTTTGTATTGAGACGTATAATGGAACACTAGACAATCACCAAAGCACTCATCAACAGACCAATGATCCAACATACGAAAGAAGTGTTTCTAAATTATTTCTTACTTTAGTCTTCCCAGACAATTTTGTCGCAGCCGATAAACAGGTACTCATAATTAGCTCGATAATATTCGAGATATGTGTAAATTAATTCAGAGATAACTGATAAATAAATATTCATAAATAGCTTTGTAATATTCAAAATTCGTGCAAATTAATTCAAATATCATCATCATCATGAGGGGAAAAGTACTACTTCTAAGTCTTAGTAGTGAGTAATTAGCCCGTACCTATATTATTAATTTGAGATATATTAGAAATAAATATCAGTGGTTTAGCGCTAGAAAAATGCACAAACGCAGACAATATTGTTATGATTTTAAAAAGAAGCTCCTTTTACACTTCAACAAAAATAACTTTTAGCGCTAATAAATATAGACATTAATAAAGAGTGTTAAATTTTTTATCAAAATTAGTTAAGTGACATTAGAACTAATGTCGCTAAAAAACATATAAAAAAGTGTTATTTATCGCTAAAAATATATATTTAACGATAATTAATCTATCATCATTAATTAGTTACTGCTAATGCTATTTTTTTAATGTAATATTATAGTAGGAAGTTTTAGAAAAAGATGCGAACACTAAATCCAAAATCATTTTCTTAAAAAAAAAAACGATTTATCCCTGAATAAAACTTTTCAATATAAATTTACTGAAACGAATATCAAGTGGATGAAAAATAAAAAAAAGGAACAACTTTTCTAAAAGATTTAAAAAATGGAACACTAGGACAATCACTAAAATTTTCCTTTAGGGAAATTAAAGTTATTGATAATGAATTTGATTCAAGTTTAAAAGGAGATGCATTATTAATTATACACCATTCCACGTTTCCAGTTGGCTGTGTCGTCACGTTGATTAAATCTTTATATGTCTTGATGCTAAAAAGCTCTTAACATTTCTGACTACAAAAACGTATGCTACTTCGTTCATGATGTATTAATATTGCTTTAGAATGCTTGTCATATGGCTGTTGCAACCACTTGGGTTACCTCAGAACCTGCCAGGTATATATTTTACTACTTCTGTCAATTGGATAAGCACACAAAATTATAACAGTTTCATTTACAAAAAAAAATTGGCAAAATCCCACAGAAATAATCAAATCATAATCATATATAAACAGGAAATATATTATGGTTAAATCCTAATGACATTTCTTTTTGGGTCCACCCTTTGGAAGGACACGGATTAGGTTTTAAAAGAATATCGATTGAGATAAAAGGTTAGTAGATAATAATAGGCCAATAGTATATTATTTTACTATTTAATTAATATAATCGTAGTATATATAATTTCTACGATTTTGTATTTTTTGAAATTAAAATTTTGAATTAAAACCTTACGATTTTTTCCAATTTATTGACTAGTAAACCACTCGTTAGGTGTGTTGTACTGAACATGAGTACGCTTGCACTTACTACAAACGCTGTACATGCACTATAGTAGGGAACTTTCAAAAATCTTTTCCTAAGTTTGAATTTTGATTATGTAATACTAACTTTCTTCAAGATTTGACATATAAAGCCTACTTTTTATTACTATTATTATTATTTTATGTTATTTGTCATTAAATTAAAGTATTTTCAATCTTACAAATTTTACCTTTCTTACACTCCTTTACTTCCATCAATAAAAGGGGTAAATATTAAGGGGTAGTTTGATTGATGGATGGGATGATTTATCTCATATGTTATATAAAGATGGTGAGATAAATAATTATAAGATTAAGTATTTTTTTCCGTTTTAAAAAGGATGATCTAGTTTGATTGTATCAAAATGTTCTTTAATCTCATGATCTTAAACATAACACGTGAAAAGTTAAAGTTAAAGTGTTGTCAGAAAAGGAAAAGGGACATTCTTTTTTAAACAGACTAAAAAAAAACAAGATCATTCTTTTTTAAACGGAGATAGTAATATACATTATCAAATACGAACATAAAACTATAATTTCATAAAATATCTAGATTATAATTGATATCTCGTACTAAAAATGATTGGACAAAACAATTTAATAGGACGATCTAGAATAGGGTCCCAAATTAATAGGGAGGCCGGTTAGTTTCAGTCACTATGTCAACGTATGCTGGTAATATGCAGGAAAACGTACACACGATACCAAATATTTTTTTTACTAAATTACAAATAACTTATTATCTGATAATAAATTAAAACTTAAGATTAACTTATAAGCTAAGGTCAACTAATGGATTCTTTTAAAATCCTTCACTATATGCTCCATTGTCCACATTTCCAATACTTATAGTTGAGAATTACTAATTAATATAATGATGAGTCCAATAATAATACTCCAAATTTTCAATCCACATCATCAACCAATCTAAATGATGCAAGATCCTCCTTTTGGGATCAAAAGAAGAGAGTAGTGTTGACATAAAGTGGTTACAATGACAACATAGAAACTAAAGGAAAAGGTTCTCATCTCCAAGACACACACAAACAGCAACAATTTACAAATCTTTTAATTTGCATGATCATCAATCAAGACAATAGTGTTAGTAAATAGCTCCCCAATTGGTAGTGAAGTGTTGGTGGTGGTTTGGTGATATGGAATTCACTTCAATTCCCCTATCCTTTTGACTCCACTACTTTTTTCTAATTTGGCTCTTTGCTTATAAGTGCTTGGAAACTCCCTTAAATACATTAACTTTTGTTATTGAAATGGCCATTCAGACTAACTCAACCTAAAAAGTTGTTCTTCACTTTCATGATTGAACTTGAACGTATAAAGGCCCAATATTGATAAATAAGAATTAAGTTGAGTGTTGCTTTAATATCATATTAAAAAAAAGAGTAAACTTTACACCTAATTTAAACTCAAAAATAACTCACGAGTGGAGGACTGTTCAAACTGAATCAAAGAAACCGTCCATCCCTTAAACCACTGAGGTGGGACTCTTAGTAAACTTTTAAGACAAAACATTTAATCTTGGGAAGATTCTCTACTACCCAATCACTTGAAGCCAAACAACGTCTAGTCATCTGAATTTTCACGCCAAAGCCCATATATATTATGCGCCATTTCCATAAAGCAACATCTTTATTGCAATAGATAATTTGATAAGAGTTACCAGCTTTTTATTATGTGTAAGTGCATTTCTCTATCTTGCATTAAACATACAACACTTAAAAAGTTGTACCATAATAGAGGTGAGCATGGTCCAAAATTAGAGTAAAAATGAAACACCAAATTGAACATCGTACTTTTCCTAAAGAGATGTAGATATAAAGCAGAGGCACCAAAATAAGAATTTGAATCAGTGGGCAGTAGACCACCAATGGTTTTATTGACGATAATTATACACATTCTTTTCTATGCTTCGGTCATCATATTATCTGTTGTTATTGCTCTCTTCTACATTACTTTATTTTCCTTTCACTCGTCTCTATTTTACTTGAGCTGAGGATTCATTGGTAAATAACTTTTCTATCTTCACAAGATAGGTGTAAGATTGCGTTGACACTGTCCTTAAAATTCACTTGTGAAACTACGCTATATGTTATTGTTGTTGTTATATTTAAACAGCCTATTAACTTTATCTTTATTTACTATTTACTGGACTCTTTTTAAGAATCTCAAGCACCGGCGGTGTTTTTTGAAGAGTCCAAAAAAACACGTTCAATAGTAATTAATTTTTAACAAGTTAAAAGGAAGGTAGGAATTTATGCAACACATGCCGCACCTGCTTTGAACTTTAATCACTGAGAAGAAGGCGGGAATGCAATGCGCCAATTAGATGCTCGTCATCGGTAATGCTCCGATTAGATGATCGCCGTCGTCGGAAAATTACTTGATGATTATCAAAATGAGAAAGAAAGAATAGAGATAGGCATTGGAATTGGGGACCAGAGTTTGAGTCGTTACCATTTAGTTGTTTGTTTAATTGAACAGTATTGTGAGATCATATTCAGATATAACTAGAACTGGCAAAGTTTGAGATTGAGAAGAAAAAACAAACAAGAATAGGGCATTGGAATTGGGGATCGACTTACGTAAAACATTTTGTTGGCGCTTTTTAAGGGGTTTTAATTTGGATCTATTCAAACTCTTTGAATTACCAAAAATTGCAAACTGCTCACTCACTTTTGTACATGTTAATACTTGTAAAAACTTTCATTATGATTTAAGAACGAGTTTGACAGATTCAAAAGAGGAGCAAAACACGGTTGAGCCAAAAATAGTAGACGTAGATGAATCTATAATGTCGACATCAAATTAATTCCTTAAAAATTAGTAAGTGCAATAATATTTATTCTTACTTCAAAAATAACAGAATTAATATGTTTGGTTATATTTTTTTATTTGGGTCAAGAACCTGTTTTCATGTACTAGATGAGAAACACAATATTTTCCATCCCAGCTACAGCAAGTTACTTGGGATGGTCTATTAAAAGGGACAAAAAAGTTAGGTAATTAGGTGAGAGTCCTTCAAATTTTAAATATTAAATAAAAGTAACAAACAAATAAATAATATTAATTAAAGTAAAAAGTATTTTCTAAATAGCCTCAAACTTTTAAGTTGTACACTTTACCCATATATTCTTTATTTCTTTACCTTTTAATATTTAAAATTTTATCAAAATAGACAAAAAAAAAAAGGCATTTTTTTCCAACTCCATTCTCTTTCCACCGATCCTCTTCAAGTGCAGCTATATTTGTCAATCCTTCTTTCTTTTTCTTCTTGTTCTTCATCTTCCTTTATTTACAAAATTATGTTTTTATATAGAAGATATATCAAGAAAAATCTATGAAAAAAGAATATCAAACTATATATGTTTGAGTCTTTTGCATTGTATTTGTTTTGTTTAAGCTTTGAATAAACTAAAAAGAGTACTATTGATAAGTATGAAAATCACTTTGTGTTAATTCTTAAGCTGCATTTAGTGAACCCAAAATGATTGTTTCAGTCAACAACTTTCGTAGTTGTCCGGATAACTATCGAAGTTGTTTATTGAAATAATTACATGTCTTTATTGTTATTCAACAACTATCTTTAGTTGTCCGGCGATAGTAGAAATTGTCCCAACAGCTAGTGCAATTGCTCGACAATTGTGTTTTGTTGTTGGTCAATTGAAGAATTATAAAAATGTACTTTTTAATTTGTCGTATTTATAACATGTACTTAATGATACGATTATTAGTTCAAACAACTTAATATTTGTGTCTTAACAATTTTTAATTTTTATCAAAAGCTTCTAATTTTTATATTAACAATTTCTAATGTTGTTGGACTACTGTAGGGTCAAGTCCTTCAAACAACTGCATTAGTTGTCCAACTATATTGAAGAGTTGTCTAACAACATTGCATAGTTGTCTAATAATAATTGAAGATCGATCTAGCCATTTTGTTAATTATTAGGTATAAACTAAGTAGTTTAATAATAATTGAAGATCGATTTAGTCGTTTTGTAAACTATTAATAAGTATGAAGCAAGTCGTTTAATAATAATTGAATATCGATTTAGTCGTTTTGTAAACTATGAAGTATAACTAAGTCGTTTAATAATAATTGAAGATCGATATAGTCATTTTGTAAATTATTAAGTATAAACTAAGTCATTTAATAATAGTTGAAGATAGATTTAGTCGTTTTGTAAACTATTAAGTATAAACTAAGTTGTTTAATAATATCTGAAGATCGATCTAGCCATTTTGTAAATTATTATTTATAAGCTAATCGTTTAATAATAATTGAAGATCGATTCAGTCGTTCTGTAAACTATTAAGTATAAAGTAAGTTGTTTAATAATTAATTGAAGATCGATTTAATCGTTTTTAAACTATTAAGTATAAACTAAGTCATTTAATATAACTGAAGATCGATCTAGTCATTTCGTAAATGATTAAGTTTAAAGTAAGTCATTTAATGATAGTTGAAGATCGATTTAGTCTTTTTGTAAACTATTAAGTATAAACTAAGTCATTTAATATAACTGAAGATCGATCTAGTCATTTCGTAAATTATTAAGTTTAAAGTAAGTCATTTAATAATAGTTGAAGATCCCTCGCAACCACAGGGGCCCGCCCCGCGAGGCCAGAGTGGGCTCAGCGGTCAGCCTCCATTCGAATTATGTTAGGGGGTCTTTCGCTTTTGCCAGATCTAGAGAGCTACCATTTAGTCTTTTTGTAAACTATTAAGTATAAACTAAGTTGTTTAATAATAACTGAAGATCGATTTAGCCATTTTGTAAATTATTAGGTATAAACTAAGTGGTTCAATAATATTTGAAGATCAATTTAGTCGTTTTGTAAACTATTAAGTATAAATCAAGTCGTTTAATAATAATTGAAGATCGATTTAGTCGTTTTATAAACTATTAAGTATAAACTAAGTCGTTTAACCATAACTGAAGATCGGTCTAGTTATTTTGTAAATTATTAAGTATAAACTAAGTCATTTAATTATAGTTGAAGATCTATTTAGTCATTTTATAAACTATTAAGTATAAACTAAGTCGTTTAATAATAACTGAAGATCGATTTAGTTGTTTTGTAAACTATTTAAGTATAGACTAAGTGGTTTAATAATAGTTGAAGATCGATCTAGGTATTTTGTAAATTATTAGGTATAAACTAATTGTTTAATAATAATTGATCGATCTAGCCATTTTGTAAACTATTAAGTATAAATTAAGTCGTCTAATAATAATTGAAGATAGATTTAGTCGTTTTATAAACTATTAAGTATAAACTAAGTCGTTTAATAATAACTCAAGATCGATCTAGTCATTTTGTAAATTATTAAGTATAAACTAAGTCATTTAATAGTTGAAGATCGATTTAGTCGTTTTGTAAACTATTAAGTATAAACTAAGTCGTTAAATAATAAATGAAGATCGATCTAACCATTTTATAAAATTATTAGGTATAAACTAAGTGTTTTAATAATAGTTGAATATCAATTTAGTCGTTTTGTAAACTATTAAGTATAAAGTAAGTCGTTTAATAATAATTGAAGATCAATCTAGCCATTTTGTACATTATTAAGTATAAACTAAGTTAAGGCAAGTCATATTCATCCCAACAAGCAAGTGATCAATAAAAATACAAGCATATAATTCATAATGCCGCACAAGAATGGTTGGCACATTTTTTCGACGCTCATATGACCATGCATCATTCAACAAATTTTCAGACAAATAATTGAACATCCCGCTTTGCTTGAGTAGTTTGGGCACAATATGAGAATGAGTTGGATTAATGTGAAAAAAGTCAGCTCATCACACACATGAATATTGCAATCATAAACTTGAATCAAGTCTTTCTCCATCACTTTCACTTTCATCACCTTTTTCTTCTTCACTAGATTTATCTTTATCACTTTCATCATCTAGGGTTTTTTTCGCTTGAATTTTTGCTATTTTTCGTTACTTTTTTCTTCACCTAATAGGTCACCACTGCTCTTACAAAAAAAAAATTCCATCTCACTAGATTGTTTCTCGCTATTTTCATCACTTTCTTATTTTGCTAATAAGTCATTGCTGCTCTTACTAGTTTGAAGTGTTGCAGTACCTCTTTTCTTAGCAGTCGTATAGCTCTCATCATTTTCTCCAGCATCTGAATTCGGTGAAGATGTTTCAATTCTTTTCCTCTTATATTGACGCATTATATCTACATTAAAATAGTTAAAAAGTTAGTAAATGATATAAAATTAACTTAATAGGATCAATAGAAAATGAGTAATTATAGTACATTAAACATCAATAATTATATTGTTGTCCTACAACTAATCAATTGATCAACAACTGAACACAGTTGTCTAACAACTGTTGTAATTGTGGAAACAACTTATCTAATCGTCCGACAACTACATGCAGTTGTTGGACCATTTTGTATCTGAAAGATATGCATAATTATTCCTATAAATAACTTCAGTACTTGTTCAGACAACTGTAAAAGTTGTTGGCTGAAACAAATAAATTGGCTAAATCACTAACACAAAATAATTTTATACGGACTAAAAAGTTCTTTTGAGTTAATTTTAACTTCAAGCGGAATAAATGCAATGCAAAATAACAACAAATATATTATAGATATATGATAATGATTTTCTTCTTTATGAAATCCTAGTTTTGATATTTTGAAATAGAAAAGAGAAGAAAATTTACTAGGAAGAAAACACAATAGAAATTATTGAATAATGATTTTAAAATTGAAAAAAATTGAATTTTTTTCCCAACTTGTCGTTCCTTCGCCATCCCAACCGTTTGGTTCTATTCTATTAATGAAGAACTCTTCAAAGTCCTTTCAAGTTGTGATTTTATCAAAATTTTAAAAATATTATTTGGAGTCCTTAAGTTTTAAAATTAGTAATTTAGTCCCTTTTTATTAATGTTAAAAACAAGAAAATAGAGGGGGGGAAAGGGACCCACTTGTCCCTTTTTGTTAATTGAAAACTTAAAGAGGCATTCTTACCTCATTTTCTCAAAGTTACTTCCCGAGGAAATCTTTTTTCAAAAACAAATGTTTCAAAAAGACTCATCATTTGCATACAATCTGTCTAGCAATGTCATCATTAGCTTAATAGTAACAAAAACGTGTAGTACTATATTCTAATAACAACCTTAACTTATGCCCTATAAAACTACCTAACCATTCTAATCCGACCTACTTTAACATCTTCTTGGAAGAGAACCATGTGCAAAGCACTTCTCCTTCATATAAGATGAGATCTTCTGTTAGCACCAGTAGTTTCAGTAACATAATCTTCTTCTCTGGAAGTGTTCTGAAGTAGCTGTGTTACAGCAGGAACAATTCTCAAGCCCTCAAGCCTCAACTGACAATGTCAAAAATCCTCTAGGCAAACCGCAACTGTGACAATTTCTACCTTCATCTCTCCAAAATACACTACATCTTGAAGTTGTGATGTGGAAAACAGAGTTGCAGTGGTGGTCCTTGAACTAGCACACCCTAATTCAGCTTCAGTTGGGAAAAGGATATACAAGTGATCTATACCTTCACTAGTGGGGCCTTAGTTCCAACTTGTAAGCCTGTACCTCCATGGGTGAAATGAGGACATGCCCATCATGAGCTCCATCTCCAAAATGGTCGCCATAGCCAAGTATCTCTATGTCATCATGCAAAAGATTTAAAGAAGTAGCCTTTGCATTCAACACAGCCAGATTCTTGAACATGTAAAACAGATTAACGGGCACATCAGCTACACTTGAACATTCCGACCTGGCCTTTTGACAGTAAGAAGAATCCCAGTGTCGTCTCTGAAAGACTAGGGCAAACCTAGGCTCTTCAAATTGTTGCTGGGTATACTTGAGAGGACGAGGAACCTTGAAGTTGACAATATGCAAGTCACATGGTAAAGAAGCTGCCAGGGGAGAAAAGGATCTAGGGGGTGGCTGTACAGAGATTTCCTCAGATTTCTTGGCAATGAATACATGAAGAGGATAGTTTAGGTGGGCACCAACCAAATGTGATAGAAGAGACGGATTTAGAGGATGAGGACCTGTAGTTTGGTTTGCTTCTGTAACATTAGACTCCACAAGGATATGTAAAACAACATTCATTGCACGGTTATCCATCACTCCTTGGCCTAGACCACGTCCATCATCCCTTACCAATCTCCTGTCAAGCATTATCTCTAACCATCCATCCTTGAGACTTGCAACACCAAAGACTGCCTAGTGTGGACAGAGAAGCGGTCTCCATGTAGTCCTTGCATAAATGCAAGGGAAGGTATTGGATAATAGTTGCCCTGTGTAGGGATCTTATCATAAGCTTCTCTACGGCTCATCTGGAATCCATTTAGATCAGAATAGAAAATCCTTTTGTTTTCAATATCAGTCTTGTACCTAACTATCAATTCCCTGTCGTTGAGTTCATGACCAAGAAGCTCAACATGATACTCCTTCTCAATAATGTGTTCCTGTATGGTATTGTGACCGTTATATATACGGGTGCTATGGGAAATTGGAGATTTGTCCCATTCTGTCTTTGGGTAAGAATAGACCTCCTGTACCAAATGGCCCTCCGAGATAATCATAATCCCACCAGCTTGTATGATAGGCTGAGCCTCACCCTCCGGTTTGAACAGGTAGGCTCCACCTGTGCTAGAGTACATATCAATTTCTTCACCAATAACATTTTGTCTACCATCACTATGGCTTACTTTCTGCAACAAACCAAACTTGGTACTAAAGGTAAGTGTCAGATGTTCATTCTGGATTGCTGCTTCGTTGCTCTCAAACTTTGAGCAAGTGTATGGTGATGGGCAGGATATATTTCCAGAAGACACTGATATTCTAAGTTGTGCAGGTATTGCCTTCTCACATCCAGCAAATCCATTCGCAACATAATACGTTTGCAATCCATGGCAGGTACTGAAGCTTTCCAGTACACACGATGTCTTCTAGATAAAGTACTTCTCTTATTATGTGACAACTCTGGAGATATCTGGCTTTTAATACATGTCCAGTTTGAGTCCAAGATTGTTACATCCGGCCTCTCAACAGTGACCATGACAACTTCATTTCTTGTCTGCTCTGATGGATTGAAAAGGACCACTGTCTGAACAGTTCCTTCACGAGCGCTGATGGCTTTAACCACTGGTTGGGCATCATATTTAGATCTCGACTGTGCTGGTTCAAACTGAGAAGGAGGTTGGTCATTTCTATCATGCCGGATCCCTAGTAACACCTCAATAGCCTTAGACATAAAAATTTGAAGGTCTTGCAGAGCCAAGTGCATCCGTGTTCCATAGTCCTGCACCACATGGTCCTTCGCAGTACCAGTGACCCCATCATGATTCTGAAAAAGTGCCAAGTTCCTTCTCGCTGCGGTCAATTTGTAGGAAAATCCAATAGGCAATTTTTCACACTGTATTCTCTGGCAGTAACCTAATAGGAAAGCCATCAACATTTCGCACTGCGAAGGTTATGCTCCAAAACACGATCAACTGCCTTGAAGAAAGGCCTGGAGACATAATAGCCACTCCAGTAATCCTGTTGCCTGTCAGCATAAGTGAAGAAATCACCTGACAGAGAAGGGAACCCCCCAATCTCACCAGATCCAATCTCATGTGGACGAGAATAGTTTACTCTGTCAGCCTCATCACGTAATGTTCGGAAATAATCATCCAAAGTACCAAAATTAGCCTCTGCATTCAAGCCAGGATTGGAATTGATATAATCAAACAGCATTTGGTAATTCCGAAACTGAGCTTCTGCTTCATCAACACTGACATAACGGAAATCATCACCTAGAGGAACAAGAAGTGTATTTGTTCGATATAGTGTTGATTTCTTTCTATACTGATCCAAAATTTTAAGTGCTCTTTCCTTCACATTTTCCTGGGTGGTCTCCTCGGGATGCTCTCCCCAAGGACATCGTTCATAAGGAAACCCATACATTCGAGCAAAGTCAAACTGACAACAAATTGCAGGCTCAGGTCCACAAGTATGTGGAACATCATAGGAATAAAATGGCATCATATGGACAAAAATATCAGTTCTTTCTTCGGCATCCCAGCTCTGTCGCCACACATATTCCAAATTCTGGTTTAAAGCCAGTTCCTTCTTCAACTCATAATGAGTTCTCTGTATTAGCATGTTCTCGAAACCCATACGCCGCAAAAGATATGCCATAGTTGGTGAATAGCCGAAGGGATCAATGGCCCAAGAATTTTTAGGAATTACACCTATAGTCTCATTCAACCACATATTTCCTTCTGTAATCTGAGCATAAATGCAAAAAATCGAGATCTAGATTAGTGAATATTACAAAATGAAATGAGAAGCAAATAAATATGAGACCAATATGAATTTAGAAGAAAGCAGAATGACCACCAAAAAATGCAAAACAAGGTAGAAAAACACTTCATCTCCAATTCAATAAAAAAGTTGATCCAAATCAAGTTAGATTGGCAAATAATTTAGCAACAATCAAGTGACTAACTAGAGTCAAACAACGAATCTTTTCTTCACTGTTAGTCAAACGACATAAAACCTACAAAAATGAAACTGAAACTGTCATGAATACCATATACCAAACGAATTAAGTTGCCTGTAATAATTGATACGCCATTGGATAATCTAATGGTTAATGATTATAGGAAATTTCCTATAACATATTTTTAGAGAAAAGGATTGGATGAATTTAAAAGTTTTAAGCTGTGACTGTTTCATATGTAAGAGGTATCCTTTTTGATAAATATATAAAGTAAAATATATCAATTTTACATTGGGTATGTTGTTGTCGTTCTTGTATGTAAAGTAAAACCTACCAGTTCATATCCCATTCTAGCCTCTATGAGAATTTCGATATCTCATTAATTTTCTCAAAATGAGCTATTATCTACAGAGTTAAAATATAGCATGTTCACGCTATTCCTTTCAGTATACATCTAATGAGTACTAATTACATGTCAAGTATTCCAGCAATAAGCATCCATACGACAACAATGTTGAGAAAAATTCTAGCATAATATTTAGAGTGACAAAATCACCATAGCACTACCCTAAATTAGAGAAATATCAGTCTCGATTTCAGACACTACTATTCTAATCTGCTGTAAATTACAAATCATAAGCAAGAAGAGCTTAGATATCCTATATTACAACCAAATGGAGAAAATAATCTCTGTTTATTCCGTTTATACAATTCTTACGTGCATGATCTTGCAAATATGTAAAGATTCCAAGACAGTGAATAATAAACAGAAAATTTCTTGTTTACCTGTTCAATAATTGCAAAGTAGTGTGAATTAGCCTGCAGAAAAAGGAAAAATTGAAAGGCCGTAAGTCCACCATTATGGCATAAAATTGCCAAAGCTCCATTTATTCAGAACAAATTTGAATCCTTCAAAAGCAATTACAATTATCCAAACATCTGTATTTGAACGAATTTTCCTTATAATCCTGCCATTACTTTTAAATATTTGACCAAAATTTATGCACCGAAAAAGCTATTTGCGACTTCAATTATAGGAAGAATCATGACTCAAATTTAAACACTTCAGACTTTTTTTTTAATCCGCATTTTCTATTGTTTCAATGCTGTATAACATTAATGGAGGCTTACCTCATCATTCATCACCCAACCACCTCCAACAATTTCTAGCTGTCCATTCCTCACTAGATTGGTAAATGCCTCTTTCTTATCATTGGTTGCATCCCTCCACCATCTCTCCAGATAGGACATCTCTTCCCATATAAATTTCCTCCGGGAATCCTAAAAGGAACAGAATTCAACAACCAATAAGTTATTCAGAAATTTAACATTCATACCATAAAAGCAATGACGACAACTACCACTACTAATATGCCTCAATCTCAAACTAGTCCAGGACTGTTATACTAATTTCAGTAATCATTCTGCTCCATTTGTCCCAGTTTCATTCCAATAATTAATAAAGGGGTTCTCGAACAATAGCATTGTATAAGCACTTACCTAAATCAAGATCAATTAAAGCGATCAGATCAAATTAAAAAATCGTAATTCAATCCAAACGATCTAAATTTATCACATGATGAAACTTAAGACTAAACTTGACACTGAAATTACCTTTGGAAGTGTTTCAACAAGGGTATCTAGGATGTGCTTGGACTGCCTATCATAATACTCCTCAACCGTAAGCTTCCAACCAGGATCATTATGTGAATGTGGGACAACAACTATTTTCAATTTCTCCGAATCCCATTCATTGCCTTTGTAGTTCACGTTCCAACCCTGCTTCCAAGAGCCGCCATCTTCATCCAAAAACTGAATCTTATCGTACAAGTCCTTTGTGGTGATATCAACAACCGCGCCTGACACAGCGTCGCTACCAGGAGATTTCCGGTAAGTGGGCTTCCTGAGTCGATGGAATCTGGTTCGGGCAGCCCGGAAATGGGATGAGAGAAGGGGTTTAGGGACTCCATAGCTGTATACGATGAGAATGAAGATGAAGAGCGAGAAAGAGAGGCCTATGGTGAAGAAATTTGAAAGGAAGAAGTCTCTGAGGGCAGTACGTCTGCGGGATTTACGAGGTTGTCGGGAAGATGATTTGCTGGTGGGGAGGAGTGAATGCGCCCACCCAGTTCCGCCTCGGCGGGAGGAAAAGGCCATGTGAAAGGGCGGCGATGAGCGGTGGAGGACTCAGATCTGCTGAAATTGAGAGATCGGAACTGTATCCCAAGTACTGAGTCCAGTGTGATGAGAACTGAGAAGGAAGACTTGCTCTACTTTTACACCTAAAATTAGGCAGAACTTTGATATTTTCTCAATTCACAATCATCACCTACTAATCTCAATTCAGCTACGCTGCTATGTTTGGATAATTAATATTATTTCCCTTTTCCATTTTATACGTCGTTCTTACGATAAATACATTTAACATCACATAATATCAAAAATTATTTTATTCATTTTATGTCATCCTAACTTAGCTTAATATTTGTTAGTTTACAAAGTTAATAATATTTTATTTATTAAAATAGTAAAGTTAGATATATCAAATATAAAACAATGTTACATTACACCTTGTTTGGATGGTTGTTGAATGTTATATTGTTAATTTAAATATAGTATGTTTTTTTATTAAATCGTATCGTTTAAATTCATTATTCGATAACGATGAAAAGATTCATAAAATGACCGATTTGGTGTGATCGTATCGTTACCTTAATATTTTCTCCTTATTTTATCTTTATTCATTATTTAATAATCATATTACATTTTTTATCCAACATTTCCATAGCAATTATAACTCGTACCTTATTTTTCTTATAGATTTATTATTCAAATTATCGATATGTGACACTATAATGATGGAGATGATACAATATATTCAATTATTGCATTCATTAAAACAATATATTATGAAACAATACGTAACAACCTTCTTTGGGGTGGGCTAATGGTTTGACTTGGGACTTCTATGTTGGAGGTCTCAAGTCTAAAACACATTGTCAGTGAAAGTAAGGGGTTTGTCTTTTGGGCCAAGCTTGTCACAACGGACTTGCTTAGTGTGGGTTACCTCTACTATGTGATTTGCAAGTTATTGCAAGCTCGTCACACAGGATTTGACCAGTGTGGGTTAGCTCTTCTGTGTAATTTCGAGCTATTACAAGCCTGATGTCTAAAGCGGATTGTATCTCTTATGTAATTTGTGCGCTATTGTATAAAAGTATAGGTTTTACCCGAAAAATAATATTATTACCATTCAAACAAAGTGCTACTATATGCATATTTCATTAGTTATAAAAAGTGTGTAAGAAAAAAGGAAAGATAAATTTATTTCAATAATGGTTATTAAAAAATGTAAAAAACGAAGAGAAAGATATTTAGTTATTTCTTTAACAACTCTATCCATTTATTATTTCTTTAATCAAATATCGCATTATTATTAATGATATAAAGTTAGATCTCTCCAACCAAAAATCATAATACTCTCTTCGTTTTAAAAAGAATATCTCTATTTGCTTTTTAGTTTGTTTAAAAAAGAATGATCTTTTTTCTTTTTGCAACACTTTAACTTTAATTTTTCACGTGACATGTTTAAGACCACAAGATTAAGAATATTTTGATATATTTGACATAACTTTAATTTAGAACCACAAGATTAAAGTCTTATTTCATTTCTTAAACTTTATTTCAAGTCAAACTAGATTATTTTTTTTTAAACGGAAAAATTATTATTTTATACAAATTATTTAATGAGACTATTTGTCTTTATACTTCTAATGGACACACCCAAAAAATAAAAAAAAGGTTTACTGGATTAATAAATAAATAAACTTTAAAGAAGGTATAGAAGGGATGTGCATAAGAAGTTGATTTAATTTAAAAGGCATTTTTAGCAGTGAAAACCATTTAAATATCAACCCTTCTCTCTCTCTCTCCAGCTTCGACGCGAAGAAGCCATTCTCCTCTCTATCGTGTTTGCATCCAGAATTTCTGTTACAGGTAAAACAATCCCCTTTTCCCCTTCATTTGCTTACAATTAAGATCTGTATTTGAGCATTATTTTTGCATTCGCTTTATTCGGTTTGGGTCGACCCGGTTTAAGATCCACGCGGAAATCCCAGATCTAGTTTGGCATGTATCTTTTTGATTTGTTTTGATATCCTCAATGGATGTAATTTTGCCCATATGTATCGGTTTTAGCTAATACCGTTCTGTTTAATGTGTCTGATCTTCGGCGATCCGCGAATTGGTTGTTTATTACCCGGAAATCCTAATCTGAATTGGGGGAAAGCGGCTTAGAATCGGATCAGTTTCGCTTCAATATTATATTAAGGTATGCCGGAGAAATGAATAGAAGTAGGAAATAGAAGATGAAAGATTGTTGCTTTTTATAAGACAATAGTGCAAATCGTTCTTAACTGGGGTTAAACTGTCTTAGAACCTCGTGTGTTAGGAGTAAAGAATTCTGAGGTAGACACATCTTATTGAGCATGGAGAAGTATAAGGAATCTCAGTTTTGCTCTTGGGAGTTGCTTGTTTCCCCTCCCCAAGTGTTTTATGGTATCTTTGTGTTAATTGATCGACTGTTTATGTATCTTTGTCTTTATGGTATCTTTGTGTTAATTGATTGACTGTTTATGTATCTTTGACTTATGTCGTAAACTATAGAGTAGAGGTCTAGTAAGTACTGTAAGATTAGATGCTCATGTAGCAATTGTTTTTTGCTGAGGGCTTGAGTATTTATTAGGGAATATATGTGGAAGCTTATAACTTGTTGGACTTTTGCATCTTCTGCAAAAACGGTTTTCTTTAAATGTTACCAATAGGATCAATTTCTCTGCCATATTATTGTACACAAACAAGAGAATCTATTTCTTCTCTTGGCTTAGTGTGTGAAGCTATTGAAATACTACCCAAAGAGATCTAGCAGAACAGATAAAAATGTGTCTATTTAGTTTTCTACAATTGATGAAAGCATAGGTAGATTTGTAGTCTAGTTATGTGCCATGAAGGAAACCTTCTATAATCTGCTATTTATATCTATGAAAACCCTTTCTTATTTCATGACTCATGCTTATATAATAATATAAACCTTTATTGGAAGTCATCTCTAAAAATTGTATCATTGTTATCCACTCTGTATAGTAGTCAATTTAGGAGAATTACTTATGTTGGAAAACATATATTATATTATATTCAGGAGTATCCTGATGAATTTAGCTGATATTTCACAATAACATTATCTTTGATTGAATCGATGATCATTCTAGTATTTTCATCTCAATGGAGTACCTTTGCAGTTAATAGCAGTCTCGTCTGCTGCGCAAGGACATTGGAACACTTACGAGTATTATGTTAAAAAAAGAGTGCAGAAGCCAACCCTAATATTTGTTACTAAAACTAGGAATCCTGATCTGGGCATCTTAACTAATTATTGGTGAGAGCAACAAGTAGAATACTGGGGTAGAGGAGAGGATTTGGATTTGCACTTTTGGGCCCATGGACTATCTACTCATTAGTTAGTTTTAGTTATCAAGTACTTTGGTGTGTACTTTGTTGCCTTAAAAATCTCTTTCGACCATCTTAAAAGGGTTTATGAATTAAGCTGCATTCTTTTCCTGTAGTAATTTCCCTATCATGTATAGATATATTGGATCAATTGAATGTTGAATATGAGTTATATGTTAGCTAATCCATATTGTGTTTAGATTCTTTGCCTCCTCAAATCAACTCCTATTGCTTTTTAGTGACTTTTGTCCTATTTAATCCTTCCCCTTCTCCTTTTGCAAATATAACATGTTCAGTAATAAACCATTTGTCTTTTCTTCATTATGCCTGCATTTATGATAAAGGGGAAGGTTTTACTTTATCTTTCTCTCTGGTGTATTGAAACAAACAAGCTCAAAACCATGACACGAGAAGCTCATAATATTATTTTCTCTAAAAAAATTGTATTTGCAAAGATTAATTCACCTGAAGGCACTTATGTTATTACTTTGGCTTATTTACAATATATACATTTTTTTAGTTTGTTTAGTTGTTTGAGTTGCATTTCTGTTCTTTAGGCTTTTGAACTGATTTTGGAAGAAGAGTCTCTCTTCTTTTCTAACCAAATAGGGGGTGGGAATAGGTACTCTCTTCAATGTTTTATCTTTTTAACTGACATCTATACTAACATTGGATATGAGCATAAATGCAGTAGCTGTGAGATATCAGTAGCGGCAACAGAAAATGCCAGCCCAGAAGATTGAAACTGGTCACAATGACACAGTTCACGATGTTACTATGGACTATTATGGAAAACGTGTGGCTACAGCATCTTCTGATACCACCATAAAAATAACTGGTGTTAGCAACAATGCTGCTTCGCAACACCTTGCTACGTTGAGTGGCCATACGGGCCCTGTTTGGCAGGCTGGCTGGGCTCACCCCAAATTTGGCTCAATCCTTGCGTCCTGTTCCTATGATGGTAAGGTAATAATCTGGAAGGAAGGCAATCAGAATGAGTGGGCACGAGCTCATGTTTTTAGCGAGCACCAATCATCGGTTAATTCCATCTCCTGGGCTCCTCATGAACTTGGGCTTTGCTTGGCTTGTGGTTCTTCTGATGGTAATATTTCAGTGCACACCGCAGGTCAGATGGTGGTTGGGACACTACAAGAATAGACCAAGCTCATCCTGTTGGGGTAACATCAGTTTCATGGGCGCCTTCAATGGCTCCTGGTGCTTTAGTTG
>CM040619.1:77464660-77489483 GCA_022817965.1 Solanum lycopersicoides
GTTGTCTAACAACTTTGCATAGTTGTCTAATAATAATTGAAGATCGATCTTGCCATTTTGTAAATTCTTAGGTATAAACTAAGTCGTTTAATAATAATTGAAGATCGATTTTCGTTTTGTAAACTATTAATAAGTATGAAGCAAGTCGTTTAATAATATTTGAATATCGATTTAGTCTTTTGAAAGATACTAAGTCGTTTAATAATAATTGAAGATCGATCTAGTCTTTTGTAAATTATTAAGTATAAACTAAGTCATTTAATATAGTTGAAGATAGATTTAGTCGTTTTGTAAATTATTAAGTATAAACTAAGTTTTCTTAATAATATCTGAAGATCGATCTAGCCATTTTGTAAATTATTAGTATAAGTTAATCGTTTAATAATAATTGAAGATCGATTCAGTCGTTTTGTAAACTATTAAGTATAAAGTAAGTCGTTTAATAAATGACTGAAGATCGATTTAATCGTTTTTAAATTATTAAGTATAAACTAAGTCATTTAATAATAACTGAAGATCGATCTAGTCATTTCGTAAATTATTAAGTTTAAAGTAAGTCATTTAATAATAGTTGAAGATCGATTTAGTCTTTTTGTAAACTATTAAGTATAAACTAAGTTGATTAATAATAACTGAAGATCGATTTAGCCATTTTGTAAATTATTAGGTATAAACTAAGTGGTTCAATAATAGTTGAAGATCAATTTAGTCGTTTTGTAAACTATTAAGTATAAACGAAGTCGTTTAATAATAATTGAAGATCAATCTAGCCATTTTGTACATTATTAAGTATAAACTAAGTCGTTTAATTATAATTGAAGATCGATTTAGTTATTTTGTAAATTATTAAGTATAAACTAAGTCATTTAATTATAGTTGAAGATCGATTTAGTCGTTTTATAAACTATTAAGTATAAACTAAGTCGTTTAATAATAACTGAAGATCGATTTAGTTGTTTTGTAAATTATTTAAGTATAGACTAAGTGGTTTAATAATAGTTGAAGATCGATCTAGGTATTTTGTAAATTATTAGGTATAAACTAATTGTTTAATAATAATTGATCGATCTAGCCATTTTGTAAACTATTAAGTATAAATTAAGTCATCTAATAATTGAAGATAGATTTAGTCGTTTTGTAAACTATTAAGTATAAACTAAGTCGTTTAATAATAACTCAAGATCGATCTAGTCATTTTATAAACTAAGTGATTTAATAATAGTTGAAGATCGATTTAGTCGTTTTGTAAACTATTAAGTATAAACTAAGTCGTTAAATAATAAATGAAGATCGATCTAACTATTTTATAAAATTATTAGGTATAAACTAAGTGGTTTAATAATAGTTGAATATCAATTTAGTCGTTTTGTAAACTATTAAGTATAAAGTAAGTCGTTTAATAATAATTGAAGATCAATCTAGCTATTTTGTACATTATTAAGTATCAACTAAGTTAAGGCAAGTCATATTCATCCCAACAAGCAAGTGATCAATAAAAATACAAGCATATAATTCATAATGCCGCACAAGAATAGTTGGCACATTTTTTCGACGCTCATATGACCATGCATCATTCAACAAATTTTCAGACAAATAATTGAACATCCCGCTTTGGTTGAGTAGTTTGGGCACAATATGAGAATGAGTTGGATCAATGTGAAAAAAGTCAGCTCATCACACACATGAATATTGCAATCATAAACTTGAATCAAGTCTTTCTCCATCACTTTCACTTTCATCACCTTTTTCATCTCCACTAGATTTATCTTTATCACTTTCATCATCTAGGTTTTTTTTCGCTTGAATTTTTGCTATTTTTCGTTACATTTTTCTTCACCTAATAGGTCACCACTGCTCTTACAATTTTTTTTCCATCTCACTAGATTGTTTCTCGCTATTTTCATCACTTTCTTATTTTGCTAATAAGTCATTGCTGCTTTTACTAGTTTGAAGTGTTGCAGTACCTCTTTTCTTAGCAGTCGTATAGCTCTCATCATTTTCTCCAGCATCTGGATTCGGTGAAGATGTTTCAATTCTTTTCCTCTTATATTGACGCATTATATCTACATTAAAATAGTTAAAAAGTTACTAAATGATATAAAATTAACTTAATAGGATCAATAGAAAATGTGTAATTATAGTACATTAAACATCAATAATTATATTGTTTGTCCTACAACTAATCAATTGATCAACAACTGAACACAGTTGTCTAACAACTGTTGTAGTTGTTGAAACAACTTATCTAATCGTCTGACAACTACATGCAGTTGTTGGACCATTTTGTATCTGAAAGATATGCATAATTATTCCTATAAATAACTTCAGTAGTTGTCCAGACAACTGTAAAAGTTGTTGGCTGAAACAACTAAATTGGCTAAATCACTAACACAAAATAATTTTATACGGACTAAAAAGTTCTTTTAAGTTAATTTTAACTTCAAGCGGAATAAATACAATGCAAAATAACAAAAAAAATATTATAGATATATGATATTGATTTTCTTCTTTATGAAATCCTAGTTTTGATATTTTAAAATAGAAAAGAGAAGAAAATTTACTAGGAAGAAAACACAATAGAAACTATTGAATAATAATTTTAAAATTGAAAAAAATTGAATTATTTTTTCAACTTGTCGTTCCTTCGCCATCCCAGTCGTTTGGTTCTATTCTACTAATGAAGAACTCTTCAAAGTCCTTTCAAGTTGTGATTTTATCAAAATTTTAAAAATATTATTTTGAGTCCTTAAGTTTTAAAACTAGTAATTTGATCCCTTTTTATTAATGTTAAAAATAAGAAAATAGAGGGGGGGAAAGGGACCCACTTGTCCCATTTTTTTTAATTGAAAACTTAAAGAGGCATTCTTACCTCATTTTCTCAAAGTTACTTCCCGAGGAAATCTTTTTTCAAAAACAAATGTTTCAAAAAGACTCATCATTTGCATACAATCTGTCTAGCAATGTCATCATTAGCTTAATAGTAACAAAAACATGTAGTACTATATTCTAATAACAACCTTAACTTATGCCCTATAAAACTACCTAACCATTCTAATCCCACCTACTTTAACATCTTCTTGGAAGAGAACCATGTGCAAAGCACTTCTCCTTCATATAAGATGAGATCTTCTGTTAGCACCAGTAGTTTCAGTAAACATAACCTTCTTCTCTGGAAGTGTTCTGAAGTAGCTGTGTTACAGCAGGAACAATTCTCAAGCCCTCAAGCCTCAACTGACAATGTCAAAAATCCTCTAGGCAAACCGCAACTGTGACAATTTCTACCTTCATCTCTCCAAAATACACTACATCTTGAAGTTGTGATGTGGAAAACAGAGTCGCAGTGGTGGTCCTTGAACTAGCACACCCTAATTCAGCTTCAGTTGGGAAAAGGATATACAAGTGATCTATACCTTCACTAGTGGGGCCTTAGTTCCAACTTGTAAGCCTGTACTTCCATGGGTGAAATGAGGACATGCCCATCATGAGCTCCATCTCCAAAATGGTCGCCATAGCCAAGTATCTCTATGTCATCATGCAAAAGATTTAAAGAAGTAGCCTTTGCATTCAACACAGCCAGATTCTTGAACATGTAAAACAGATTAACGGGCACATCAGCTACACTTGAACATTCTGACCTGGCCTTTTGACAGTAAGAAGAATCCCAGTGTCGTCTCTGAAAGACTAAGGCAAACCTAGGCTCTTCAAATTGTTGCTGGGTATACTTGAGAGGACGAGGAACCTTGAAGTTGACAATATGCAAGTCACATGGTAAAGAAGCTGCCAGGGGAGAAAAGGATCTAGGGGGTGGCTGTACAGAGATTTCCTCAGATTTCTTGGCAATGAATACATGAAGAGGATAGTTTAGGTGGGCACCAACCAAATGTGATAGAAGAGACGGATTTAGAGGATGAGGACCTGTAGTTTGGTTTGCTTCTGTAACATTAGACTCCACAAGGATATGTAAAACAACATTCATTGCACGGTTATCCATCACTCCTTGGCCTAGACCACGTCCATCATCCCTTACCAATCTCCTGTCAAGCATTATCTCTAACCATCCATCCTTGAGACTTGCAACACCCAAAGACTGCCTAGTGTGGACAGAGAAGCGGTCTCCATGTAGTCCTTGCATAAATGCAAGGGAAGGTATTGGATAATAGTTGCCCTGTGTAGGGATCTTATCATAAGATTCTCTACGGCTCATCTGGAATCCATTAAGATCAGAATAGAAAATCCTTTTGTTTTCAATATCAGTCTTGTACCTAACTATCAATTCCCTGTCGTTGAGTTCATGACCAAGAAGCTCAACATGATACTCCTTCTCAATAATGTGTTCCTGTATGGTATTGAGACCGTTATATATACGGGTGCTATGGGAAATTGGAGACTTGTCCCATGCTGTCTTTGGGTAAGAATAGACCTCCTGTACCAAATGGCCCTCCGAGATAATCATAATCCCACCACCTTGTATGATAGGCTGAGCCTCACCCTCCGGTTTGAACAGGTAGGCTCCACCTGTGCTAGAGTACATATCAATTTCTTCACCAATAACATTTTGTCTACCATCACTATGGCTTACTTTCTGCAACAAACCAAACTTGGTACTGAAGGTAAGTGTCAGATGTTCATTCTGGATTGCTGCTTCGTTGCTCTCAAACTTTGAGCAAGTGTATGGTGATGGGCAGGATATATTTCCAGAAGACACTGATATTCTAAGTTGTGCAGGTATTGCCTTCTCGCATCCAGCAAATCCATTCGCAACATAATACGTTTGCAATCCCATGGCAGGTACTGAAGCTTTCCAGTACACACGATGTCTTCTAGATAAAGTACTTCTCTTATCATGTGACAACTCTGGAGATATCTGGCTTTTAATACATGTCCAGTTTGAGTCCAAGATTGTTACATCCGGCCTCTCAACAGTGACCATGACAACTTCATTTCTTGTCTGCTCTGATGGATTGAAAAGGACCACTGTCTGAACAGTTCCTTCACGAGCGCTGATGGCTTTAACCACTGGTTGGGCATCATATTTAGATCTCGACTGTGCTGGTTCAAACTGAGAAGGAGGTTGGTCATTTCTATCATGCCGGATCCCTAGTAACACCTCAATAGCCTTAGACATAAAAATTTGAAGGTCTTGCAGAGCCAAGTGCATCCGTGTTCCATAGTCCTGCACCACATGGTCCTTCGCAGTACCAGTGACCCCATCATGATGCTGAAAAAGTGCCAAGTTCCTTCTCGCTGCGGTCAATTTGTAGGAAAATCCAATAGGCAATTTTTCACACTGTATTCTCTGGCAGTAACCTAATAGGAAAGCCATCAACATTTCAGCACTGCGAAGGTTATGCTCCAAAACACGATCAACTGCCTTGAAGAAAGGCCTGGAGACATAATAGCCACTCCAGTAATCCTGTTGCCTGTCAGCATAAGTGAAGAAATCACCTGACAGAGAAGGGAACCCCCCAATCTCACCAGATCCAATCTCATGTGGACGAGAATAGTTTACTCTGTCAGCCTCATCACGTAATGTTCGGAAATAATCATCCAAAGTACCAAAATTAGCCTCTGCATTCAAGCCAGGATTGGAATTGATATAATCAAACAGCATTTGGTAATTCCGAAACTGAGCTTCTGCTTCATCAACACTGACATAACGGAAATCATCACCTAGAGGAACAAGAAGTGTATTTGTTCGATATAGTGTTGATTTCTTTCTATACTGATCCAAAAGTTTAAGTGTTCTTTCCTTCACATTTTCCTGGGTGGTCTCCTCGGGATGCTCTCCCCAAGGACATCGTTCATAAGGAAACCCATACATTCGAGCAAAGTCAAACTGACAACAAATTGCAGGCTCAGGTCCACAAGTATGTGGAACATCATAGGAATAAAATGGCATCATATGGACAAAAATATCAGTTCTTTCTTCGGCATCCCAGCTCTGTCGCCACACATATTCCAAATTCTGGTTTAAAGCCAGTTCCTTCTTCAACTCATAATGAGTTCTCTGTATTAGCATGTTCTCGAAACCCATACGCCGCAAAAGATATGCCATAGTTGGTGAATAGCCGAAGGGATCAATGGCCCAAGAATTTTTAGGAATTACACCTATAGTCTCATTCAACCACATATTTCCTTCTGTAATCTGAGCATAAATGCAAAAAATCGAGATCTAGATTAGTGAATATTACAAAATGAAATGAGAAGCAAATAAATATGAGACCAATATGAATTTAGAAGAAAGCAGAATGACCACCAAAAAATGCAAAACAAGGTAGAAAAAACACTTCATCTCCAATTCAATAAAAAAGTTGATCCAAATCAAGTTAGATTGGCAAATAAATTAGCAACAATCAAGTGACTAACTAGAGTCAAACAACAAATCTTTTCTTGATTGTTAGTCAAACGACATAAAACCTACAAAAATGAAACTGAAACTGTCATGAATACCATATACCAGACGAATTAAGTTGCCTGTAATAATTGATACCCCATTGGTTAATCTAATGATTAATGATTATAGGAAATTTCCTATAACATATTTTTAGAGAAAAGGATTGGATGAATTTAAAAGTTTTAAGCTGTGACTGTTTCATACGTAAGAGGTATCCTTTTTGATAAATATATAGAGTAAAATATATCAATTTTACATTGGGTATGTTGTTGTCGTTCTTGTATGTAAAGTAAAACCTACCAGTTCATATCCAATTCTAGCCTCTATGAGAATTTCGATATCTCATTAATTTTCTCAAAATGAGCTATTATCTACACAGAGTTAAAATATAGCATGTTCACGCTATTCCTTTCAGTATACATCTAATGAGTACTAATTACATGTCAAGTATTCCAGCAATAAGCATCCATACGACAACAATGTTGAGAAAAATTCTAGCATAATATTTAGAGTGACAAAATCACCATAGCACTACCCTAAATTAGAGAAATATCAGTCTCGATTTCAGACACTACTATTCTAATCTGTTGTAAATTACAAATCATAAGCAAGAAGAGCTTAGATATCCTATATTACAACCAAATGGAGAAAATAATCTCTGTTTATTCAGTTTATACAATTCTTACGTGCATGATCTTGCAAATATGTAAAGATACCAAGACAGTGAATAATAAGCAGAAAATTTCTTGTTTACCTGTTCAATAATTGCAAAGTAGTGTGAATTAGCCTGCAGAAAAAGGAAAAATTGAAAGGCCGTAAGTCCACCATTATGGCATAAAATTGCCAAAGCTCCATTTATTCAGAACAAATTTGAATCCTTCAAAAGCAATTACAATTATCCAAACATCTGTATTTGAACGAATTTTCCTTATAATCCGCCATTACTTTTAAATATTTGACCCAAATTTATGCACCGAAAAAGCTATTTGCGACTTCAATTATAGGAAGAATCATGACTCAAATTTAAACACTTCAGACTTTTTTTTTAATCCGCATTTTCTATTGTTTCAATGCTGTATAACATTAATGGAGGCTTACCTCATCATTCATCACCCAACCACCTCCAACAATTTCTAGCTGTCCATTCCTCACTAGATTGGTAAATGCCTCTTTCTTATCATTGGTTGTATCCCTCCACCATCTCTCCAGATAGGACATCTCTTCCCATATAAATTTCCTCCGGGAATCCTAAAAGGAACAGAATTCAACAACCAACAAGTTATTCAGAAATTTAACATTCATACCATAAAAGCAATGACGACAACTACCACTACTAATATGCCTCAATCTCAAACTAGTCCAGGACTGTTATACTAATTTCAGTAATCATTCTGCTCCATTTGTCCCAGTTTCATTCCAATAATTAATAAAGGGGTTCTCGAAAAATAGCATTGTATAAGCTCGTACCTAAATCAAGATCAATTAAAGCGATCAGATCAAATTAAAAAATCGTAGTTCAATCCAAACGATCTAAATTTATCACATGATGAAACTTAAGACTAAACTTGACACTGAAATTACCTTTGGAAGTGTTTCAACAAGGGTATCTAGGATGTGCTTGGACTGCCTATCATAATACTCCTCAACCGTAAGCTTCCAACCAGGATCATTATGTGAATGTGGGACAACAACTATTTTCAATTTCTCCGAATCCCATTCATTGCCTTTGTAGTTCACGTTCCAACCCTGCTTCCAAGAGCCGCCATCTTCATCCAAAAACTGAATCTTATCGTACAAGTCCTTTGTGGTGATATCAACAACCGCGCCTGACACAGCGTCGCTACCAGGAGATTTCCGGTAAGTGGGCTTCCTGAGTCGATGGAATCTGGTTCGGGCAGCCCGGAAATGGGATGAGAGAAGGGGTTTAGGGACTCCATAGCTGTATACGATGAGAATGAAGATGAAGAGTGAGAAAGAGAGGCCTATGGTGAAGAAATTTGAAAGGAAGAAGTCTCTGAGGGCAGTACGTCTGCGGGATTTACGAGGTTGTCGGGAAGATGATTTGCTGGTGGGGAGGAGTGAATGGGCCCACCCAGTTCCGCCTCGGCGGGAGGAAAAGGCCATGTGAAAGGGCGGCGATGAGCGGTGGAGGACTCAGATCTGCTGAAATTGAGTGATCGGAACTGTATCCCAAGTACTGAGTCCAGTGTGATGAGAACTGAGAAGGAAGACTTGCTCTACTTTTACACCTAAAATTAGGCACAACTTTGATATTTTCTCAATTCACAATCATCACCTACTAACCTCAATTCAGCTACGCTGCTATGTTTGGATAATTAATATTATTTCCCTTTTCCATTTTATAGGTCGTTCTTACTATAAATACATTTAACATCACATAATATCAAAAATTATTTTATTCATATTTATGTCATCCTAACTTAGCTTAATATTTGTTAGTTTACAAAGTTAATAATATTTTATTTATTAAAATAGTAAAGTTAGATATATCAAATATAAAAACAATGCTACATTATACCTTATTTGGATGATTGTTGAGTGTTGTATTGTTAGTTTAAATATAGTATATTTTTTTATTGTATCGTATCGTTTAAATTCATTGTTCGACAACGATGAAAAGATTCATAAAATGACCAATTTGGTGTGATCGTATCGTTACCTTAATATTTTCTCCTTATTTTATCTTTATTCATTATTTAATAATCATATTACATCTTTTATCCAATATTTTCATAGCAACTCTAACTCGTACCTTATTTTTCTTATAGATTTATCATTCAAATTATCGATGTGCGACACTATAATGATGGAGATGATACAATATATTCAAATATTGTATTCATTAAAACAATACATTATGAAACAATATGTAACAACCTTCTTTGGGGTGTGCTAATGGTTTGGCTTGGGACTTCCATGTTGGAGGTCTCAAGTCTGAAACACATTGCAGTGAAAGTAAGGGATTTGTCTTTTGGGTCAAGCTTGTCACAACGAGCTTGCTTAGTGTGGGTTATCTCTACTATGTGATTTGCAAGTTGCAAGCTCGTCACACCGAACTTGCCTAATGTGGCTTACCTCTCTTATGTGATTTGCAAGCCATTATAAGCTCGTCACACAAGGTTAGCCCAGTGTAGGTTAACTCTCCTATGTAGCTTGCCTAATGTGGCTTACCTCTCTTATGTGATTTGCAAGCCATTATAAGCTCGTCACACAAGGTTAGCCCAGTGTAGATTAACTCTCCTATGTGATTTCGAGCTATTACAAGCTTGATATCTAAAGCGGATTGTCTCTCTTATGTAATTTGTGCGCTATTACATAAGAGTATAGGTTTTACCCGAAAAATAATATTAGTGCCATTCAAACAAAGTGCTAGTATATGCATATTTCATTAGCTATAAAAAGTAGTTAAGAAAAAAGGAAAGATTTTGTTATTTCAATAATGGTTATTAAAAAGTGTAAAAAAACGAAGAGAAAGATATTTAGTTATTTCTTTAACAATACTATACATAAATTATATGTAATTATTTCTTTCTCATATGTTTAATCAAATATCACATTATTATTAATGATATAAAGTTAGATCTCTCCAATCAAAAATCATAGTGCTCTCTCCGTTTAAAAAAGAATGTCTCTATTTTATTTTTAGTTTGTTTTTAAAGGAATGATCCTTTTCCTTTTTTAGCAACACTTTAACTTTAACTTTCCACATGACATGTTTAAGACTACAAGATTAAGGACATTTTGGTACATCTGACATAACTTTAATTTAGAACCACAAAATTAAAAAGTTTCTTCTTTTCTTAAACTCTATTTCAAGTTAAACTAGATCATCCATTTTTAAACGGAGGGAGTACTATTTTATACAAATTATTTAGTGAGACTATTTGTCTTAATACTTCTAATGGACACACCCAAAAATAAAAAAGGATTACTGAATTAATAAATAAATAAACTTTAAAGAAGGTATAGAAAGGATGTGCATAAGAAGTTGATTTAATTTAAAAGGCATTTTTAGCAGTACAAACCATTTAAATATCAACCCTTCTCTCTCTCTCCAGCTTCGACGCGAAGAAGCCATTTTCCTTTCTATCGTGTTTGCATCCAGAATTTTTCTGTTACAGGTAAAACAATCCCCTTTTCCCCTTCATTTGCTTACAATTAAGATCTGTATTTGAGCATTATTTTTGCATTCGCTTTATTCGGTTTGGGTCGACCCGGTTTAAGATCCACGCAGAAATCCCAGATCTAGTTTGGCATGTATCTTTTTGATTTGTTTTGATATCCTCAATGGATGTAATTTTGCCCATATGTATCGGTTTTAGCTAATACCGTTCTGTTTGATGTGTCTGATCTTCGGCGATCCGCGAATTGGTTGTTTATTATCCGGAAATCCTAATCTGAATTGGGGGAAAGCGGCTTAGAATCGGATCAGTTTCGATTCAATATTATATTAAGGTATGCAGGAGAAATGAATAGAAGTAGGAAATAGAAGATGAAAGATTGTTGCTTTTTATAAGACAATAGTGCAATCCGTTCTTAACTGGGGTTAAACTGTCTTAGAACCTCGTGTGTTAGGAGTAAAGAATTCTGAGGTAGAAACATCTTATTGAGCATGGAGAAGTATAAGGAATCCCAGTTTTGCTCTTGGGAGTTGCTTGTTTCCCCTCCACAAGTGTTTTATGGTATCTTTGTGTTAATTGATATACTGTTTATGGATCTTTGTCTTTATGGTATCTTTGTGTTAATTGATTGACTGTTTATGTATCTTTGTCTTATGTCGTAAACTATAGAGTAGAGGTCTAGTAAGTACTGTAAGATTAGATGCTCATGTAGCAATTGTTTTTTGCTGAGGGATTGAGTATTTATTAGGGAATATATGTGGAAACTTATAACTTGTTGGACTTTTGCATCTTCTGCAAAAACGGTTTTCTTTAAATGTTACCAATAGGATCAATTTCTCTGCCATATTATTGTACACAAACAAGAGAATCTATTTCTTCTCTTGGCTTAGTGTGTGAAGCTATTGAAATACTACCCAAAGAGATCTAGCAGAACAGATAAAAATGTGTCTATTTAGTTTTCTACAATTGATGAAAGCATATGTAGATTTGTAGTCTAGTTATGTGCCATGAAGGAAATCTTCTATAATCTGCTATTTATATCTATGAAAACCCTTTCTTATTTCATGACTCATGCTTATATAATAATATAAACCTTTCTTGGAAGTCATCTCTAAAAAATTGTATCATTGTTATCCAATCTGTTTAGTAGTCAATTTAGGAGAATTACTTATGTTGGAAAACATATATTATATTATATTCAGGAGTATCCTGATGAATTTAGCTGATATTTCACAATAACATTATCTTTGATTGAATCGATGATCATTCTAGTATTTTCATCTCAATGGAGTACCTTTGCAGTTAATAGCAGTCTCGTCTGCTGCGCAAGGACATTGGAACACTTACGGGTATTATGTTAAAAAAAGAGTGCAGAAGCCAACCCTAATATTTGTTACTAAAACTAGGAATCCTGATCTGGGTATCTTAACTAATTATTGGTGAGAGCAACAAGTAGAATACTGGGGTAGAGGAGAGGATTTGGATTTGCACTTTTGGGCCCATAGACTATCTACTCATTAGTTAGTTTTAGTTATCAAGTACTTTGGTGTGTACTTTGTTGCCTTAAAAATCTCTTTTGACCATCTTAAAAGGGTTTATGAATTAAGCTGCATTCTTTTCCTGTAGTAATTTCCCTATCATGTATAGATATATTGGATCAATTGAATGTTGAATATGAGTTATATGTTAGCTAATCCATATTGTGTTTAGATTCTTTGCCTCCTCAAATCAACTCCTATTGCTTTTTAGTGACTTTTGTCCTATTTAATCCTTCCCCTTCTCCTTTTGCAAATATAACATGTTCAGCAATAAACCATTTGTCTTTTCTTCATTATGCCTGCATTTATTATAAAGGGGAAGGTTTCTACTTTATCTTTCTCTCTGGTGTATTGAAACGAACAAGCTCAAAACCATGACACGAGAAGCTCATAATATTATTTTCTCTAAAAAAATTGTATTTGCAAAGATTAATTCACCTGAAGGCACTTATGTTATTACTTTGGCTTATTTACAATATATACATTTTTTTTAGTTTGTTTAGTTGTTTGAGTTGCATTTCTGTTCTTTAGGCTTTTGAACTGATTTTGGAAGAAGAGTCTCTCTTCTTTTCTAACCAAATAGGGGGTGGGGAATAGGTACTCTCTTCAATGTTTTATCTTTTTAACTGACATCTATACTAACATTGGATATGAGCATAAATGCAGTAGCTGTGAGATATCAGTAGCGGCAACAGAAAATGCCAGCCCAGAAGATTGAAACTGGTCACAATGACACAGTTCACGATGTTACTATGGACTATTATGGAAAACGTGTGGCTACAGCATCTTCTGATACCACCATAAAAATAACTGGTGTTAGCAACAATGCTGCTTCGCAACACCTTGCTACGTTGAGTGGCCATACGGGCCCTGTTTGGCAGGCTGGCTGGGCTCACCCCAAATTTGGCTCAATCCTTGCGTCCTGTTCCTATGATGGTAAGGTAATAATCTGGAAGGAAGGCAATCAGAATGAGTGGGCACAAGCTCATGTTTTTAGCGAGCACAAATCATCGGTTAATTCCATCTCCTGGGCTCCTCATGAACTTGGGCTTTGCTTGGCTTGTGGTTCTTCTGATGGTAATATTTCAGTGCACACCGCCAGGTCAGATGGTGGTTGGGACACTACAAGAATAGACCAAGCTCATCCAGTTGGGGTAACATCAGTTTCATGGGCGCCTTCAATGGCTCCTGGTGCTTTAGTTGGTGGAGGTGTGCTTGAACCTGTTCAAAAGCTGGCATCTGGTGGATGTGATAACACTGTTAAAGTTTGGAAGTTGTATAATGGCGTTTGGAAGATGGATTGCTTCCCTGCACTTCAGATGCACACTAACTGGGTGAGAGATGTAGCTTGGGCACCAAACTTGGGACTTCCAAAGTCAACAATTGCTAGTGCTTCAGAGGATGGTACGGTTGTCATATGGACTGTGGGGAAGGAGGGAGATCAGTGGGAGGGCAAGGTTCTAAAAGACTTCAAATCTCCTGTTTGGAGAGTCTCATGGTCTCTTACCGGAAATTTGTTGGCAGTTGCAGCTGGGGATAACAATGTCACTTTGTGGAAAGAAGCTGTTGATGGGGAGTGGCAACAGGCCTCCACTGTTGACCAATAGAGCTGGAACTTGGGAAGTAATAGAATTCAAGTTTTTGTGTTCTCTTTCTACTATTCAGACCTTTTTCCTAGAGAGTTAGCCCTTTAATTAAGGACTGTTTACTTTGATTTGATTCTTCTCGTTTTACGCAGTATGCATTCAATTTCACTTCAGCTGTAGACCTTTTTCTTTCTGCCTGTTTTGTGTATGCCTTTTTATGTTGAATTTTCAATATACTTGGTGATTAAATGTGTCAGGTTTTATTATATGACCACTTTTTGACTATGCCATGGAATTGTCATTTCCCTCTCTCTCCATAATTTATATTGTTGGGGGGAAATATGGAATTTATAGCCATCGAAAAAATTTGAACCAAGTAAATCTTGTGTATTCGTATAACTTATGTTTACCTGCTCCAGCTTGAATTTAGATAATGATATGTAACTCATCTTGATCTAAATAAACTTCTCTATTAAGGTGACTGTTGATATTAAATGCGAACTTCTTTTTTTCTAAATTAATATTATTTAAAAGGGATGTTAATATAGTAAAAACTTCTGTGTATAACAATCTCGCTTGTTAAGAGAATTTTTGTCTATCAGGGTTTGTTTGGTGCGAGGGGTAAGAAGTAATAATTTTAAGGGAAAATGTAAGATTATTTTATCCCATGTCGAATTGAAGGTATTAGGTAGTCATTGAATTAGTTATCCCACCATTTTATTATAATAATTGGCACTTATAAGTAGAGTAGTTGATAGTCCGTTTGGAAATGATTTGAATTGAAATTTTATTTAAATATGTGATTTGATTTCCCCCTCATAAACATGAAGAAAATATAGGGTTTGTGAAAAACTATTAAAATTTCTTTAGCTTTTGTTCTATTTTATCAAATCAGAAAATCATGACCCATAAACAAGGTATTAAAATGTCGCGAATCAATTCATAAATCACATATATCATGTTTATATTTATAAATAAATATTTTCAATTAGCAGGCTTTTACATTTTTACTTAATTAGCAGACTTTTACATTTTTAAATACTAATACTTTTTAGATCCATTGAATCAATAAATTAAAAATACTACTAATAAAGTAGCTTTTTTGATATAATCCTCTCACGTGTTGCCATTCATGGCGAGTTTGATTTTTTTTTTTGCAAAATTTAAATTATGGATTTTTTCTTTTATAAAAAGTATATATATTTGAGTCAAGTTTTACATTTAAAAATGAGAAAGTGGACAAAAGTCCCTCTAATTTATAGTCGGATTTTCAAAAGTACATTCATATTTTACGGAATTTTATTATCCTTTAAATTTTATAAAACTGAAATTATTATCTCTCTAAATGCTTATCTAACAAAGTCAGTGTATTTCACTTACTCTCTGAGAGAGTGAGCTGCCAAAACAATATTAAAAATTTATTTTAAATATATCATTTCATAAATGTAATGGCCAAAAGCCCCTCAATCTATAGCTAGATTTCAACTACACACTCATTCTTTACGGGGGTTCTATCACCCCCTGAATTTTATAAAACTGAAATAGTTACACCTTTGAAAAGCCACAACCACATCTATATTGATATGTGAATTTCACGTGTTCGACACGTGGAAATTTAATTAATTTATTATTTTTCTTTAATTTTCTTATAATTTCTTTCCCTTTTTCCTATACTCTTCCAATTTCTTCAAATCCTAAAGCAATTTCTTTTCCAATTCCTTCAAATTTCTAAAGTAACTTCACCATTACTTTAAACACAAAGTCCATCAAAATTGAATTATCAGCAACAAGAGAGAGATGAGAGGAGGTGTGAGAGGATTTTTGTTGGTGTTTTGAGTTTCGCCGGAAGCCATGACAATGATGGCGTTTCGCCGCAGGCAGCACTGGTGTTTTGTCGGAGACAGTGACAATGGTGACGTTTCATCGGAGGAAGCAACGATGGTGACTTTTCACTGGTAGCAGTGGAGACAGGAAAACTGAAAAAGTGAGGGGAGCGAAATAGAGAGGAAGAACAAGTGCAAATTCTCTTCGAAAAAATGAGGAATAAATTTGTAATTGGTTGCTTGAGATTTGAGATTGATAATTAAAGATCTTTTAAATAATAAAAATCTTATTTGAGAGTTCAGTTGGATTTGATGTAAACCTAAATTGATTTTGTTTTACAAATATGATCAAAATCTCATTTTTAGGTGATATAAATAGATCTCATTTTACTTTTAATTGATTTGAATGGCTTATAAAAAATTCTTACATGAGATTTTAAAAGGTTGCGTGAAATCAACCATGGTGAATCCGGTGAAGATGGTGGTGGTAATGATGGTTTAGAGACGGTGAATGGTGGAGGAATTTGATCTTTATTGCTATGGAGAAGAAGACAATAAATAATTTTTTTTAAAAACCCATATAATCTTAAAAATAGATATAAAAAATAAAATTTTAATATTAAGTTTTTGTGCTCACTTATCAAAGAGAGTGAGATACAGTCACTTTGCCAGCTAAGCGTTCAGAAAGGTAATAATTTCAGTATATATTTCTTTCTTCACCATGGTAGCATATGTCAAATATCTCCACCTCTTATCGTCCCGAAATTGCTGCGCCACTATCACTATCTCTACCGAATTCATTATTGTAAATTTTTAACAACTCTCATGTGAAAACTTTGAAAAAAAATAAATCAAATCCATCATCTCCAATCACCAAAAAAATTATTTGAATCAAATTTGACAAATTAATTTAGGTTCAACTACATTTGAATCCTTACAAAAGGAAAAATAGTTTTTACCTTTAGTTTCTAATCCCTCGTGTGTGTTTTTAGTTTGTTTTCTAGATTCTCCGACAAGCAATTACCTTTTCTTGGTTACAAAAAACTCTGTCATATAGACTTATAAGTTGTGACAATACCCATGAACATTCATCAGTCTCTTCACCCAATTTAACTTATTCTTTTTTTCCTTTAGTGATAGCTTAAATTAGACTCATATTGATTTTGCTAGTGATGTCAGTGTTGAAATGGCGGGGAGCTCTTTGAGTAGGTGGAGGAGCTAATGGTGAAGGAGAAATAACAAAGACACTGGTAGAGACAGTCGTGACAACAAAATTCTCAAACTATGTCGGCCCTCTGGAGAAGACAAAATAAAGAGATCTCCAATTTAACCTTCAATATTTTTCTCCAAATTAATTAAAGTTTTCAGAAGAAAGAAAAAAAAACTTTTTAAAAGAAGATCAATATGTGAAATACACATGTCAAGCGCGCGTGTTTCAGCAAAAGACAAATTTGGTTATAACGTTTTAAGATGCTACTTATTTTATTTTAAAATAATTATGAGAGAAATAAAATTTCTACAAAGTATGAGTGTGTAGTTGAAAATCCGGCTATAGATTAAAATGGTTTTTGACCATTTTTCTCTTTTAATAAAAATAAAAATCCTACGTCTTGAAGAATTTGAATTTGAAATTGAAATTTTGTAGATCCTAAATTCTAAATACTTTTTTCACCTCATTTTAAATTTATGATAAAAGGAAGAAAAACATGCTTGAAATGCTTTCTTAAATTTAAAATGCAAGTTGAGATTAAATTTAAGGGAAAATTGTATAAAATGACAAACTAATAAATCAAATTAAATGCTATAACCACACTTTGATTTAATTGTGTCCTGTAGCAAACTGTTTGCCAGTCATTTCCCTCCCCCAAACTCTCGCTCGCCACTCTCCTTCTTTCGCTCCATCTCTCGTTCGCTCCCTTTCACTTTTATACAAACACAAGTGTACACAATACGTTTTTGTTTGTATAAAGCAAGAAAAAATTGTATATATACATATATTTTCATTCTCCTCTCCCAGATCTCGGTCGCCACCCTCGCCTCTATCGCTTATACACATAGAAACGAAATGTGTAAATTGCGTTTCTGTTTGTATAAAGCGAGAGAAAATTGTATATACACTTGCAAATACATATATCTTCCTTCTATACACTTATAACTATACAATACAAATGTTTTCCTGCACAATTTTCTTTTGTCTTTCTCATTTTATACATACACAAATTATAAGATTGATTTGTATATAACTGCTTTCTTTTGTATATGTATAACGAATTATACAATTGGTTTCTTTGTATATGTATAGCGAATTATACATATTTATGTTTGCTATGGAGCACAATTATGCAAACTTTGTTAATAACATACAAATATAAATTTTGTATTTGCTATATGTGAAAGTTGACCTAAATTTAATCATATTTTAAAATAAACTTATCTCGTTAATTTTTATTTCAATAAAAATAACTGATTTAAGTAAAATTATATATAGAGTATATTTATCTTTTAAATCTACTATGGACAAATAAAGTAGATGGAGGGAGTAGTAAAAAATTATTTGGGAAAAGTGAAATGAATAGTTAAATTTGGGGGCATAAAATGAAGAATGGGTTGAATGTAATTTCATGGTGCCCGCCAATTTCATCTATTTCCCTCTCTCTTTCTTCAAAGCTTCAGCGGTTTATCTCGAATTTTCCGTAGGGTTCTTCTCCGATCGCTTTCAACTTTCGATAACAGAGAAACCTAGCAATGTCATCGTCAATCCATACTGAAGATTCTCAATGGAAAAACCCTAGCATTTATAGCCGCAAGGACAAATCGCTCGGTCTTCTTTGCTCCAAGTAATCTCTCTCTTCTTTTCTTTTCTTTTGCATTTGTGTTTTATGCCTGAGATTCATAGGTCCTAAGCGTTATCTACGCCACTATTCGATCTTAGAACGAGTTGTTTATGTGAAATACGTAGTAAGTATACTAGTCGTGTTAGTGTAAGTGATTGATTGATGAGAAAATGTTGATGCTCGGGGAATTTTAGGGTTTTGAAATAATTTTGACTTTAAGATTCTGATTAAGGGTGAGGAATTAAATAAATTCTATATGGAAACTAAAGAAAAATCCTTAAGAAGCACAAACAGATCCAAGATTTGAATTTATGGGTTGCCATAGCAGTTTCAAGTTGATATATCATATTAATTGAGTTCAATGTTAATAAATATTTAGTGAATATACATAGTATTCTTGAAACATTATACATTTATACTCCCTCTATTCCAAAATAAGTGTTGTTTTAAACTTTTTATTTTGTTTCCAAATAAGTGGTGCATTAGGATTTCTAAAAGGAATTGATCTTATTCTTCCATGATTTAGGATTTTAAGAAGGAATTGATATTGTTCTTCCAAAATTACCCTTCTTTAGTAGTTTTACACTACCCTTTGGGTGCGCACTGCGCACACGGTAAAGCCCCGCTCCTATGCATTAGCTCGTAAACCACATAGGAGGTAACTCACACTAGACAAGCTCGGTGCGACGAGCTCAACCCAAAAGCAAATCCCTTGCTTTCGCTGGTAAGGGGTTTCAAACTTGAGACCTCCAATATGGAAGTCCCAAGCCCAAACCACTGGGCCACCCGAAGGGTTACACCATTAAAGAATCATTTCTTTCTTCAAGGCAGGCATTTAATTAGGGGTAAGTTTCTACTTATTTTGGAACTGAGGGAGTATACCAGAAGTTACCGGGATTCCCGTGAACCCACACACAACATGGATCTGCCTTGGGGTCGAGAGTGCGAATGCTTATAGTTCGATTGAATTCAATTGAACGAACTCAAGTCATAGTCTCATTGACATTAGTTTCGTGTACTCCCAACTCAAAAACACTCTATAAGGAATTAAACAAAACCAAGAGACAGTTTAATAGATATCATCACGACAATCAAAGAAAAATGCTCGGACTGGGAATGAAGGGTTTGATCATCTCTTCTTTTTCTCTTCTTTCTTCATCTCCTCTCTTTGTGAGCTTCCTCAAGTGGTTCTCTTTAACTTGGAGCCATAAATATGTCCATAACCTCCTTGGAGTCACTTTCTATCGGAACCTTCATGTTTATAGAATGCAAGGAAGACCTTTTTCATAGCGACTTAGGGACTTCTGGCTGGCTTAATTTGTTGGAGAGACACATTGGTGGTTTTCTAGCTCAGCAGCTCTGAGCAACTTTTTGCAAATCTTTAGTAAATTGAGCATATCTCTTTGTAGGAGTTTTATCATGTCTCAGGTCTCAGCTCGTTGGAAAATTCTGAATATTAGTTGTTGAAGGTGAGAGATTTTTTATCTGGTATATTGATTGTATGTTCTTTGTCAATTTTTTTTTGTTTTCTTCATCTACAAAATTAGGTAGAAATGTGTGGAGGAAGCTGATGATATACCTTAAAAACATAAAAACCCAAGTAAAAAATCTGTATTTTTTCACTATAAATCAGCGTATCATCTCTATCATTACTTTCTTGACCTGATAAATTTTGTACTATTCAGTTTCTTGAAGCTATGTGATCGGGAAGGGGTGGACTCCACCATTGGTTTGGACAATGCTGCAGATCAATTAGGTCTTTGCCCTGTCTTCTCATCTACAAGTCCTCATTTTGTCTTCCCAACCGTGTCAACACCAGTACACAGATTTCTTTTTGAATATTATCACACAGAATCTCTTTGTGGATGTAGGTGTCGAGAGGCGTCGCATTTATGATATTGTCAATATTTTGGAAAGCGTTGGGGTAATTCTTTATCTTTTCATCTTTGGATCTTCCTCTCATAATCTTTATATGATTGAATGACTAAGGCAATTTATTTCAGGTTTTGTCAAGAAAAGCTAAGAATCAGTATAGATGGAATGGGTGTAGTGCAATTTTTAAGGCTGTAGATTTGCTTAAGGTAGTTGATATGCATTTTTCCTTGTCTCATATGGACATGTCCTGTGAATTTGATATTATTTGCTTATTTTGTAGAAAGAAGGACTAAAAGATCTGTCCACTGTCTCCTCCACTTGCCACAATGTTTCAAATGTATGTACACCATGTTCTTTATTTGTCCACCCTTCACCACAATGAGCCATCTATATAGGGTGATTTGGAGTGGGACTGTAATAGTTCAAATGTGGATATTCTCCCATTAGTTCACTCAGTTAGTTACTTTGGTTTGCTCTGCGATTGCACCTTCTTCTACTAGGTCATAGCTTGTAACAATTCAGATGTTAAGGAAAAAGGAGAAGGCAAGACTGCTGGATCACATAAAATTGGTAAGGTCTTCTCTGTAGGTGTGATGGTTGTTGTTTTTTAATTGATCTTTTTTCCCAGATGAGGGAACATTATTCTGATATTCTAAAGAACTGCTGGATGTCATATATTACATTCAATATTTAGTGAGACTAACTTGAGGTCTGATTATGTAGACAACCGGAAGGAGAAGTCTTTGATGATTCTTGCACAAAATTTTGTAAAGCTTTTCCACTGTTCTGATGTAAGTGGAGCCGTACAGTTTTTCTGACTAGTTTTCAACTGTTTGCAAGCTAATGCCTTGTCTTCTGTAGGTTGACTTGATATCTCTTGACAAGGCTGCATCAGCTTTGCTTGGTGATGTCCACGATCCGATGGCTATGAAGAGTAATTCATGTTCATAATATGTTGTTATGTTTAACTTATGATTGAAAATTTGACAGAAAACTTGTTATCTTTCATAAATATGTTGCAGCAAAGACCAGACGCTTGTATGATATTGCAAATGTTTTTGTGTCCATGAATCTCATTGAGAAGGTTGGTTATATAGTTTGAATGATCAGTAACTGCGTATTCTCAAAATAATGAAATAGAGGATTATTTCTTCTGATCTTTGCAATATATATGTAGATACGCAGCCCAGATAATGGAAAACCAGTGTTTAGGTGGATAGCCTGGAAAGAAAATCTGAGGAGTGGGTCCCTTGCATCTGCTAAATCAGATGATTCAACAAGGAGAACTTTTGGGGCAGAGATCACGAATACAACTCCCAAACGATACAGGGATGATTCTTCATCTGATGTAATGTCAAATGGGCAGGTAAAAAGGTTGAAAGTTGCAATTGATGATGAATTGAAAGATAAAAAGCAGGAGATATCAACAGAGCAGCTTAATGAACGTGGTACAAAGGATTTTGTATTTGGTCCTTTTGGTCCATCAAGTCTGCCTAGATCAGGAATTTCTGGAAAAGAAAATTTGAAACAGATTCAGAACTGGGAGGATCTTGCATCTAAATATCATCCTCAGTATCAAAATAAGGGTAATTTCTGAATCTCATTTGAATAAGTTGAATACCTTTTATTCTACCATTCCAAGTGCGGTAGGGAGGAGGGGATGACACCCTTTCTTGGGCTATATTCTCATATATGTTGGTCGAGAAGTCTACTCATTTCACAGGCTCCTCATATTAAGGCAGGATCAGACGTTTGAACCTTTTTCTATTCCCCTCTCCCTACTCCTCATGGACAAAAGAAAAAGAATGAAAAAGGATATTTGTATACATTTTTGTGGTCGTTATTTCCTTTCTATGCTGCTCTGATTACACTTCTTTTGAGCCTAGGGTCTATCGGCTATAGCATGCCTTTGAAAAGGTGAATCAGCTCTGATTAACTGTTCTGCCATTTTAAGAGTTACCCATGATAGACTACATCTCTTGAATGGAAGTACAAGTTTATCCAATTTCTAGCACCCAATTCAGCTACTGTTAAGAGTAAAAATTGTTTTTCTGTTCATGTGAATGTATGTTTATATCCCATGTAATTTATTACATTAATGAGGAGGTTGAAATATTTCCATTTGCCAAATGTTACAGCTGCAAATGAGCTTTTTGCTCATTATGTTGAGGCATGGGAGTCGTGGCAGGTTGAAGCTGCCAATGAGCTGCACAAACAACATGAACATTAATGTCATCTTGGATCTTTTTTTATTTCAGATGGTAGCAAACACATTCAACAAGGACATCTCTGATGCTGTTACTCTCACTTGAGAGATGGCGGTAATTGGTTGAATATCTCCTGGATACATGTCAGTTAAGTGTGCGGCGTATTTATCAGTTTGTGATATCCAAGCCCTTTAGTAATATTCCGTGCCATTGTAGTTCCCAGTTTTATCAGATGAGTTTCGTCCACAGGTCCATGGGAGACGATCAATCTCTCCTACATGCTTAAATTTTTGTGTATGAGCTTACTAGGGTTTTAAATGGCAAATATCTGCTACCATTGATGGTTGTATCTGTGTTCCAATTCCTTCACTCCTATTAAACCTCTTGAGGTGATCCCAAACTGAACTTTCAATTTATTGAGCTAAATTAATCGCGTTGTAAATATTATGCAGACATCTTACATCTTTGCTTGTCATCTCACTGTGGGGGAATGTAAATTAGAAATTGAAATATCGTTGCATTTCATTGTGCAATCATGATATATATTATTTTAAGCTTGGATCTGACGAGTCTTATTCCTCTAAATGAGCCTAATCCCACACGCACATTTTGCAGAATGGGTAGGTATACTTTTGAAGTTCAATTGCTTACTACCACTAGTGAGTTTGACTAACTCAAGCCTATATGGACTTGCGCTATTTTAAATGGTGAGAAATTGAGTTCATGAATTGAACATTTTTCTTCAAATTGATGGTAAAGTTTCTACTCGAATACCTCAATATCAACCGATGGCACACTACCACCGCCATGGGTTTTAGGCGTTGGTAGTACAATTATGCAGTCCTCTCTGAAACAGTCTCTATAAAAGTACTAGAAGTATGGATGAGATGATGAGTCATCCACCATTTTGTGATATCGTTTGCGACTCCTAAAGGATGATGACTCATCATCCAGATTGATGACCAAACAAACACTGTTACTCCTAGCATCGCACATTCAAAGGCTTCGTTGTAGAGCTAATTATGAGGTTCACTGTTACATGAATAAGATAGAGGAGTTAGGAAAGAAGTTGGTTGATAGACTTGGAGATAATAATGGTGAAGGTGAACTATTATTATCGCTCTCCATTTAAGATACGAGAAAGTAGGGGTGTCAAATGAGTGGGGGTTGAATTGAAATTGGAGATACTAGACTAAGTTGAGATAGAAATCGCGTTGGGTCTTGACGCGCCCAAGTTTACTTTGGACTCAAATGGGCTAAAAATGAATTGAGAGTGTGTTTGGTATGAAGGAAAATGTTTTCCAATTTTCCCATGTTTGGTTGGGACAAAAGTTTTGGAAAATGTTTTCCAAATCAACTCATTTTCCTCAAAATTAAGGAAAATAACTTCCCTTCAAAAATTAAGGAAAACATTTTTCAAAACTCTTCAATTTCAAATTACATTTTTTGGGGAAAAACATCAATTTTAAAAAATATTTTCAATTTCAAAATTTTATTTTTTCACCCGATCCCTGACCCACCGGCCACCCCCCAACCCCACCCCTTCCCCAAAAAATTAATTTTGTTTTTTAAAAATATTTTCAACTTCAAATTTTATTTTAAAACTCCTCCCCCCCTCCCCAACCCCCCCAAAAAATAATTTTGTTTTTTAAAAATACTATCAACTTCAAATTTTTATTTTTTCACTCCTCCCCCTCCCCCCGCCACCACCCACTACCACCCACCCCCACCCACCCCACCCCCACCCCCACCCCAAAAGAATAATAATTTTGATTTTAAAAAGTATTTTCAATTTCATAAATTATTTTTTACTCTAATAAAAATAAAAGATGTCTCTAAAAAAATATTTTTCATTCATAAATCAAACACTAAAAATCATTTCCGGAAAATATTTTCTAGTCACCAACCAAACATGAGAAAATAAGTCCAAAATCTACTTTTAATCATTTCCAGGAAAACATTTTCCTCCATACCAAACACACGCTGAGTCTTAACTTTTAATCACTATTCGAATTTCTGCTCAAGATTTTTTTTAAAAAAAGTAATAAATCGATAGATAAATTCTAAAAATGTAAAACAGATAATAATTCATACCTTCAATATAGAAATATATCTTAGTAAAGAGTTTTAAAACAGGTTAAAATTGGAGATTTAATTGAGCTCAATTGATGATTTTCTTAAAATGGATTGAGATTGAATCCAATTCAAATTATCTTGAGTCCAACCCTGGGCGGGTTGGTTCATTTTTGACACCCCTATGAGAAAGACATGCTAGCTTTTACGGGCTGCAACAACAATTTGACAGTTGAAGAACTTCGTAAGCCTTATTTGGTTCCCTAGGGAAAGAGAAGGAAATAGACAGCAAGAGAAAGAGAGGCTTACATGAGCAGAATATACATTGTTGCTGGGGAGATATATGGCAAC
>CM040619.1:77490483-77549719 GCA_022817965.1 Solanum lycopersicoides
AGTTGTTTAATAATATCTGAAGATCGATCTAGCCATTTTGTAAATTATTATTATAGCTAATCGTTTAATAATAATTGAAGATCGATTCAGTCGTTCTGTAAACTATTAAGTATAAAGTAAGTTGTTTAATAATTAATTGAAGATCGATTTAATCGTTTTTAAACTATTAAGTATAGTAACTAAGTCATTTAATATAACTGAAGATCGATCTAGTCATTTTCGTAAATGATTAAGTTTAAAGTAAGTCATTTAATGATAGTTGAAGATCGATTTAGTCCTTTTGTAAACTATTAAGTATAAACTAAGTCATTTAATATAACTGAAGATCGATCTTAGTCATTTCGTAAATTTTATTAATTTCAAGTAAGTCATTTAATAATAGTTGAAGATCCCTCGACCACAGGGGCCCGCCCCGCGAGGCCAGAGTGGGGCTCAGCGGTCAGCTCCATTCGAATTAATGTTAGGGGGTTTTCGCTTTGCAGATCTAGAGAGCTACCATTTAGTCTTTTTGTAAACTATTAAGTATAAACTAAGTTGTTTAATAATAACTGAAGATCGATTTAGCCATTTTGTAAATTATTAGGTATAACTAAGTGGTTCAATAATATTTGAAGATCAATTTAGTCGTTTGTAAACTATTAAGTATAAATCAAGTCGTTTAATAATAATTGAAGATCGATTTAGTCGTTTTATAAACTATTAAGTATAAACTAAGTCGTTTAACCATAACTGAAGATCGGTCTAGTTATTTTGTAAATTATTAAGTATAAACTAAGTCATTTAATTATAGTTGAAGATCTATTTTAGTCATTTTATAAACTATTAAGTATAAACTAAGTCGTTTAATAATAACTGAGATCGATTTAGTTGTTTTGTAAACTATTTAAGTATAGACTAAGTGGTTTTAATAATAGTTGAAGATCGATCTAGGTATTTTGTAAATTATTAGGTATAAACTAATTGTTTAATAATAATTGATCGATCTAGCATTTTGTAAACTATTAAGTTATAAATTAAGTCGTCTAATAATAATTGAAGATAGATTTAGTCGTTTTATAAACTATTAAGTATAACTAAGTCGTTAATAATAACTCAAGATCGATCTAGTCATTTTGTAAATTATTAAGTTATAAACTAAGTCATTTAATAGTTGAAGATCGATTTAGTCGTTTTGTAAACTATTAAGTATAAACTAAGTCGTTAAATAATAATGAAGATCGATCTAACATTTTATAAAATTATTAGGTATAAACTAAGTGTTTTAATAATAGTTGATATCAATTTAGTCGTTTTGTAACTATTAAGTATAAGTAAGTCGTTTAATAATAATTGAAGATCAATCTAGCTTTTGTACATTATTAAGTAAACTAAGTTAAGGCAAGTCATATTCATCCCAACAAGCAAGTGATCAATAAAAATACAAGCATATAATTCATATGCCGCACAAGAATGGTTGGCACATTTTTTCGACGCTCATATGACCATGCATCATTCAACAAATTTTCAGACAAATAATTGAACATCCCGCTTTGCTTGAGTAGTTTGGGCACAATATGAGAATGAGTTGGATTAATGTGAAAAAAGTCAGCTCATCACACACATGAATATTGCAATCATAAACTTGAATCAAGTCTTCTCCATCACTTTCACTTTCATCACCTTTTCTTCTTCACTAGATTTATCTTTATCACTTTCATCATCTAGGGTTTTTTTCGCTTGAATTTTTGCTATTTTTCGTTACTTTTTTCTTCACCTAATAGGTCACCACTGCTCTTACAAAAAATTCCATCTCACTAGATTGTTTCTCGCTATTTTCATCACTTTCTTATTTTGCTAATAAGTCATTGCTGCTCTTACTAGTTGAAGTGTTGCAGTACCTCTTTTAGCAGTCGTATAGCTCTCATCATTTTCCAGCATCTGAATTCGGTGAAGATGTTTCAATTCTTTTCCTCTTATATTGACGCATTATATCTACATTAAAATAGTTAAAAAGTTAGTAAATGATATAAAATTAACTTAATAGGATCAATAGAAAATGAGTAATTATAGTACATTAAACATCAATAATTATATTGTTGTCCTACAACTAATCAATTGATCAACAACTGAACACAGTTGTCTAACAACTGTTGTAATTGTGGAAACAACTTATCTAATCGTCCGACAACTACATGCAGTTGTTGGACCATTTTGTATCTGAAAGATATGCATAATTATTCCTATAAATAACTTCAGTACTTGTTCAGACAACTGTAAAAGTTGTTGGCTGAAACAACTAAATTGGCTAAATCACTAACACAAAATAATTTTTACGGACTAAAAAGTTCTTTTAGTTAATTTTAACTTCAAGCGGAATAAATAAATGCAAAATAACAAAAATAATTATAGATATATGATAATGATTTTCTTCTTTATGAAATCCTAGTTTTGATATTTTGAAATAGAAAAGAGAAGAAATTTACTAGGAAGAAAACACAATAGAAACTATTGAATAATGATTTTAAAATTGAAAAAAATTGAATTTTTTTCAACTTGTCGTTCCTTCGCCATCCCAACGTTTGGTTCTATTCTATAATGAAGAACTCTTCAAAGTCCTTTCAAGTTGTGATTTTATCAAAATTTTAAAAATATTATTTGGAGTCCTTAAGTTTTAAAATTAGTAATTTATCCCTTTTTATTAATGTTAAAAACAAGAAAATAGAGGGGGGGAAGGACCCACTTGTCCCATTTTTTTAATTGAAAACTTAAAGAGGCATTCTTACCTCATTTTCTCAAAGTTACTTCCCGAGGAAATCTTTTTTCAAAAACAAATGTTTCAAAAAGACTCATCATTTGCATACAATCTGTCTAGCAATGTCATCATTAGCTTAATAGTAACAAAAACGTGTAGTACTATATTCTAATAACAACCTTAACTTATGCCCTATAAAACTACCTAACCATTCTAATCCACCTACTTTAACATCTTCTTGGAAGAGAACCATGTGCAAAGCACTTCTCCTTCATATAAGATGAGATCTTCTGTTAGCACCAGTAGTTTCAGTAACATAATCTTCTTCTCTGGAAGTGTTCTGAAGTAGCTGTGTTACAGCAGGAACAATTCTCAAGCCCTCAAGCCTCAACTGACAATGTCAAAAATCCTCTAGGCAAACCGCAACTGTGACAATTTCTACCTTCATCTCTCCAAAATACACTACATCTTGAAGTTGTGATGTGGAAAACAGAGTGCAGTGGTGGTCCTTGAACTAGCACACCCTAATTCAGCTTCAGTTGGGAAAAGGATATACAAGTGATCTATACCTTCACTAGTGGGGCCTTAGTTCCAACTTGTAAGCCTGTACTCCATGGGTGAAATGAGGACATGCCCATCATGAGCTCCATCTCCAAAATGGTCGCCATAGCCAAGTATCTCTATGTCATCATGCAAAAGATTTAAAGAAGTAGCCTTTGCATTCAACACAGCCAGATTCTTGAACATGTAAAACAGATTAACGGGCACATCAGCTACACTTGAACATTCCGACCTGGCCTTTTGACAGTAAGAAGAATCCCAGTGTCGTCTCTGAAAGACTAGGGCAAACCTAGGCTCTTCAAATTGTTGCTGGGTATACTTGAGAGGACGAGGAACCTTGAAGTTGACAATATGCAAGTCACATGGTAAAGAAGCTGCCAGGGGAGAAAAGGATCTAGGGGGTGGCTGTACAGAGATTTCCTCAGATTTCTTGGCAATGAATACATGAAGAGGATAGTTTAGGTGGGCACCAACCAAATGTGATAGAAGAGACGGATTTAGAGGATGAGGACCTGTAGTTTGGTTTGCTTCTGTAACATTAGACTCCACAAGGATATGTAAAACAACATTCATTGCACGGTTATCCATCACTCCTTGGCCTAGACCACGTCCATCATCCCTTACCAATCTCCTGTCAAGCATTATCTCTAACCATCCATCCTTGAGACTTGCAACACCCAAAGACTGCCTAGTGTGGACAGAGAAGCGGTCTCCATGTAGTCCTTGCATAAATGCAAGGGAAGGTATTGGATAATAGTTGCCCTGTGTAGGGATCTTATCATAAGCTTCTCTACGGCTCATCTGGAATCCATTTAGATCAGAATAGAAAATCCTTTTGTTTTCAATATCAGTCTTGTACCTAACTATCAATTCCCTGTCGTTGAGTTCATGACCAAGAAGCTCAACATGATACTCCTTCTCAATAATGTGTTCCTGTATGGTATTGTGACCGTTATATATACGGGTGCTATGGGAAATTGGAGATTTGTCCCATTCTGTCTTTGGGTAAGAATAGACCTCCTGTACCAAATGGCCCTCCGAGATAATCATAATCCCACCAGCTTGTATGATAGGCTGAGCCTCACCCTCCGGTTTGAACAGGTAGGCTCCACCTGTGCTAGAGTACATATCAATTTCTTCACCAATAACATTTTGTCTACCATCACTATGGCTTACTTTCTGCAACAAACCAAACTTGGTACTAAAGGTAAGTGTCAGATGTTCATTCTGGATTGCTGCTTCGTTGCTCTCAAACTTTGAGCAAGTGTATGGTGATGGGCAGGATATATTTCCAGAAGACACTGATATTCTAAGTTGTGCAGGTATTGCCTTCTCACATCCAGCAAATCCATTCGCAACATAATACGTTTGCAATCCCATGGCAGGTACTGAAGCTTTCCAGTACACACGATGTCTTCTAGATAAAGTACTTCTCTTATTATGTGACAACTCTGGAGATATCTGGCTTTTAATACATGTCCAGTTTGAGTCCAAGATTGTTACATCCGGCCTCTCAACAGTGACCATGACAACTTCATTTCTTGTCTGCTCTGATGGATTGAAAAGGACCACTGTCTGAACAGTTCCTTCACGAGCGCTGATGGCTTTAACCACTGGTTGGGCATCATATTTAGATCTCGACTGTGCTGGTTCAAACTGAGAAGGAGGTTGGTCATTTCTATCATGCCGGATCCCTAGTAACACCTCAATAGCCTTAGACATAAAAATTTGAAGGTCTTGCAGAGCCAAGTGCATCCGTGTTCCATAGTCCTGCACCACATGGTCCTTCGCAGTACCAGTGACCCCATCATGATGCTGAAAAAGTGCCAAGTTCCTTCTCGCTGCGGTCAATTTGTAGGAAAATCCAATAGGCAATTTTTCACACTGTATTCTCTGGCAGTAACCTAATAGGAAAGCCATCAACATTTCGGCACTGCGAAGGTTATGCTCCAAAACACGATCAACTGCCTTGAAGAAAGGCCTGGAGACATAATAGCCACTCCAGTAATCCTGTTGCCTGTCAGCATAAGTGAAGAAATCACCTGACAGAGAAGGGAACCCCCCAATCTCACCAGATCCAATCTCATGTGGACGAGAATAGTTTACTCTGTCAGCCTCATCACGTAATGTTCGGAAATAATCATCCAAAGTACCAAAATTAGCCTCTGCATTCAAGCCAGGATTGGAATTGATATAATCAAACAGCATTTGGTAATTCCGAAACTGAGCTTCTGCTTCATCAACACTGACATAACGGAAATCATCACCTAGAGGAACAAGAAGTGTATTTGTTCGATATAGTGTTGATTTCTTTCTATACTGATCCAAAATTTTAAGTGCTCTTTCCTTCACATTTTCCTGGGTGGTCTCCTCGGGATGCTCTCCCCAAGGACATCGTTCATAAGGAAACCCATACATTCGAGCAAAGTCAAACTGACAACAAATTGCAGGCTCAGGTCCACAAGTATGTGGAACATCATAGGAATAAAATGGCATCATATGGACAAAAATATCAGTTCTTTCTTCGGCATCCCAGCTCTGTCGCCACACATATTCCAAATTCTGGTTTAAAGCCAGTTCCTTCTTCAACTCATAATGAGTTCTCTGTATTAGCATGTTCTCGAAACCCATACGCCGCAAAAGATATGCCATAGTTGGTGAATAGCCGAAGGGATCAATGGCCCAAGAATTTTTAGGAATTACACCTATAGTCTCATTCAACCACATATTTCCTTCTGTAATCTGAGCATAAATGCAAAAAATCGAGATCTAGATTAGTGAATATTACAAAATGAAATGAGAAGCAAATAAATATGAGACCAATATGAATTTAGAAGAAAGCAGAATGACCACCAAAAAATGCAAAACAAGGTAGAAAAACACTTCATCTCCAATTCAATAAAAAAGTTGATCCAAATCAAGTTAGATTGGCAAATAATTTAGCAACAATCAAGTGACTAACTAGAGTCAAACAACGAATCTTTTCTTCACTGTTAGTCAAACGACATAAAACCTACAAAAATGAAACTGAAACTGTCATGAATACCATATACCAAACGAATTAAGTTGCCTGTAATAATTGATACGCCATTGGATAATCTAATGGTTAATGATTATAGGAAATTTCCTATAACATATTTTTAGAGAAAAGGATTGGATGAATTTAAAAGTTTTAAGCTGTGACTGTTTCATATGTAAGAGGTATCCTTTTTGATAAATATATAAAGTAAAATATATCAATTTTACATTGGGTATGTTGTTGTCGTTCTTGTATGTAAAGTAAAACCTACCAGTTCATATCCCATTCTAGCCTCTATGAGAATTTCGATATCTCATTAATTTTCTCAAAATGAGCTATTATCTACAAAGTTAAAATATAGCATGTTCACGCTATTCCTTTCAGTATACATCTAATGAGTACTAATTACATGTCAAGTATTCCAGCAATAAGCATCCATACGACAACAATGTTGAGAAAAATTCTAGCATAATATTTAGAGTGACAAAATCACCATAGCACTACCCTAAATTAGAGAAATATCAGTCTCGATTTCAGACACTACTATTCTAATCTGCTGTAAATTACAAATCATAAGCAAGAAGAGCTTAGATATCCTATATTACAACCAAATGGAGAAAATAATCTCTGTTTATTCCGTTTATACAATTCTTACGTGCATGATCTTGCAAATATGTAAAGATTCCAAGACAGTGAATAATAAACAGAAAATTTCTTGTTTACCTGTTCAATAATTGCAAAGTAGTGTGAATTAGCCTGCAGAAAAAGGAAAAATTGAAAGGCCGTAAGTCCACCATTATGGCATAAAATTGCCAAAGCTCCATTTATTCAGAACAAATTTGAATCCTTCAAAAGCAATTACAATTATCCAAACATCTGTATTTGAACGAATTTTCCTTATAATCCTGCCATTACTTTTAAATATTTGACCAAAATTTATGCACCGAAAAAGCTATTTGCGACTTCAATTATAGGAAGAATCATGACTCAAATTTAAACACTTCAGACTTTTTTTTTAATCCGCATTTTCTATTGTTTCAATGCTGTATAACATTAATGGAGGCTTACCTCATCATTCATCACCCAACCACCTCCAACAATTTCTAGCTGTCCATTCCTCACTAGATTGGTAAATGCCTCTTTCTTATCATTGGTTGCATCCCTCCACCATCTCTCCAGATAGGACATCTCTTCCCATATAAATTTCCTCCGGGAATCCTAAAAGGAACAGAATTCAACAACCAATAAGTTATTCAGAAATTTAACATTCATACCATAAAAGCAATGACGACAACTACCACTACTAATATGCCTCAATCTCAAACTAGTCCAGGACTGTTATACTAATTTCAGTAATCATTCTGCTCCATTTGTCCCAGTTTCATTCCAATAATTAATAAAGGGGTTCTCGAACAATAGCATTGTATAAGCACTTACCTAAATCAAGATCAATTAAAGCGATCAGATCAAATTAAAAAATCGTAATTCAATCCAAACGATCTAAATTTATCACATGATGAAACTTAAGACTAAACTTGACACTGAAATTACCTTTGGAAGTGTTTCAACAAGGGTATCTAGGATGTGCTTGGACTGCCTATCATAATACTCCTCAACCGTAAGCTTCCAACCAGGATCATTATGTGAATGTGGGACAACAACTATTTTCAATTTCTCCGAATCCCATTCATTGCCTTTGTAGTTCACGTTCCAACCCTGCTTCCAAGAGCCGCCATCTTCATCCAAAAACTGAATCTTATCGTACAAGTCCTTTGTGGTGATATCAACAACCGCGCCTGACACAGCGTCGCTACCAGGAGATTTCCGGTAAGTGGGCTTCCTGAGTCGATGGAATCTGGTTCGGGCAGCCCGGAAATGGGATGAGAGAAGGGGTTTAGGGACTCCATAGCTGTATACGATGAGAATGAAGATGAAGAGCGAGAAAGAGAGGCCTATGGTGAAGAAATTTGAAAGGAAGAAGTCTCTGAGGGCAGTACGTCTGCGGGATTTACGAGGTTGTCGGGAAGATGATTTGCTGGTGGGGAGGAGTGAATGGGCCCACCCAGTTCCGCCTCGGCGGGAGGAAAAGGCCATGTGAAAGGGCGGCGATGAGCGGTGGAGGACTCAGATCTGCTGAAATTGAGTGATCGGAACTGTATCCCAAGTACTGAGTCCAGTGTGATGAGAACTGAGAAGGAAGACTTGCTCTACTTTTACACCTAAAATTAGGCAGAACTTTGATATTTTCTCAATTCACAATCATCACCTACTAATCTCAATTCAGCTACGCTGCTATGTTTGGATAATTAATATTATTTCCCTTTTCCATTTTATACGTCGTTCTTACGATAAATACATTTAACATCACATAATATCAAAAATTATTTTATTCATATTTATGTCATCCTAACTTAGCTTAATATTTGTTAGTTTACAAAGTTAATAATATTTTATTTATTAAAATAGTAAAGTTAGATATATCAAATATAAAACAATGTTACATTACACCTTGTTTGGATGGTTGTTGAATGTTATATTGTTAATTTAAATATAGTATGTTTTTTTATTAAATCGTATCGTTTAAATTCATTATTCGATAACGATGAAAAGATTCATAAAATGACCGATTTGGTGTGATCGTATCGTTACCTTAATATTTTCTCCTTATTTTATCTTTATTCATTATTTAATAATCATATTACATTTTTTATCCAACATTTCCATAGCAATTATAACTCGTACCTTATTTTTCTTATAGATTTATTATTCAAATTATCGATATGTGACACTATAATGATGGAGATGATACAATATATTCAATTATTGCATTCATTAAAACAATATATTATGAAACAATACGTAACAACCTTCTTTGGGGTGGGCTAATGGTTTGACTTGGGACTTCTATGTTGGAGGTCTCAAGTCTAAAACACATTGTCAGTGAAAGTAAGGGGTTTGTCTTTTGGGCCAAGCTTGTCACAACGGACTTGCTTAGTGTGGGTTACCTCTACTATGTGATTTGCAAGTTATTGCAAGCTCGTCACACAGGATTTGACCAGTGTGGGTTAGCTCTTCTGTGTAATTTCGAGCTATTACAAGCCTGATGTCTAAAGCGGATTGTATCTCTTATGTAATTTGTGCGCTATTGTATAAAAGTATAGGTTTTACCCGAAAAATAATATTATTACCATTCAAACAAAGTGCTACTATATGCATATTTCATTAGTTATAAAAAGTGTGTAAGAAAAAAGGAAAGATAAATTTATTTCAATAATGGTTATTAAAAAATGTAAAAAACGAAGAGAAAGATATTTAGTTATTTCTTTAACAACTCTATCCATTTATTATTTCTTTAATCAAATATCGCATTATTATTAATGATATAAAGTTAGATCTCTCCAACCAAAAATCATAATACTCTCTTCGTTTTAAAAAGAATATCTCTATTTGCTTTTTAGTTTGTTTAAAAAAGAATGATCTTTTTTCTTTTTGCAACACTTTAACTTTAATTTTTCACGTGACATGTTTAAGACCACAAGATTAAGAATATTTTGATATATTTGACATAACTTTAATTTAGAACCACAAGATTAAAGTCTTATTTCATTTCTTAAACTTTATTTCAAGTCAAACTAGATTATTTTTTTTTAAACGGAAAAATTATTATTTTATACAAATTATTTAATGAGACTATTTGTCTTTATACTTCTAATGGACACACCCAAAAAATAAAAAAAAGGTTTACTGGATTAATAAATAAATAAACTTTAAAGAAGGTATAGAAGGGATGTGCATAAGAAGTTGATTTAATTTAAAAGGCATTTTTAGCAGTGAAAACCATTTAAATATCAACCCTTCTCTCTCTCTCTCCAGCTTCGACGCGAAGAAGCCATTCTCCTCTCTATCGTGTTTGCATCCAGAATTTCTGTTACAGGTAAAACAATCCCCTTTTCCCCTTCATTTGCTTACAATTAAGATCTGTATTTGAGCATTATTTTTGCATTCGCTTTATTCGGTTTGGGTCGACCCGGTTTAAGATCCACGCGGAAATCCCAGATCTAGTTTGGCATGTATCTTTTTGATTTGTTTTGATATCCTCAATGGATGTAATTTTGCCCATATGTATCGGTTTTAGCTAATACCGTTCTGTTTAATGTGTCTGATCTTCGGCGATCCGCGAATTGGTTGTTTATTACCCGGAAATCCTAATCTGAATTGGGGGAAAGCGGCTTAGAATCGGATCAGTTTCGCTTCAATATTATATTAAGGTATGCCGGAGAAATGAATAGAAGTAGGAAATAGAAGATGAAAGATTGTTGCTTTTTATAAGACAATAGTGCAAATCGTTCTTAACTGGGGTTAAACTGTCTTAGAACCTCGTGTGTTAGGAGTAAAGAATTCTGAGGTAGACACATCTTATTGAGCATGGAGAAGTATAAGGAATCTCAGTTTTGCTCTTGGGAGTTGCTTGTTTCCCCTCCCCAAGTGTTTTATGGTATCTTTGTGTTAATTGATCGACTGTTTATGTATCTTTGTCTTTATGGTATCTTTGTGTTAATTGATTGACTGTTTATGTATCTTTGACTTATGTCGTAAACTATAGAGTAGAGGTCTAGTAAGTACTGTAAGATTAGATGCTCATGTAGCAATTGTTTTTTGCTGAGGGCTTGAGTATTTATTAGGGAATATATGTGGAAGCTTATAACTTGTTGGACTTTTGCATCTTCTGCAAAAACGGTTTTCTTTAAATGTTACCAATAGGATCAATTTCTCTGCCATATTATTGTACACAAACAAGAGAATCTATTTCTTCTCTTGGCTTAGTGTGTGAAGCTATTGAAATACTACCCAAAGAGATCTAGCAGAACAGATAAAAATGTGTCTATTTAGTTTTCTACAATTGATGAAAGCATAGGTAGATTTGTAGTCTAGTTATGTGCCATGAAGGAAACCTTCTATAATCTGCTATTTATATCTATGAAAACCCTTTCTTATTTCATGACTCATGCTTATATAATAATATAAACCTTTATTGGAAGTCATCTCTAAAAAATTGTATCATTGTTATCCACTCTGTATAGTAGTCAATTTAGGAGAATTACTTATGTTGGAAAACATATATTATATTATATTCAGGAGTATCCTGATGAATTTAGCTGATATTTCACAATAACATTATCTTTGATTGAATCGATGATCATTCTAGTATTTTCATCTCAATGGAGTACCTTTGCAGTTAATAGCAGTCTCGTCTGCTGCGCAAGGACATTGGAACACTTACGAGTATTATGTTAAAAAAAGAGTGCAGAAGCCAACCCTAATATTTGTTACTAAAACTAGGAATCCTGATCTGGGCATCTTAACTAATTATTGGTGAGAGCAACAAGTAGAATACTGGGGTAGAGGAGAGGATTTGGATTTGCACTTTTGGGCCCATAGACTATCTACTCATTAGTTAGTTTTAGTTATCAAGTACTTTGGTGTGTACTTTGTTGCCTTAAAAATCTCTTTCGACCATCTTAAAAGGGTTTATGAATTAAGCTGCATTCTTTTCCTGTAGTAATTTCCCTATCATGTATAGATATATTGGATCAATTGAATGTTGAATATGAGTTATATGTTAGCTAATCCATATTGTGTTTAGATTCTTTGCCTCCTCAAATCAACTCCTATTGCTTTTTAGTGACTTTTGTCCTATTTAATCCTTCCCCTTCTCCTTTTGCAAATATAACATGTTCAGTAATAAACCATTTGTCTTTTCTTCATTATGCCTGCATTTATGATAAAGGGGAAGGTTTCTACTTTATCTTTCTCTCTGGTGTATTGAAACAAACAAGCTCAAAACCATGACACGAGAAGCTCATAATATTATTTTCTCTAAAAAAATTGTATTTGCAAAGATTAATTCACCTGAAGGCACTTATGTTATTACTTTGGCTTATTTACAATATATACATTTTTTTTAGTTTGTTTAGTTGTTTGAGTTGCATTTCTGTTCTTTAGGCTTTTGAACTGATTTTGGAAGAAGAGTCTCTCTTCTTTTCTAACCAAATAGGGGGTGGGGAATAGGTACTCTCTTCAATGTTTTATCTTTTTAACTGACATCTATACTAACATTGGATATGAGCATAAATGCAGTAGCTGTGAGATATCAGTAGCGGCAACAGAAAATGCCAGCCCAGAAGATTGAAACTGGTCACAATGACACAGTTCACGATGTTACTATGGACTATTATGGAAAACGTGTGGCTACAGCATCTTCTGATACCACCATAAAAATAACTGGTGTTAGCAACAATGCTGCTTCGCAACACCTTGCTACGTTGAGTGGCCATACGGGCCCTGTTTGGCAGGCTGGCTGGGCTCACCCCAAATTTGGCTCAATCCTTGCGTCCTGTTCCTATGATGGTAAGGTAATAATCTGGAAGGAAGGCAATCAGAATGAGTGGGCACAAGCTCATGTTTTTAGCGAGCACAAATCATCGGTTAATTCCATCTCCTGGGCTCCTCATGAACTTGGGCTTTGCTTGGCTTGTGGTTCTTCTGATGGTAATATTTCAGTGCACACCGCCAGGTCAGATGGTGGTTGGGACACTACAAGAATAGACCAAGCTCATCCTGTTGGGGTAACATCAGTTTCATGGGCGCCTTCAATGGCTCCTGGTGCTTTAGTTGGTGGAGGTGTGCTTGAACCTGTTCAAAAGCTGGCATCTGGTGGATGTGATAACACTGTTAAAGTTTGGAAGCTGTATAATGGCGTTTGGAAGATGGATTGCTTCCCTGCACTTCAGATGCACACTAACTGGGTGAGAGATGTAGCTTGGGCACCAAACTTGGGACTTCCAAAGTCAACAATTGCTAGTGCTTCAGAGGATGGTACGGTTGTCATATGGACTGTGGGAAAGGAGGGAGATCAGTGGGAGGGCAAGGTTCTAAAAGACTTCAAATCTCCTGTTTGGAGAGTCTCATGGTCTCTTACCGGAAATTTGTTGGCAGTTGCAGCTGGGGATAACAATGTCACTTTGTGGAAAGAAGCGGTTGATGGGGAGTGGCAACAGGCCTCCACTGTTGACCAATAGAGCTGGAACTTGGGAAGTAATAGAATTCAAGTTTTTGTGTTCTCTTTCTACCATTCAGACCTTTTTCCTAGCTGAGGCCTGAGTGAGAGTTAGCCCTTTAATTAAGGACTGTTTACTTTGATTTGATTCTTCTCGTTTTACGCAGTATGCATTCAATTTCACTTAAGCTGTAGACCTTTTTCTTTCTGCCTGTTTTGTGTATGCCTTTTTATGTTGAATTTTCAATATACTTGGTGATTAAATGTGTCAGGTTTTATTATATGACCACTTTTTGACTATGCCATGGAATTGTCATTTCCTCTCTCTCCATAATTTATATTGTTTGGGGGGAAATATGGAATTTATAGCCATCGAAAAAATTTGAACCAAGTAAATCTTACGTATTCGTATAACATATTTTTACCTGCTCCAGCTTGAATTTAGATAATGATATGTAACTCATCTTGATCTAAATAAACTTCTCTATTAAGGTGACTGTTGATATTAAATGCGAACTTCTTTTTTCTAAATTAATATTATTTAAAAGGGATGTTAATATAGTAAAAACTTCTGTGTATAACAATCTCGCTTGTTAAGAGAATTTTTATCTATCAGGGTTTGTTTGGTGCGAGGGGTAAGAAATAATAATTTTAAGGGAAAATGTAAGATTATTTTATCCCATGTCGAATTGAAGGTATTAGGTAGTCATTGAATTAGTTATCCCACCATTTTATTATAATAAGTGGCACTTATAAGTAGAGTAGTTGATAGTCCGTTTGGAAATGATTTGAATTGAAATTTTATTTAAATATGTGATTTGATTTCCCCCTCATAAACATGAAGAAAATATAGGGTTTGTGAAAAACTATTAAAATTTCTTTAGCTTTTGTTCTATTTTATCAAATCAGAAAATCATGACCCATAAACAAGGTATTAAAATGTCGCGAATCAATTCATAAATCACATATATCATGTTTATTCATAAATAAATATTTTAAATTAGCAGACTTTTACATTTTTACTTAATTAGCAGGCTTTTACATTTTTAAATACTAATACTTTTTAGATCCATTGAATCAATAAATTAAAAATACTACTAATAAAGTAGCTTTTTTGATATAATCCTCTCACGTGTTGCCATTCATGGCGAGTATGATTTTTTTTTTTGCAAAATTTAAATTATGAATTTTATCTTTTATAAAAAGTATATATATTTGAGTTAAGTTTTACATTTAAAAATGAAAAAGTGGACAAAAGTTCCTCTAATTTATAGTCGGATTTTCAAAGTACACTCATATTTTATGAGATCTTATTATCCTCTAAATTTTATAAAACTAAAATTATTACCTCTCTAAATGCTTATCTAACAAAGTGAGTTATTTCACTCACTCTCTCTGAGTGAGCAGCCAAAACAATATTAAAATTTTATTTTAAATATATCATTTCATAAATATATGTATTTTTAATTATTATTTTAAAAAGAGAAATGGCCAAAAGCCCTCCCAATCTATAGCTGGATTCCCAACTACACACTCATTCTTTACGGGGGTCCTATCACCCCCCTGAATTTTATAAAACTGAAATAGTTACACCCTTGAAAAGCCACAATCACATCTATATTGATCTATGAATTTCACGCGTTCGATACGTGGAAATTTAATTGTTTTTTTTGTTTTTTTTCAATTTTCTTATAATTCCTTTCCCTTTTTCCTATACTCTTCCAATTTCTTCAAATCCTAAAGCAATTTCTTTCCCAATTCCTTCAAATTTCTAAAGTAACTTCACCATTACTTTAAACACCAAAGTCCATCAAAATTGGATTATGAGGAACAAGAGAGAGATGAAACGAGGTGCGAGAGGTTTTTGTTGGTGTTTTGAGTTTCGCCGAAGGCCATGACTGGCGTTTCGCCGGAGGCAGCAGTGGCGTTTCGTCGGAGGCAACGACAATGGTGACGTTTCGTCGAAGGAAGCAACAATGGTGACTTTTCACTGGTAGCAGTGGAGAGAGGAAAACTAAAAAAAGTGAGGGGAGCGAAACAGAGAGGAAGAACAAGTGCAAATTCTCTCCGAAAAAATGAGGAAGAAACTTGTAATTGGTTGCTTGAAATTTGAGATTGATAATTAAAGGATCTTTTAAATAATAAAAAACTTATTTGAGAGTTCAATTGGGTTTGATGTAAACCTAAATTGATTATTTTTTTTTTCAAATATGATCCAAATCCCATTTTTAGGTGATATAAATTGATCCATTTTACTTTTAATTGATTTGAATGATTTATAAAATTTCTTACATGAGATTTTAAAAGCTTGTGTGAAATCAACCATGGTGAATCCGGTGAAGATGGTGGTGGTAATGATGGTTTAGATATGGTGAATGGTGGAGGAATTTGATCTTTATTGCTATGGAGAAGAAGACAATAAATAAATTTAAAAAATAACCATATATTCTTAAAAATAGATATAAAAAATAAAGTTTTAATATTAAAATTTTGTCCTGACTCTCTCAAAGAGAGTGAGATACACTCACTTTGCCAGCTAAGCGTTCAGGGAGGTAATAATTTCAATTTTATTAAATTCAGGGATAATAGGACCCCCGTAAAGTATTAGTGAGAATCCGGCTATAGATTTGGGGGGCTTTTGGCCATTTTCTCTTTTAAAAAGTATATATTTCTTTCTTCACCATGGTAGCATATGTCAAATATCTCCACCTCTTATCGTCCCGAAATTGCTGTGCCACTATCACCATCTCCACCGAATTCATTATTATAAATTTTTAACAACTCTCATGTAAAAATTTTGAAAAAAAAATTAAATCCATCATCTCCAATCACCAAAAAAATTATTTGAATCAAATTTGAAAAATTAATCTGGGTTCAACTGCAGTTGAATCCTTACAAAAGGAAAAAATAGTTTCTACTTTTAGTTTCTAATCCCTCGTGTGTGTTTTAGTTTGTTTTCTAGATTCTCCGACAAGCAATTACCTTCTCTTGGTTATAAAAAACTCTGTCATATAGACTTATTGTGATAATACCCATGAACATTCATCAGTCTGTTCACCCGATTTAACTTATTCTTTTTTTCCTTTAGTGATAGCTGAAATTAGACTCATATTGATCTTGCTAGTGGTGTCAGTGTTGAAATGACAGGGAGCTCTTTGAGTAGGTGGAGGAGCTAATGGTGAAGGAGAAATAACAAAGACACTGGTAGAGATAGTCGTGACAACAAAATTCTCAAACTATGCCGGCCCTCTGGAGAAGACAAAATAAAGAGATCCCCAATTTGACCTCCAATATTTTTCTCCAAATTAATTAAAGTTTTCAGAAGAAAGACAAAAAAATCTTTTTAAAAGAAGATCAATATGTGAAATACACGTGTCAAGCGCGCGTGTTTTAGCAAAAGACAAATTTGGTTATGACGTTTTAAGATGCTACTTATTTTATTTTAAAATATTTCAGAAAGAAATAGAATTTCTATAAAGTATGAGTGTGTAGTTGAAAATCCGTCTATAGATTAAAAGGGTTTTTGACCATTTTTCTCTTTTAATAAAAATAAAAATCCTACGTTTTGAAGAATTTGAAATTGAAATTGAAATTTTGTAGATCCTAAATTCTAAATACTTTTTTCTCCTCATTTTAAATTTATGAAAAAAGAAAGAAAAACAGGCTTGAAATGTTTTCTTAAATTTAAGGGAAAACGCACAAGTTCCCCCTCAATCTATGCCCGAAATCTCAGAGACACACTTATACTATACTAAGATCCTATTACCCCCTGAACTTATTTATAAGTAATTTTTTACCCCTTTTCGACCTATGTGGCACTAGCTTGAAAAAAAAGTTAACCGGAATTGGGCCCACAAGTTAGTGCCACGTAGGCCGAAAAGGGATAGAAAAATACTTATAAAATAAGTTCAGGGGGGTAATAGGACCTTAGTATAGTATAAGTGTGTCTGTGGAATTTCGGGCATAAGTTGAGGGGGTACTTGTGCATTATCCCTAAATTTAAAATGCAAGTTGAGATTAAATTTCAGGGAAAATTGTATATAATGACAAACTAATAAATCAAATTAAATGCTATAACTATACTTTGATTTAATTGTGTCCTGTAGCAAACTGTTTGCCAATCATCTCCCTCCCTCAAACTTTCGCTCGCCACTCTCCATCTATCGCTCGCTCCTTCTCACTTTTATATAAACACAAGTGTATAAAATGCGTTTTGTTTGTATAAAGCGAGAAAAAAATTATATATATGCATATATTTTCGTTCCCCTCTCCCAGATCTCGCTCGCCACCCTCGCCTCTATCGTTTATACAAATAGAGAAGAAATGTATAAATTGCATTTCTGTTTGTATAAAGTGAGAGAAAATTGTATATACATTTGCAAATACATATATCTTCGTGCTATACACTTATAATTATACAATACAAATGTTCCCCTGTCCAATTTTCGTTTGTCTCTCTTTCTCGTTTTATACATACACAAATTATACAATTGATTTGTATACAACTGCTTTCTTTTGTATATGTATATCGAATTATACAACTGGTTTCTTTGTATATGTATAGTGAATTATACATATTTATGTTTGGAAAAATTAAATAAATTGATACATTTTAATAAATAATTACTGATTTTAGCAATACTTTTTATTTATTACCATTTATAGCAATACTATGTTAAATCTGCAATATGTATTAAAAGTGAATTATATATGCAATATATTTGAATTATATATGAATTATAATTGTTTTTTAAAATATATTATGTTTGTTTGGTAAAAACTTGACACATTGTATTAAAAGTGTATTAAAATGTGATAAATTATTATCAATCATTAAAATTTGAATTATATGTGAATAAAAAATTGTTCTTTGTAATATGAATTAAACTTGTATTATAAATGAATTAAAAGTGATCAAGAAATATTATTGCTATAAATGGTAAATAGTTTTTTTATTATAATATATTTATGTAAGTTTCCCTTTATGTTTGCTATGGAGTGCAATTATGCAAATTTTGCTATAACATATAAATATAAATTTTGTATTTGCTATATGTGAAAGTTGACCTAAATTTAATCATATTTTAAAATAAACTTATTCCGTTCATTTTTATTTGAATAAAAATAACTGATTTAAGTAAAATTATATATAGAGTATATTTATCTTTTAAATCTACTATGGACAAATAAAGTAGATGGAGGGAGTAGTAAAAAATTATTTGGGAAAAGTGAAATGAATAGTTAAATTTGGGGGCATAAAATGAAGAATGAGTTAAATGTAATTTCATGGTGCCCGCCAATTTCATCTATTTCCCTCTCTCTTTCTTCAAAGCTTCAGCGGTTTATCTCGAATTTTCCGTAGGGTTCTTCTCCGATCGCTTTCAACTTTCGATAACAGAGAAACCTAGCAATGTCATCGTCAATCCATACTGAAGATTCTCAATGGAAAAACCCTAGCATTTATAGCCGCAAGGACAAATCGCTCGGTCTTCTTTGCTCCAAGTAATCTCTCTTCTTTTCTTTTCTTTTGCATTTGTGTTTTATGCCTGAGATTTATAGGTCCTAAGCGTTATCTACGCCACTATTCGATCTTAGAACGAGTTGTTTATGTGAAATACGTAGTAAGTATACTAGTCGTGTTAGTGTAAGTGATTGATTGATGAGAAAATGTTGATGCTCGGGGAATTTTAGGGTTTTGAAATAATTTTGACTTTAAGATTCTGATTAAGGGTGAGGAATTAAATAAATTCTATATGGAAACTAAAGAAAAATCCTTAAGAAGAACAAACAGATCCAAGATTTGAATTTATGGGTTGCCATAGCAGTTTCAAGTTGATATATCATATTAATTGAGTTCAATGTTAATAAATATTTAGTGAATATACATAGTATTCTTGAAACTTTATACATTTATACTCCCTCTATTCCAAAATAAGTGTTGTTTTAAACTTTTTATTTTGTTTCCAAATAAGTGGTACATTAGGATTTCTAAAAGGAATTGATCTTATTCTTCCATGTTTTAGGATTTTAAGAAGGAATTGATATTGTTCTTCCAAAATTACCCTTCTTTACTAGTTTTACACTACCCTTTGGGTGCGCACTGCGCATACGGTAAAACCCTCGCTCCTATGTAGTAGCTCGTATATCACATAGGAGAGGTAACTCACACTAGACAAGCTCGGTGCGACGAGCTCAACCCAGAAGCAAACCCCTTGCTTTCGCTGGTAAGGGGTTTCAAACTTGAGACCTCCAATATGGAAGTCCCAAGCCCAAACCACTGGGCCACCCCGAAGGGTTACACCATTAAAGAATCATTTCTTTCTTCAAGGCAGGCATTTAATTAGGGGTAAGTTTCTACTTATTTTGGAACTGAGGGAGTATACCAGAAGTTACCGGGATTCCCGTGAACCCACACACAACATGGATCTGCCTTGGGGTCGAGAGTGCGAGTGCTTATAGTTCGATTGAATTCAATTGAACGAACTCAAGTCATAGTCTCATAGACATTAGTTTCGTGTACTCCCAACTCAAAAACACTCTATAAGGAATTAAACAAAACCAAGAGAAAGTTTAATAGATATCATCACGACAATCAAAGAAAAATGCTCGGATTGGGAATGAAGGGTTTGATCATCTCTTCTTTTTCTCTTCTTTCTTCATCTCCTCTCTTTGTGAGCTTCCTCAAGTGGTTCTCTTTAACTTGGAGCCATAAATATGTCCATAACCTCCTTGGAGTCACTTTCTATCGGAACCTTCATGTTTATAGAATGCAAGGAAGACCTTTTTCATAGCGACTTAGGGACTTCTGGCTGGCTTAATTTGTTGGAGAGACACATTGGTGGTTTTCTAGCTCAGCAGCTCTGAGCAACTTTTTGCAAATCTTTAGTAAATTGAGCATATCTCTTTGTAGGAGTTTTATCATGTCTCAGGTCTCAGCTCGTTGGAAAATTTTGAATATTAGTTGTTGAAGGTGAGAGATTTTTTATCTGGTATATTGATTGTATGTTCTTTGTCAATTTTTTTTTGTTTCCTTCATCTACAAAATTAGGTAGAAATGTGTGGAGGAAGCTGATGATATACCTTAAAAACATAAAAACCCAAGTAAAAAATCTGTATTTTTTCACTATAAATCAGCGTATCATCTCTATCATTACTTTCTTGACCTGATAAATTTTGTACTATTCAGTTTCTTGAAGCTATGTGATCGGGAAGGGGTGGACTCCACCATTGGTTTGGACAATGCTGCAGATCAATTAGGTCTTTGCCCTGTCTTCTCATCTACAAGTCCTCATTTTGTCTTCCCAACCGTGTCAACACCAATACACAGATTTCTTTTTGAATATTATCACACAGAATCTCTTTGTGGATGTAGGTGTCGAGAGGCGTCGCATTTATGATATTGTCAATATTTTGGAAAGCGTTGGGGTAATTCTTTATCTTTTCATCTTTGGATCTTCCTCTCATAATCTTTATATGATTGAATGACTAAGGCAATTTATTTCAGGTTTTGTCAAGAAAAGCTAAGAATCAGTATAGATGGAATGGGTGTAGTGCAATTTTTAAGGCTGTAGATTTGCTTAAGGTAGTTGATATGCATTTTTCCTTGTCTCATATGGACATGTCCTGTGAATTTGATATTATTTGCTTATTTTGTAGAAAGAAGGACTAAAAGATCTGTCCACTGTCTCCTCCACTTGCCACAATGTTTCAAATGTATGTACACCATGTTCTTTATTTGTCCACCCTTCACCACAATGAGCCATCTATATAGGGTGATTTGGAGTGGGACTGTAATAGTTCAAATGTGGATATTCTCCCATTAGTTCACTCAGTTAGTTACTTTGGTTTGCTCTGCGATTGCACCTTCTTCTACTAGGTCATAGCTTGTAACAATTCAGATGTTAAGGAAAAAGGAGAAGGCAAGACTGCTGGATCACATAAAATTGGTAAGGTCTTCTCTGTAGGTGTGATGTTTTTTTTTTTTTAATTGATCCTTTTTCCCAGATGAGGGAACATTATTCTGATATTCTAAAGAACTGCTGGATGTCATATATTACATTCACTATTTAGTGAGACTAACTTGAGGTCTGATTATGTAGACAACCGGAAGGAGAAGTCTTTGATGATTCTTGCACAAAATTTTGTAAAGCTTTTCCACTGTTCTGATGTAAGTGGAGCTGTACAGTTTTTCTGACTAGTTTTCAACTGTTTGCAAGCTAATGCCTTGTCTTCTGTAGGTTGACTTGATATCTCTTGACAAGGCTGCATCAGCTTTGCTTGGTGATGTCCACGATCCGATGGCTATGAAGAGTAATTCATGTTCATAATATGTTGTTATGTTTAACTTATGATTGAAAATTTGACAGAAAACTTGTTATCTTTCATAAATATGTTGCAGCAAAGACCAGACGCTTGTATGATATTGCAAATGTTTTTGTGTCCATGAATCTCATTGAGAAGGTTGGTTATATAGTTTGAATGATCAGTAACTGCGTATTCTCAAAATAATGAAATAGAGGATTATTTCTTCTGATCTTTGCAATATATATGTAGATACGCAGCCCAGATAATGGAAAACCAGTGTTTAGGTGGATAGCCTGGAAAGAAAATCTGAGGAGTGGGTCCCTTGCATCTGCTAAATCAGATGATTCAACAAGGAGAACTTTTGGGGCAGAGATCACGAATACAACTCCCAAACGATACAGGGATGATTCTTCATCTGATGTAATGTCAAATGGGCAGGTAAAAAGGTTGAAAGTTGCAAAAGATGATGAATTGAAAGATAAAAAGCAGGAGATATCAACAGAGCAGCTTAATGAACGTGGTACAAAGGATTTTGTATTTGGTCCTTTTGGTCCATCAAGTCTGCCTAGATCAGGAATTTCTGGAAAAGAAAATTTGAAACAGATTCAGAACTGGGAGGATCTTGCATCTAAATATCACCCGCAGTATCAAAATAAGGGTAATTTCTGAATCTCATTTGAATAAGTTGAATACCTTTTATTCTACCATTCCAAGTGCGGTAGGGAGGAGGGGATGGCACCTTTCTTGGGCTATATTCTCATATATGTTGGTCGAGAAGTCTACTCATTTCACAGGCTCCTCATATTAAGGCAGGATCAGACGTTTGAACCTTTTTCTATTCCCCTCTCCCTACTCCTCATGGACAAAAGAAAAAGAATGAAAAAAGATATTTGTATACATTTTTGTGGTCGTTATTTCCTTTCTATGCTGCTCTGATTACACTTCTTTTGAGCCTAGGGTCTATCGGCTATAGCATGCCTTTGAAAAGGTGAATCAGCTCTGATTAACTGTTCTGCCATTTTAAGAGTTACCCATGATAGACTACATCTCTTGAATGGAAGTACAAGTTTATCCAATTTCTAGCACCCAATTCAGCTACTGTTAAGAGTAAAAATTGTTTTTCTGTTCATGTGAATGTATGTTTATATCCCATGTAATTTATTACATTAATGAGGAGGTTGAAATATTTCCATTTGCCAAATGTTACAGCTGCAAATGAGCTTTTTGCTCATTATGTTGAGGCATGGGAGTCGTGGCAGGTTGAAGCTGCCAATGAGCTGCACAAACAACATGAACATTAATGTCATCTTGGATCTTTTTTTATTTCAGATGGTAGCAAACACATTCAACAAGGACATCTCTGATGCTGTTACTCTCACTTGAGAGATGGCGGTAATTGGTTGAATATCTCCTGGATACATGTCAGTTAAGTGTGCGGCGTATTTATCAGTTTGTGATATCCAAGCCCTTTAGTAATATTCCGTGCCATTGTAGTTCCCAGTTTTATCAGATGAGTTTCGTCCACAGGTCCATGGGAGACGATCAATCTCTCCTACATGCTTAAATTTTTGTGTATGAGCTTACTAGGGTTTTAAATGGCAAATATCTGCTACCATTGATGGTTGTATCTGTGTTCCGGTTCCTTCACTCCTATTAAACCTCTTGAGGTGATCCCAAACTGAACTTTAAATTTATTGAGCTAAATTAATCGCGTTGTAAATATTATGCAGACATCTTACATCTTTGCTTGTCATCTCACTGTGGGGGAATGTAAATTAGAAATTGAAATATCGTTGCATTTCATTGTGCAATCATGATATATATTATTTTAAGCTTGGATCTGACGAGTCTTATTCCTCTAAATGAGCCTAATCCCACACGCACATTTTGCAGAATGGGTAGGTATACTTTTGAAGTTCAATTGCTTACTACCACTAGTGAGTTTGACTAACTCAAGCCTATATGGAAGCTTCATCAAGGGTTCTCGTTTAACTAGGAGCCATAAAATATGTCCATTAACTCTTGAGTCACTTTCTATCGGAACCTTCATGTTATAGAATTGCAAGAAGACCTTTCATAGCCGACTTAGGGACTTCTGGCTGGCTTAATTTTGTTTGGAGAGCACATTGGTGGTTTCTAGCTCAGCAACTCTGAGCAACTTTTGCAAATCTTTAAGTAAATTGAGCATATCTCTTTGTAGCAGTTTTAAATCAGTCTCAGGTCCTCACTTCTTGGAAAATTTTGAATATACGTTGTTGAAGGGGAGATTTTTATTGGTATATTGATTGTATGTTCTTTGTTCATTTTTTTTTGTTTCCTTCATCTACAAAATTAGGTAGATGTGTGGAGGAAGCTGATGATGATTACCTTAAAAACATAAAACCCAGAGTAAAAACTACTGTATTTTTTCACTATAAATCAGCGGATCATCCTTTCATACTACTTCTTACCTAGTAAATTTTGCTACTATTCAGTTTTCTTGAAGCTATGTTGGATCGGGAAGGGTTTGGACTCACCATTGTTTGGACAATGCTGCAGATAATTAGTTCTTTGCCCTGTTTCTTCATCTAGCAATCTATTTTGTACTTCCCAACCGTGTCAACACCACAACACAGTTTCTTTTGAATATATCACAGAATCTCTGTTGTGGATGTACGGGTCGATAGCGCGCGCATTATGATATTGTCAATTTTGTGTGGAAAGCGTTGGCGGGGTAATTCTTTATCTGTATTCTTTGGATCTTCTCTCTAATTTTAGATGACTTGAATGACTAAGGCAATTTATTCAGGTTTTGTCAAAAAGCTAAAGTCAGTATAGATGGAAATGGGTGTAGTGCAATTTTAAGGCTGAGATTGGCTTAGGTAGTTGATATGATTTTCCTTGTCTCATATGTGACTAATGTTCTGTGAATTTGAATATTTGCTTATTTGTAGAAAGAAGGACTAAAGATCTGTCACTGTCTCTCAACTCTGCCAACAATGTTTCAAATTGTATGTTACACATGTTCTTTGATTTTTCCACCTCACCACAATGAGCCATCTATATTAGTCTATCGCTCGCTCCTTCTCACTTTTATATAAACACAAGTGTATAAAATGCGTTTTGTTTGTATAAAGCGAGAAAAAATTATATATATGCATATATTTTCGTTCCCCTCTCCCAGATCTCGCTCGCCACCCTCGCCTCTATCGTTTATACAAATAGAGAAGAAAATGTATAAATTGCATTTCTGTTTGTATAAAGTGAGAGAAAATTGTATATACATTTGCAAATACATATATCTTCGTGCTATACACTTATAATTATACAATACAAATGTTCCCCTGTCCAATTTTCGTTTGTCTCTCTTTCTCGTTTATACATACACAAATTATACAATTGATTTGTATACAACTGCTTTCTTTTGTATATGTATATCGAATTATACAACTGGTTTCTTTGTATATGTATAGTGAATTATACATATTTATGTTTGGAAAAATTAAATAAATTGATACATTTTAATAAATAATTACTGATTTTAGCAATACTTTTTTTTATTACCATTTATAGCAATACTATGTTAAATCTGCAATATGTATTAAAAGTGAATTATATATGCAATATATTTGAATTTATATGAATTATAATTGTTTTTTAAAATATATTATGTTTGTTTGGTAAAAACTTGACACATTGTATTAAAAGTGTATTAAAATGTGATAAATTATTATCAATCATTAAAATTTGAATTATATGTGAATAAAAAATTGTTCTTTGTAATATGAATTAAACTTGTATTATAAATGAATTAAAAGTGATCAAGAAATATTATTGCTATAAATGGTAAATAGTTTTTTTATTATAATATATTTATGTAAGTTTCCCTTTATGTTTGCTATGGAGTGCAATTATGCAAATTTTGCTATAACATATAAATATAAATTTTGTATTTGCTATATGTGAAAGTTGACCTAAATTTAATCATATTTTAAAATAAACTTATTCCGTTCATTTTTATTTGAATAAAAATAACTGATTTAAGTAAAATTATATATAGAGTATATTTATCTTTTAAATCTACTATGGACAAATAAAGTAGATGGAGGGAGTAGTAAAAAATTATTTGGGAAAAGTGAAATGAATAGTTAAATTTGGGGCATAAAATGAAGAATGGTTAAATGTAATTTCATGGTGCCCGCCAATTTCATCTATTTCCCTCTCTCTTTCTTCAAAGCTTCAGCGGTTTATCTCGAATTTTCCGTAGGGTTCTTCTCCGATCGCTTTCAACTTTCGATAACAGAGAAACCTAGCAATGTCATCGTCAATCCATACTGAAGATTCTCAATGGAAAAACCCTAGCATTTATAGCCGCAAGGACAAATCGCTCGGTCTTCTTTGCTCCAAGTAATCTCTCTTCTTTTCTTTTCTTTTGCATTTGTGTTTTATGCCTGAGATTCATAGGTCCTAAGCGTTATCTACGCCACTATTCGATCTTAGAACGAGTTGTTTATGTGAAATACGTAGTAAGTATACTAGTCGTGTTAGTGTAAGTGATTGATTGATGAGAAAATGTTGATGCTCGGGGAATTTTAGGGTTTTGAAATAATTTTGACTTTAAGATTCTGATTAAGGGTGAGGAATTAAATAAATTCTATATGGAAACTAAAGAAAAATCCTTAAGAAGAACAAACAGATCCAAGATTTGAATTTATGGGTTGCCATAGCAGTTTCAAGTTGATATATCATATTAATTGAGTTCAATGTTAATAAATATTTAGTGAATATACATAGTATTCTTGAAACTTATACATTTATACTCCCTCTATTCCAAAATAAGTGTTGTTTTAAACTTTTTATTTTGTTTCCAAATAAGTGGTGCATTAGGATTTCTAAAAGGAATTGATCTTATTCTTCCATGATTTAGGATTTTAAGAAGGAATTGATATTGTTCTTCCAAAATTACCCTTCTTTAGTAGTTTTACACTACCCTTTGGGTGCGCACTGCGCACACGGTAAAGCCCCGCTCCTATGCATTAGCTCGTAATCACATAGGAGGTAACTCACACTAGACAAGCTCGGTGCGACGAGCTCAACCCAAAGCAAACCCTTGCTTTCGCTGGTAAGGGGTTTCAAACTTGAGACCTCCAATATGGAAGTCCCAAGCCCAAACCACTGGGCCACCCGAAGGGTTACACCATTAAAGAATCATTTCTTTCTTCAAGGCAGGCATTTAATTAGGGGTAAGTTTCTACTTATTTTGGAACTGAGGGAGTATACCAGAAGTTACCGGGATTCCCGTGAACCCACACACAACATGGATCTGCCTTGGGGTCGAGAGTGCGATGCTTATAGTTCGATTGAATTCAATTGAACGAACTCAAGTCATAGTCTCATTGACATTAGTTTCGTGTACTCCCAACTCAAAAACACTCTATAAGGAATTAAACAAAACCAAGAGAAGTTTAATAGATATCATCACGACAATCAAAGAAAAATGCTCGGACTGGGAATGAAGGGTTTGATCATCTCTTCTTTTTCTCTTCTTTCTTCATCTCCTCTCTTTGTGAGCTTCCTCAAGTGGTTCTCTTTAACTTGGAGCCATAAATATGTCCATAACCTCCTTGGAGTCACTTTCTATCGGAACCTTCATGTTTATAGAATGCAAGGAAGACCTTTTTCATAGCGACTTAGGGACTTCTGGCTGGCTTAATTTGTTGGAGAGACACATTGGTGGTTTTCTAGCTCAGCAGCTCTGAGCAACTTTTTGCAAATCTTTAGTAAATTGAGCATATCTCTTTGTAGGAGTTTTATCATGTCTCAGGTCTCAGCTCGTTGGAAAATTTGAATATTAGTTGTTGAAGGTGAGAGATTTTTTATCTGGTATATTGATTGTATGTTCTTTGTCAATTTTTTTTTGTTTTCTTCATCTACAAAATTAGGTAGAAATGTGTGGAGGAAGCTGATGATATACCTTAAAAACATAAAAACCCAAGTAAAAAATCTGTATTTTTTCACTATAAATCAGCGTATCATCTCTATCATTACTTTCTTGACCTGATAAATTTTGTACTATTCAGTTTCTTGAAGCTATGTGATCGGGAAGGGGTGGACTCCACCATTGGTTTGGACAATGCTGCAGATCAATTAGGTCTTTGCCCTGTCTTCTCATCTACAAGTCCTCATTTTGTCTTCCCAACCGTGTCAACACCAGTACACAGATTTCTTTTTGAATATTATCACACAGAATCTCTTTGTGGATGTAGGTGTCGAGAGGCGTCGCATTTATGATATTGTCAATATTTTGGAAAGCGTTGGGGTAATTCTTTATCTTTTCATCTTTGGATCTTCCTCTCATAATCTTTATATGATTGAATGACTAAGGCAATTTATTTCAGGTTTTGTCAAGAAAAGCTAAGAATCAGTATAGATGGAATGGGTGTAGTGCAATTTTTAAGGCTGTAGATTTGCTTAAGGTAGTTGATATGCATTTTTCCTTGTCTCATATGGACATGTCCTGTGAATTTGATATTATTTGCTTATTTTGTAGAAAGAAGGACTAAAAGATCTGTCCACTGTCTCCTCCACTTGCCACAATGTTTCAAATGTATGTACACCATGTCCTTTATTTGTCCACCCTTCACCACAATGAGCCATCTATATAGGGTGATTTGGAGTGGGACTGTAATAGTTCAAATGTGGATATTCTCCCATTAGTTCACTCAGTTAGTTACTTTGGTTTGCTCTGCGATTGCACCTTCTTCTACTAGGTCATAGCTTGTAACAATTCAGATGTTAAGGAAAAAGGAGAAGGCAAGACTGCTGGATCACATAAAATTGGTAAGGTCTTCTCTGTAGGTGTGATGGTTTTTTTTTTAATTGATCTTTTTCCCAGATGAGGGAACATTATTCTGATATTCTAAAGAACTGCTGGATGTCATATATTACATTCATATTTAGTGAGACTAACTTGAGGTCTGATTATGTAGACAACCGGAAGGAGAAGTCTTTGATGATTCTTGCACAAAATTTTGTAAAGCTTTTCCACTGTTCTGATGTAAGTGGAGCGTACAGTTTTTCTGACTAGTTTTCAACTGTTTGCAAGCTAATGCCTTGTCTTCTGTAGGTTGACTTGATATCTCTTGACAAGGCTGCATCAGCTTTGCTTGGTGATGTCCACGATCCGATGGCTATGAAGAGTAATTCATGTTCATAATATGTTGTTATGTTTAACTTATGATTGAAAATTTGACAGAAAACTTGTTATCTTTCATAAATATGTTGCAGCAAAGACCAGACGCTTGTATGATATTGCAAATGTTTTTGTGTCCATGAATCTCATTGAGAAGGTTGGTTATATAGTTTGAATGATCAGTAACTGCGTATTCTCAAAATAATGAAATAGAGGATTATTTCTTCTGATCTTTGCAATATATATGTAGATACGCAGCCCAGATAATGGAAAACCAGTGTTTAGGTGGATAGCCTGGAAAGAAAATCTGAGGAGTGGGTCCCTTGCATCTGCTAAATCAGATGATTCAACAAGGAGAACTTTTGGGGCAGAGATCACGAATACAACTCCCAAACGATACAGGGATGATTCTTCATCTGATGTAATGTCAAATGGGCAGGTAAAAAGGTTGAAAGTTGCAAGATGATGAATTGAAAGATAAAAAGCAGGAGATATCAACAGAGCAGCTTAATGAACGTGGTACAAAGGATTTTGTATTTGGTCCTTTTGGTCCATCAAGTCTGCCTAGATCAGGAATTTCTGGAAAAGAAAATTTGAAACAGATTCAGAACTGGGAGGATCTTGCATCTAAATATCACCCGCAGTATCAAAATAAGGGTAATTTCTGAATCTCATTTGAATAAGTTGAATACCTTTTATTCTACCATTCCAAGTGCGGTAGGGAGGAGGGGATGCACCCTTTCTTGGGCTATATTCTCATATATGTTGGTCGAGAAGTCTACTCATTTCACAGGCTCCTCATATTAAGGCAGGATCAGACGTTTGAACCTTTTTCTATTCCCCTCTCCCTACTCCTCATGGACAAAAGAAAAAGAATGAAAAAGATATTTGTATACATTTTTGTGGTCGTTATTTCCTTTCTATGCTGCTCTGATTACACTTCTTTTGAGCCTAGGGTCTATCGGCTATAGCATGCCTTTGAAAAGGTGAATCAGCTCTGATTAACTGTTCTGCCATTTTAAGAGTTACCCATGATAGACTACATCTCTTGAATGGAAGTACAAGTTTATCCAATTTCTAGCACCCAATTCAGCTACTGTTAAGAGTAAAAATTGTTTTTCTGTTCATGTGAATGTATGTTTATATCCCATGTAATTTATTACATTAATGAGGAGGTTGAAATATTTCCATTTGCCAAATGTTACAGCTGCAAATGAGCTTTTTGCTCATTATGTTGAGGCATGGGAGTCGTGGCAGGTTGAAGCTGCCAATGAGCTGCACAAACAACATGAACATTAATGTCATCTTGGATCTTTTTTTATTTCAGATGGTAGCAAACACATTCAACAAGGACATCTCTGATGCTGTTACTCTCACTTGAGAGATGGCGGTAATTGGTTGAATATCTCCTGGATACATGTCAGTTAAGTGTGCGGCGTATTTATCAGTTTGTGATATCCAAGCCCTTTAGTAATATTCCGTGCCATTGTAGTTCCCAGTTTTATCAGATGAGTTTCGTCCACAGGTCCATGGGAGACGATCAATCTCTCCTACATGCTTAAATTTTTGTGTATGAGCTTACTAGGGTTTTAAATGGCAAATATCTGCTACCATTGATGGTTGTATCTGTGTTCCAATTCCTTCACTCCTATTAAACCTCTTGAGGTGATCCCAAACTGAACTTTCATTTTATTGAGCTAAATTAATCGCGTTGTAAATATTATGCAGACATCTTACATCTTTGCTTGTCATCTCACTGTGGGGGAATGTAAATTAGAAATTGAAATATCGTTGCATTTCATTGTGCAATCATGATATATATTATTTTAAGCTTGGATCTGACGAGTCTTATTCCTCTAAATGAGCCTAATCCCACACGCACATTTTGCAGAATGGGTAGGTATACTTTTGAAGTTCAATTGCTTACTACCACTAGTGAGTTTGACTAACTCAAGCCTATATGGACTTGCGCTATTTTAAATGGTGAGAAATTGAGTTCATGAATTGAACATTTTTCTTCAAATTGATGGTAAGTTTCTACTCGAATACCTCAATATCAACCGATGGCACACTACCACCGCCATGGGTTTTAGGCGTTGGTAGTACAATTATGCAGTCCTCTCTGAAACAGTCTCGATAAAAGTACTAGAAGTATGGATGAGATGATGAGTCATCCACCATTTTGTGATATCGTTTGCGACTCCTAAAGGATGATGACTCATCATCCAGATTGATGACCAAACAAACACTGTTACTCCTAGCATCGCACATTCAAAGGCTTCGTTGTAGAGCTAATTATGAGGTTCACTGTTACATGAATAAGATAGAGGAGTTAGGAAAGAAGTTGGTTGATAGACTTGGAGATAATAATGGTGAAGGTGAACTATTATTATCGCTCTCCATTTAAGATACGAGAAAGTAGGGGTGTCAAATGAGTGGGGGTTGAATTGAAATTGGAGATACTAGACTAAGTTGAGATAGAAATCGCGTTGGGTCTTGACGCGCCCAAGTTTACTTTGGACTCAAATGGGCTAAAAATGAATTGAGAGTGTGTTTGGTATGAAGGAAAATGTTTTCCAATTTTCCCATGTTTGGTTGGGACAAAAGTTTTGGAAAATGTTTTCCAAATCAACTCATTTTCCTCAAAATTAAGAAAAATAACTTCCCTTCAAAAATTAAGGAAAACATTTTTCAAAACTCTTCAATTTCAAATTACATTTTTTGGGGAAAAACATCAATTTTAAAAAATATTTTCAATTTCAAAATTTTATTTTTTCACCCGATCCCTGACCCACCGGCCACCCCCCAACCCCACCCCTTCCCCAAAAAATTAATTTTGTTTTTTAAAAATATTTTCAACTTCAAATTTTATTTTAAAACTCCTCCCCCCCTCCCCAACCCCCCCAAAAAATAATTTTGTTTTTTAAAAATACTATCAACTTCAAATTTTTATTTTTTCACTCCTCCCCCTCCCCCGCCACCACCCACTACCACCCACCCACCCCCACCCCCACCCCCACCCCCACCCCAAAAGAATAATAATTTTGATTTTAAAAAGTATTTTCAATTTCATAAATTATTTTTTACTCTAATAAAAATAAAAGATGTCTCTAAAAAAATATTTTTCATTCATAAATCAAACACTAAAAATCATTTCCGGAAAATATTTTCTAGTCACCAACCAAACATGAGAAAATAAGTCCAAAATCTACTTTTAATCATTTCCAGGAAAACATTTTCCTCCATACCAAACACACGCTGAGTCTTAACTTTTAATCACTATTCGAATTTCTGCTCAAGATTTTTTTTTAAAAAAAGTAATAAATCGATAGATAAATTCTAAAAATGTAAAACAGATAATAATTCATACCTTCAATATAGAAATATATCTTAGTAAAGAGTTTTAAAACAGGTTAAAATTGGAGATTTAATTGAGCTCAATTGATGATTTTCTTAAAATGGATTGAGATTGAATCCAATTCAAATTATCTTGAGTCCAACCCTGGGCGGGTTGGTTCATTTTTGACACCCCTATGAGAAAGACATGCTAGCTTTTACGGGCTGCAACAACAATTTGACAGTTGAAGAACTTCGTAAGCCTTATTTGGTTCCCTAGGGAAAGAGAAGGAAATAGACAGCAAGAGAAAGAGAGGCTTACATGAGCAGAATATACATTGTTGCTGGGGAGATATATGGCAACAACAGCATAGATGAATTCCGTTTGCGTTCTCTCACTCTTGAAACAACTTGAGGCTTTAGAGAATTTCAAAATCATATTGGAGTAGACTATATAGTAGCCCTTGAAAGTGATGTTTGTGCTTACACTTACAATGGCAATATGGCTAAGGCTGTGTAAAGTCATAGAAGGTTTGAAGGATTTCAGAAGACCAATAGCCCTTACAGGTTCAATTTTGTAGGATTGATCGACTCGTATATCTCTTTGGAAGAGTTTGCTTCAAAACTTAAGGTCTTACAATCCAACAAATTAGGAGCACCTTACCTTAGTCCACAGACAAGCCGGTAATCATCAAGATTAGAGGACAACTTTTATGCAAATACTCAACAAGAGACCAAGTTTGAAGGTTGCTTCACAAAGTTTTGTAAGATTATAAGTTGGTCCAATCAGTAAATCAAATATGTATGACATGTCCTTGTTAACATTGGCATGTCTGACTTTGCAACCACAAGAAGCTAGAAATGTGGTTTAGCATTGCTCTCCCATAATGCTTGCATTCAATTTGTTTAAGGGAACTCAGAGGAATCCCAAATCCACTGGACAACAGCGGCAGGGAGAAGGAGAAGCACGTGTGCAAAGCAGGTCATCCTCACTGCATGCAATCCTATAGACAATAACAACCATTTCAAGTTATGAACATTAAAGCTGTCAAGCAAAATAAATTATGTACAGCAGCAATAATACAATAGAAAAGATGATGTTAGTCCAACATTTTGCAAAAATTTACCATATCTTTCTCCCATCAGCACCGTCCATCTCGTGAAAAGCCAGATCCTTCAAGAGAAAGTAACATTTCAGATGATGAAGTAAAATACTAAATTGAACAGAACTTTCTGCACATCAAAATGCATTAGATCAATGTCAAAGAAACTGAAACTTACCATCGTCATCCACCTTAACATAGCAGGTCCCAATGCCTATAGCAACAGATACTTGGTGGAAACTAGGAGTGCACTACTTATAAGAATAACAAACATAAAACAATAAAAAGAACAGACTATAAGGAAGTAAATCTCATGGAAAAAAGAAATAGAGTATTGATAAAAGAATGTTAATTTGGGGGGAAAAATTATGATACTAGAATAGAACATCATACTAATGAAGGAACGTAAGAATTCATTCAAGAGCCTCAACACTCACTTGCCATATTCTCAGCAACCCTCAAAACATTAATAAAATCAGAACATATTATTACCCATTCTCTTACATGGTACAATTTCAACTTTTAAGAAACAATCAAAATCAGAAAGTCTAGACCATGTGAAGGAAAATGGCCACCGAGGGCTTTTATGAAAGTCAGTCCAATTGAGTGTCTTCATTTAAAAATATTACAAATCACAACTTCTTATGATTAAACTACTTAATTTTTTTTACAGTTGTGCAAGTGGGGCCTTCAAGAACACCTCATCATCTTTCCATTCAATACCTAGTAAAGCGATAAAGAATAATAAAAATTCAAAAAATATCAGGGCTTACCAGATAAGGGAGGCAACCACCCCTCAAAAATCCAACATTTCATTCAAATGCCTCATTCTTGAGCTGATTATCTCTTTTGGATTTACTAAGTGTCTTTACACTTGGTACTTTTGTGAGCTCTTTCTCAGGAGTTTCATCTCCATCTTGTATATTGCTTAGGTCAAATTGTATTTGTACTTATTTGTATGCAGAGGTTAGGCTCCAGCCCCCTCTCAATCTCCGTTTGACTTATCAATACACTCCCCTTGTGGGACTTATTAAAAAAAACAGAGCTTGTTACTTATCAAAAGATGGAGATACAACGCGAATGAAAAACATTAAAACTGCAAATCAGAAGGGTGTGGGTTCAATATCTCCCCCCATTAATCATGGAAAAGTTATTGCCCCTTATGCATAGTAAAAGGTTAAATTTGACCCTTTTCCCTTTTTTCTTTAGCAAATTGAGGCTCAGATTTGTGTAATGATAAGGCGAAAGAAAGGCCAACCACGCCATGGCTGCGACACTCGGTTGCATGTGTGAGTTATGCATCTCAATTACAGGACATACCGGGTTGCCCCGCAAAGATAAAGGTTGGGTAATCTCAATGCCCGAATTTAGTTAGCCCAGAAATCATCACTGCTTCTTTAATAATTTTCATAGTCATGCTGTTGTTGTGTAGTTGTGTGTATTGACTTATCAGCATACGTCTAAGGGTGGAAAAAATCAAAGAAACCCAAAAACTCAAGTGTACTCTCTGTCTCTTTCTTTTTTAAGGGATGTTGGTTTGTTCTAATAAATGGAGAATCATAGGCAAAGCATAGAGAGGAAGGCAACCACTCTCGATAGAAATCCCATACTTTCTGCTGCCTCATTCTTGCCTTTTTAAGGCTAACCTAACAAAAGAGAATTCACAAAACTTCAAGCGTCTTTTAGCCAATTATTTCTCCTTAGGCTCAAATTTGTTATAAAACCAGACAAAAGGAGACAAAGCAACCGCCATGGCTGCAGATTTCGGTTGTAAAACGGAGATGCCTTACCGGGTTGCCTCACCAAGATAAGGGTAGCTCCAAGGAGAAGGAGAAGCAAGTGGGCAAAGCAGGTCCTCCTCACTGCATGCAAATGAACAAAATCTAAGAAACTAGACAAGTAATATCCTTAAGTTAGCTGGTATAACAAAGATGGGCCTTTCAATATCAACAATTTTGAAGGAGACACTCGGATGCACAAGGGCGATTCTTAACAGAGACTCTTCAGCGAATGCAAGACCCTCATTAGCCTTCCAGATTATATATGCAAACCTAAAGATCTACAAGATGGAGTACAACTTTAGAAGTAAAATATGTAAATCAATATTTTTTATTTGTTTGAATTGTAAGAAAATTAGAAGTACTTGGAGTGCATTTGCTACCGTCGAACTGGTTGGTTGTAATAGCATCACGAACAACGACTACAAAGAGAAAAATCCCAAAAAATTTACTTATGAGCAAACAGTAGTCAACACTCTACACATGTATCAGGTAGTCTTATATACAGATTACCTGTTGTACAATTATTTTGTCTACAATCATCGACTCCAAGGTACAAACACTTGCAGTCTTGTAAACAACGGCAAGAACAAAGACAAAGTTAGTAGTTTTATACCTATCCTAATGGATACTACCAACTAAAACTCAAAAAGACAGTACCTTGAAAACCTTAAAATATCCATCTGGCCTCCCGTGATTTTAGTACCAATTTCCAACAAAAAGCATCCGAAATCTAAGAGTTCGAAGCCTCTCCTTTTCAGCTAAAGCTTGCGGGCAAAGCATGCATATCATCTGAAATGTTGTATTTCGATGTCGCTGGTGTAAAGCAAGCATTCAAAACCATAGTCCAAAATCCAAATCGCTAGACAAAAAGGAAACACAACAGAAGATGAAAGAATCAGACACATATACTGTCTCTATAAGCTGGGCTAAAAGTACCTAAGCACCAATATGTAGTTCCAACTCAACTTCAGCTAGAATAAGTAATTAAAACATCTCTACATACAGTATTGAGCAACAAAAAATATATTTCATATCTCACTCTCTTTGTGTGTGTGTGTGTGTATACACACACTTCCGGTCCTCCCCCTTTTGGGGACGCGGCACAGGTAGAGAAAATATATTATACCAATTGAAGGACCGGGAATGCGATGTACGTGAACATCTTGCAATAAAACCAAAATCTAAATCTAAAAAATCAATGTTTCGTGCAGCCATACCAGTCCTCCCAATTACAAGTAAAATCACAAAATAATAAATAAAAGAACATCTATAAAAAGATATTAATGAACACAAACCGTCAAAGAGCCTATCAGTTGAGCAATGCATACAATTGTATAAACAACAACAATCATTCCAATCTATGAACATCATAGTTGTCAGGCAAAACAGCAGCAGCAATACAATAGAAAAGATGACGTTAGTCCAGCATTTTGCAAAAATATCACCATATCTTTCTCCCTTAAGCACCCGTCCATCTCGTGAGACACCATCAAAAGAAAGTACAACTTCAGGTGATGAAGCACAAACTGAGCAGAGCTTTCTGCACATCAAAATGCATCACATCAATATCAAAGAAACTAATACTTACCATTGTCATCCACCTTAACATAGCAGGTCCCAATGCCTATAGCAATAGATACCTGTTGGAGAGTGGAAAGTGGAAACTGGGTTAAAGTTCAAACTAGGAGTACACTACTTATAAGAATAACAAACACAAAAGAACAAGAACAGTCTTATAAGGAAGTATTCGTAACCAAAGGAACATAAGAATCCATTGAAGAGCCTCACCGATCAATGCCTTTTGTGCAAGCAACACACAAATTCACTGGTGCAATTAGTCTAAACGATTAAAACTACGTGAAAGCACGACTTGCCATCGTTAGTCACTTAACTATGATGTTCCCTGCAGCCCACCTCTACTAATCCTCCAAACATTTACAAATTCAGAGAACATGAACCATATCATTCCCCATTTTCTTACATGGCATAATTTCCCTTTTTTAAGAAACAATCGAAGTCAAAAAGTCTAGACCGTGTAAGGGAAAATGGCCACTGAGGGCATTAACGAAAATCTGTCCAATTGAGTGTCTTTTAGAGTTGTTCGAGTGGGGCCTTGAAGAACAACTTCACATCTTTCCATTCAATAAAGAATATTAAAACTTTGGAAGGGCACCAGCATCAAGGCTGTTGAAAACCAATTCCTCAACAGCCCTTGTGAAATCATACAAGATAACCTCTGACCAAAATAGCTTAACGCTCAACAAATACTATAACTGTTGAACATCCTTAACATCAAAAATGACAAAACAATTTGTTTAAAAGAAAAAGGATTTTTTGAATTTACTTGATATTCTCAATGACATATATTCTTGAAAACTACAATTTCCTTGATTTTCTTTAATATGTACTCCCTCCGTCCAGAAATAATTGTCAGGTATACTAAAAATAGATGTCCAAAATTAATTGTCAATTTAAACAATCAACAACTAATTAACTCATTTTTTCCAATTCTACCCTTAATAAAGAGAAAGTGCGTGCTACTTCCTAATTAATTGACAATAATTGATTGTAGGGTTATATTAGTCAAATTACATATTATATTAAATTTTTCTTGAGGGATGTGTATTATCTAAACCTGACAATTATTTCTGGACGGAGGGAGTATCTAATAATGTCAATATAACTTCAAAAAACCATCAAGTTGTTGATATTTTCTTAAGAAACACGCAGGGGCGGCTGGCCAGTAATAAAACGGAAAAGGGTCAAAAATACCCCTGAACTATTTGAAATGGATCAAATATACCTTTCGTTTGATTTTGAGGTCAAACATACCCTTACCGTTAGTGTATTGGCTCACTTTTACCCCTCAAAACTAACAGATGCCATGTCACTTAAATAAATACATAAAATAATATTTTTTTTGTTGACTTGGGACAAAACTCCCAACATGGCAGCAATAATCCACAAGTGGGTCTAATGTGGACCAAGATGAGACACTTTCTTTCATAGCTTCCTCTCTGCATTTTCTCCTAATTCTTCCTCACCATTTCTCCCTTTTCACCTTCCATTAACTCTCTCACCATTTTCTTAACTTCTTCAGCTTCCACGGATTCCCTCACTTATCCATTTCTCGGCATGATCCTCAGGCCCATATCAATTTCTTCGGTCACCGTTCTTGCATTTAAGTGCTGCCAGCCATAAATGGTAGTGCAAAAATAGGCACGTTAGCATATGTACTTTCCAAAATAGAGTTTCATCCACAATAACTCAAAAATCCTTTTATGTTTTTGTGATTCAGAATGATCTACCCATTCTTTCACTATTAATGCTCTGTTTTTAAATCTGTCCTCTAACCCTTCCAAATGCTCGATAACATTTGTCTTGTTACCCATAGGAAACGTGTGTTGGATAATTCAAAGTCCCTTTGCAATTTCTTGTATTGCTCAGCAAAAATGTCTGCCTGAGTACCAAATGCTACGTAAAAAATAAGTTATTTTTCTGTCAATTTATTGTTTAGTCATTGCCTCCATGTTTCACCGGTTTGAGAGAGTGCTGCTTTAATGGGCCGCTTGGTTAAGCAAAGAGGCCCAACACACCATGATTTTGGTCCGACGTGTTGGTCGGAATTGGTAAAGAATAGAGAGAAGAAATCTTGTGTGATTTTTTCTACTTTAATTATAAACTTTCGTCTTCGGTTAGGAGAACGGCAATGGCAACATCGATCTTGTAGATTACTTTTGGTTGTATTTGCATCTATGCATTCAGTGATTTGTTTTGTGGATCCATGATTGTTCCACTGCAATTTACACATTAGGTCTTTTTGTCCATTTGAATTTCCAAGTCAGCAAAAAAAAAAAAAATTATGTGATTTTTTTAGGTGACATGGCATCTGTTATTGTTGAGGGGTAAAAGTGAGCTAATACACTAACGGAAAGGGTATTTTTGATCCCAAAATCAAACGGAGGGTATATTTGATCCATTTCAAATAGTTCAGGAATATTTTTGACCCTTTTCTGGTAATAAAATAAAGGCCCCCGGCTCAGGCCCCCAATTTTAAGGGGCCATTTTTTTTTAGATAATTAGGTAAATTAAAAAAAAAATCACATAACAGTGCAAACCGCTAAAAGAAAATAATTGAAAATGATTAAAAATTAAAATGATTTAACTTTTCAACTTTTGAAAAAGTTTTGTACTCTTTTCTAATGCAGCACACGTTATCCAACTTTTTTTTTAATTTCGTTTTTATATATTTTATCCTCATCTCTTCTATTTCTTCTCACTTTTTCTTTTCTATTTTATATCTCTCTTATTCAAAGTTTCAAACTTCAAACCTCAAGAACTTGCTTAAACATATTTTAATTTTAAAGAAAAATAATTGCAGCAGCTCAATTCATTTTTGAAAATCAAGTTTCATAGCTTTTAAATTCGGTAATATCATTCTAATTTCTAATATTATTTTTGTTTTGTGCCTTATGCTTATTATATTTTTTATTTGATATTGTAAATAGTGTTTAAAATATTTGTTAGATTTTAATATGTCAACTAGAAAATATGAATCCGGTCATCCAAAACTTAAAAAAAAAAAGTCGTTAACTTGATAAAATCTCAAAAAGGTACTCTTGATAAAAAGACTTTATTCTTTTCCAAATGCTTACATTGCTTATAGAATAATGTTAACAATTCCCGTAATAGTCGTCTCAGCAGAAAGAAGTTTTTCAAAATTAAAATAATAAAATATTATTTATGATCGACAATGTTTCAAGAAAGATTAAATGGTTTAGCTATATTATCGATTGAAAAATAATTATTAGAAGAGATTGACTACACGAAAATTTTAACAACTTTACATCTCAAAAAGCTAAAAAAATAGATTTAAACTAAATTGTTTATAATTTTTTTTAAGGCCTCTAATTTGATTTTGGCCTTAGGACACCAACGGGTTTGAGCCGCCCTCGAAACACGCATGCAAGAATTTCAAGAAAATACAATATCATGATAATGGGAAGAACAATAGCATTACTTAGCAGATAGATTGATTTAGGGCTTTGATCGAACAACGTCAAAACGTCAAATCGTCAATGGACAGTCAAGAGCAGCAATTCGGAGGACTACTCTAAGATGCGCCGGTAGCGGATGAACTTCCGGTTCTTTAATTTGAAATCAGGGGAAGAAAGGCGGTGGTGACATCTAAAATGCGCTATTTTTATAGTTTCCAAAAGGAAACTTTTTGTAAATACACGCGTTTTTTTTTTTTGTTTTTTTTTAAAAAAAGGATGGCTAATATAAAATAAATTACGTTTTGTTAATTTTTATCCTAATAGTGCCCATTTATTTATTTTACTTAATTATTCATTAGTGCAAATTTCGGTGTATAATTTTAATTCCAAGTTAAAGATTATAAATTCATTCTATATATATTAAATAGATTTCTTTAGAAAAATATTAAATTTAGACCAACAAAGCTAATATTTTTTTGAATTCGCAGTCGAACTGTATATTAGGTACATTTATCGTTGTTATTCCATAATTAAAATATAATTTTTCAAATAATCTAAATATTTTTATACTAGAGAAATCAAAAATCTTATACTTTAATAAATTAAAAATTACATGAATATACCAATAAATACAATTTGAATTCATTAGGCTCATCTGTCAAAACAATAGTTATTCGTCATTGACTTTGCACACTTTTAAAAAAATTATAAATAAAAGGATACTTTTACTAGATCACCCTTTAAATATTATAAATATAATGTCTTGAAAAATATTATTAGAAAATGATTATAATTAATGATAATACTAAATTAGAAGCTAAGTAATATTATTAGACATTCAAAAATAGAATAGTTGACAATATCATTGAACACATGGAATAATAGTGGGAAAAAGAACAAATACCCTCGAATTATCGTAAATGGTATATAGATACCTTTTGTCATACTTTTGGGACATTGATTCCCCGCTGTTCGAAAACTAGAGCATATATACCATTTATACTAATGGATATACACATGTCATAATCTTATCCACTGATTCAACATTTATCAAATATCGGATCGACGGATAAGATTGTGTCACGTGTCCCTATTTAGTCTTCCGTTAGAGTGTAAGACGTATATACTCTAGTTTTTGAATATGTTCCAAAAATATGACGAAGGGTATCTGCATACTATTTACGATATTTAGGGGGTATATTTGTCATTTTACCCAATAATAGTTGAGTGATTCAAAAAAACTATTAAGTTAAAGAAAAAAATTGAAGAGCAAAAAACAGATTTTTTTAAGTCAGCGTAGAAACTAGGTGTATACAACCGACTCTATGTATAACCATTTGCTCTTCATTTGCTCGATGTCTCAAAACCTTTGCATGTCTCTCTTTTTATTCCCATTTTCCAAGTACATTTGCAGTGGAAAGAACAGTTAAGATACTGTAAGTGTTTCTGAGCCTATATGCAATTCGATCTCATTTATATCTCTCTGTCATTTGCTTTCTATATAAATGATATAAAAGGTACCTTGTGGTCTAAAAAATCAGTGAAGCACTTCTATTGTGATTTTATACATCTAAGTTGTTGCTACTCTTGCAGCCTCTGTTCTTGTTCCTCTGCAGCCAGAAATGACTTCTAAAGTTGGAGCAACACTTCCAACAACCAACGCTTCTCACCCGTCGAACAGGTTCGTAGTGCAGTATGTCTTGCTCTTTTTGAAGTTGATAGTATGTTGGATAGTAATCCATGTAACTAATCCTCCTAGCAGTCACATGGTGTTGCTGGGATGCGTTATAAATGTTGTGCGCCTTTGAAAGACAGATTTATTAAGGTAGTTACATAACTGTTTCTAGCTGCTGGCCTTTGGCTTTTATATTTGTTTATTTTTACTATATAAAGTAGGTTTATATAAATAAGTTCCAGTATTTCTCCAATAAGATATAAACATCAATATACTTGTCCAAGTTCCGAACAAATTCTTCCAAAATATCAGGCATGATTATGCTTTTATAGCTTCACTATGATTTTTAAACTCATATTGTTTATGTTTAAGGTGAAAACAAAAGTCTTAGACTATTATTAACTGTTCTCTTCTTTTGTTGGTTGCAGGTTTCTAACAAAATCCTTCTTGATAATTCAACATTCATCTCTAAGTCAGCATAGTTTGCCACGTTAGAAATAGAAACCTACAAGTGATAAACCAAAGATTGCAAGTACGGGTATCCTTTTGGTGAAAAAATATAGGACAAAGTTCATATTTTCCTCTAATCCAAGTAAAACACTGGAAAATTTAACAGGACTATAATATTTTTCCTCTGGTTTACTAAAGACTGAAGTCGTCATCATTCCAAGAGAAAATTCAAGGAACTGGGTTCGTTCTACCGCTAATGAATTCCCACTAGGGGCTGATTCATCTATGGACAATAAGCTTTCCATTTTAATGAACTTATGCATGCTTGCCCTTCCTTTTGTTGTTTGGTTCAGCTGGATTCTAATAGATCCCTAAGTCAATTATCATAGTTAGGGAATGGAAATGTCACATGTTATGTTTTAGTGGATTACTTAATATCTAGTACCCTTTTATATCTGCTCCATTAGGTTCCCATTTCCTTAAGCTCAAAGCCTGGAATCTCTAATACGTTCAAATTAAAACTAAGTAAACTTCATGGGTTAGTGCTTTAAAAGGCTTTGGACACTAGAAAGATTATCCTTTGTGTTATCTATTTGAGTATATCAAAGTTAATCAAATTTCCCTTGCTATATAATTGCATAATTCCCTTTTCTGTTGAAAATGTAAAGATGCACGATAGAGACAAATTTGGTGATAAACCCAAGTTTGAGCCTGAAGAGACACATCATGATAATTGTGGCGATGATAAGGATGTGGATGGCATAATGCTGAAGCTCCAACGTGCTGATTACTATACGAAGGAGTTTATTAAAGAATGACAAAAGTCCCACATCGGTGGCTAATGAGATGGGTGGACTTCTTATAAGGCTTGGACAATACTCCTCCTTTTGAGCTAGCTTTTGGGGTGTGAGTTAGGCCTAAGACCTAATTTCTACATGAAAACAGAGCAGGGCCTGTCTCACCCGATGTTGGGGCCCCCAAAATCAAAAATTGCCCATACACCCGATGTTGGGGCCCCCAAAATCAAAAATTGCCCATGGCTTGGGCAATCCTCCTCCTTTTGAGAGGTGGGTGTTAAGGCTTGGGCAATCCTCCTCCCTTTGAGCTACCTTTTGGGGTGTGAATTAGGCCTAAGACCTAATTTCTACAGAGTTACTATCAAAGGAGAAGGAAGAAACTGGCTTTTTGTTGCCACGTGAAGGACTTAATAGTAGGGAGACGTGTATGAAAGCATCAAGTTCTTGGGAGAAACAGATGTCCGGAAGCTTGATCTTGATTCTGCTGTCCATTTCAATCATCGTGAGGTGATCATCTATATGGATGAGAGCAAGAAGCCTCCAGTTGGACAAGGCCTCTTTTCTTTGGTCCTCTGCAGCCAGACATGACTCCTTAAGTTGGAGCAACACTTCCAACAACCAACACTTCTCACCCATCGAATAGGTACTAGTGCTCTTTTTGAAGTTGATAGTATGTTGGGTTGTACCATGTAAGTCTGTAACTAATCCTCCCGGCATCTGTTTCCTTTATACATATATACTTCCTCCGTTCCAACATGGATCTGCCCTGCTAAGCAGGCACATTTTAGAGTCAAGAGTACGAATGCTCATAGTTCGATTGAATTCAATTGAACGAACTCAAGTCATAGACATTGCTTTTGTGTACTCCCAACTCAAAAACACTTTATAAGGAATTAAACAAAACCATGAACCATGAGAAGTTTAATCGATATCATCAGGACAATCAAAGAGAAATGCTCGGATTGAGAATTAAGGGCCTTGATCCTCTCTTCTTTCTTCGTCTCAACTTCCTCAAGTGGTTCTCTTCGACTTGAAGCCCTAAATATGTTCCTCACCTCCTTGGAGTCACTTTTATCGGAACCTTCATGTTTATAGAATGCAAGGAACACCTTGTACATAGCGACTTAGGACTTCTCGCTGCCTTAATATGTTGGAGGGACACAGCGGTGGTTTTCTTGCATAGCAGCTTCGAGCAACTATTTTGCAAATCTTTTGTAAATTGGCCATGTCTCTTTGTAGGAGTTTTATCCTGTCTCAGCTTGTTGGAAAATTTTGAATATTGATTGTATGTTCTTTGCCTTTTTTTTTTTTTTGTTCCCTTCATCTAAAAAGTTAGGTAATGTGTGAAAGAAGCTGATGATATGCCTTAAAGTAAAAAAAAAGTGGATTTTTTGCTATAAATCAACATATCATCTACATTCTCATATATGTTGGTCCACAAGTCTACTCATTTCACAAGTTCCTCAAATTAAGGCAGAGTCACACGTTTGAACCTATTTATGTTCCCCTCTCCCTACTCCTCATGAACTTTAAGGAATGAAAAAAGATATTCATATCCCACTTTTTCTACATTTTAGCCTCTTTTTTTTTATTAATCACTGTCTTTAACCTCTTAATCCATGAGATATGTAGAACTAGTACCTGATCATTACTTATCCCACTTTTTCTACATTTTAGCCTCTTTTTTTGATTAATCACTGTCTTTAACCTCTTAATCCATGAGATATGTAGAACTAGTAGCTGATCATTACGTATCTTTGGTAATTATACTTCATAATGTTGAACAACATATAAGAAATGCCACAAGCAAAGAGAAGAAATAAGAGAACTCTACCTTTATCACTAAGTCTTGTTTTTATCTGAAGATGATAACTCCAATTTGCTTGGTGCTGTTTTCTTATCTCATGTTTTAGATTTTCCAATTAAGCCTGATAATTTTGCACGCCCAACAATTATAGCTTGCCTTTGAAAAGGTTTCTAGGGTGCAACTGCTTCTGCCATTTTGAGAGTTACCCATGATAGACTACATTTCTTGAATGGAAGGACAGTTTATCCAATATCTAGCACCCAATTCGGCTACTGTTAGAGTAAACAATGTTTTTCTGTTCATGTGAATTCACCCAACGGCATGGATGAATTCCGATTGCATTACCCGAATGTGTTCTCTCACTCAACCCTTGCAACAAATGAAGACCCAAGGCTTTCAAGAATTATCAAAATCGTCTTGCTACTCTAGACTATATGGTAACCCTTGAAAGTTATGTTTTTGTTGTGCAAAGGTCATAGAAGATTTGAAGGATTTCGAGAGACCAATAGCCCTGACAGATTGAATTTTGTAAGATTGATTGACTCATTGGGTAAAGGTGAAATCTCTTCGGAAGAGTTTGCTTCAAAAATTAAGGCCTTACAATCCAACAGATTAGGAGCTCCTTAACTCAGACAACCCGGAAAACCACAAAGATTAGACAACCTTCACGCAAAATAGTGCTATTCATGTATGAAAGTTAATGATTTTTTCTTCCGGAAAACAACAGTTCAATAGTATATGAAAAGATGTGCCCTGTCAAAAGGGAGGAACTTGTGGTTCTGATTACATTTATTCAAGTTTCTTTCAATATCTTTTAGGCCCATCACAGGCCAGAAAAATGCATTTCATGTCTATCTCATTCAATGGAAAAGAAGACAAAGAATAATGGTGTTAATCCATATTAAACTTGACTTGACTAGGGCATTAGTTTGGATCACTGAAGAAGCCGTTGATTGATGGCATAATCTCTGGAGACTTGTTTCGAACAAACTTCCTTAGAGCATGCTCTGCATATTTCTCCCCTTCTGAAAAATTATCCAGCACTCCTGCTGCCCTGTTTTCCTTCGTCACCCTAAGAAATTTGCAAACATCAAGACACGGTCAGTAGGGTGTGGGGGTGGATGCAACTTGCATGTGGAGAGTTCAGTAGGGGTCAACTGAATCACCTTTCAAAAGCTAATATCGTGCAAATAAGGTAAAACATTTTATGTCAAAATAAATAAATTGGGAATCTCGTTGACACAAAAGAAGCTTCTAATATAGTACTAGCAAAATGTGGCTCAAAAATTGTCTTCGGTCACGTGTTCTAATCTCGGGTGTGGCATTCACACTTGTCAATAATCTCCTTTATAATATTCCAAACTCTGCCACAGCTAAAGAAGATGCAATCTAGTACAACACAACTCAAATGTGAGCGGTATCATTGCCTAGCAGATGTTATACCAGTTCATCAACTGACTTGATTTGTACCACCAACAAAGAATCAAATAAAATTGATCCAAAATTAGAGAAAATTTACCAGGTTTTCCCTCTTCCTTTTCTCAGTCTCGCAATTGTAACCTCATATGTTGCTTTAAAGTCATACCAGTTGAACTCTAGAGGCTTTCCTTCTTTATCGAATTATTGATTGTCAAAGAATACTCATGTAGATCACAATCAGTGGTGGATCTATGTATTACTAATTGGTCCGGTCAAATCCAGTAGCTTTAGTTTGTTCGAAGTATGTGGGTTTTAAAATTCACTAAATAAGTACCAAAATAATAGAATTCGAAACCAGTAAGTCGTGACAGGAAATCCTGAAAATTGAATCGTTCAAATGTTGAATCCATCTCTAACCCACACATATACATATGTTCTTTCATCAGCATCTAAACAAACAATAAATATAAAGGAGGCATGCAGTTTTTAGGGAGATAAATAAGGGTAGATCAATCACTCGTTTTCTTTTTAAAAAAATATATATGTTTCTATGAAAAGGAAAAACGGCTCGACCTATAATCTACAGGCTAAAGGGTGGTGTATTGGGCAGGAGTTACTTACCTTGAATTCTCAAATCAATCGATCAATTAAGCCTAAAATTCTAAGCTATCACATGAATACTCTACATACATGCTCGATCTAGTTCTTGAATTGACGTGACAATCTTTAATTCGACAAAAAGTACCATGTATCCAATTAAAGTTGGCTAAATCAAATAAACACAAATTAGACAAGGCATAAACGAATATGAAGATGTACCTGACTTCAGGGTTGGTGCAGATATTACGAACCAATTGCATTCCACAGATCCCTACAGCAATGCCTACGGCTGCAAAAAGTGGATACACCTGCACCACCACAAATATAGAATATAATATAATCACTCAGATCTAATCGCTAAACCAACATTCAACCCTAAAACAAGAAAAGCCCCCAATAATCCATTAAAAATCGCCGATATCATAAGAAGTTTTTAAAGAATCTTTATAGTAAGGAAAGAGAAGAGAGGAGATCTATGGCGGAAGAACAAAACGAACCTCGGGCCTCAGCCATCGATTAATGGTGGAGGAAGCCATAGAAAAACGGGGGGAAGAACACGCAAACTTTACGATCTTTTTGAGACTGTTGATGATGATGACCTAACCTGTTCATTTCGCCCCCTTTTGTATTTATATTCTCGCGAAATCGAAATTCCTCATTGACTGCAATTTGCATTATTTTCAATTTACGAAAAGGCCCATAAAGTTTTTTAAAAAAATCATTGAAGCTCTAAATTTACTTTTAAATTTCTAGAACGAATTGAAAAGTTTTATTTAATACATAGTCAAACATTAAATACGGTAAAATCTCTATATAACGTGTTATTTTTTTTTAGTTGTTATAACAAAATTTTGTTATATAGAATGTAGACTTTTTTTAAAAAATTAGTTGATATAACAAAATGTTATGGATATTTAATTATTATTTTATAAATAGATCAGATTATATCAAAAATTTTCATGTAGACATATATATTTTCTTTACTTCCTTTTAATTAAGTGAAAATGTAAACTATTATATATGTTATAACTTATAAAAGATAAAATAAATAAAATAAACATCTCTCTGGCATTTGATTTGTTCAAATTAATTTTAAAACAAAGATCTTGTGATATTTATGTCAACATTCCAAAATTTTGGAACTTGTTTTTACATTATTAAACTATGTACATAAGTTGTAGTTGGCTAATTTGCTGATATTTTTTTGGGAAATTTGTATAATGGCAAATTAATAATCAAATTAAATGTTATAATCATCTTTTGATTTAATTGTGTTCCGTAGCAAATTGTTTGTCAGTCACCTCTCTCCCTCAAACTCTCGCTCACCACTCTCCTCTCTCGCTCGCCACCCTCGCTTATATCGCTTATATAAACATAAACGAACTGTATAAATTGTGTTTCTGTTTGCATAAAGCAAGACAAAATTGTATAGACACTTGCAAATACATATAATACATATATTTTCGTCCTATACACTTATAATTATACAATAAAAATACTTCTCTGCCCAGTTTCTTTTGTCTTTCTCTCTTTCTCGTTTTATACAAATTCAAATTGTACACAATTTCTATCTTTCTCGTTTTACACAATTTGATTCAATTGTATATTCCCTGCCCAAGTCTCTTTTGCCTTTCTCTCTTTCTCATTTTATACAGATTCAAATTGTATATAATCGTTCTATACACTTCTAATTATACAATTCCTTTTATACACTTCGTTTTATACAATTCTCTGCCCAAGTCTCTTTCTCTTTCTCTTTTTATACACTTTGTTTTATACAATTCACTTCAATTATATATATGTATAGCGAATTATACATAAATATGTTTGCTATGAAGCGCAATTATACAAACTTTACTATAACATATAAATATAAATTTTATATTTGCTATATGTGAAAGTTGCCCTAATTTTTTTTAGAAAACTGACACAAAAAATAAGAAAAAGAAGAAGAAATCACATATTGATATTTATCAGTGTATTATCTTTCGATGAACGAATGAAAATTAAAATCCATAAATTGGTAGTGTTTCTATTAACATGGGTGTTATGCAACAATATTTCAAATGTTAATCCCATCATGTTCAACAATTTTAGAGTTGGAGGATCTTTTCTTTTGGGAACTTTCACATATAGTCATTAAAAAATAGCTTAATTATTTTTCATAACTATAGTTTGATAATTATAATCTATAACTACATGTTATAGCGAGGATAGATGCGAGCGATATTGGGAGAGAGAGGACAAAAAGTGAAAAAAAAGAGATAAATTGTATATGTATATTAGTTAGATAATTATATATTATACATATATATTTGTATATATGTTAAGCGAGATCGGAGAGAGAGGAGAGAGGAGAGCGAGGAGGGACAGAGAGTAAGAGTGGGGTAAATTGTATATGAATATTGATTAAATATTTATATATTATACATATGTATTTGTATATTATGGCGAATTATACATACAAATATGACTAAATATACAAAGTTGAAGTCAACCCACATAATTAATTTATATTATTAGTCGTGAGTGATAATTATTACAACTATAACTATAATAAATAATTAAATAGTATAAATTTACTTAATCGTCTAATTTTTTTTTTTTAAAGTTATGAATAACAATCACAACTTCCTAAGAGGCATATTTGCATACTTTTTAATTCTAATAAACTAGTGTAAAAGAAAGAAAAAAGTGTCTCTAGTAGCAACAAAGCGTTACATAAGAATTGTATAAATAAAATTAATAAATGCATGCGATTGGACCGACCATTCTAATTGGGTGGCTCCTGGCAAGCTACAACTATCAAAAGCGTTCCCATGCATGAACAAATGGCCTACTTATTTGACCATTTTCTCATTGGCTCTTCATGCCTCAAACAATTGATTCTCATTTTTCCACTTTTGCCACTACAAAAACCAATTTGACAAACTCTGTTTGCGCGCATCTCTAACCTAACATTAAATTTTATATAAAATTTAATTTTTTGTTTTAAAAAAAATAATTTTATTTTCTTTTTTGTCTGTTTAAAAAGAATGATTCCTTTCCTTTTTTGTCAACACTTTAATTTTAACTTACCACGTAACAGGTTTAAGACCACAAGATTAAAGATTATTTTGGTACATTTGGCATAACTTTAAATTAGAACCACAAGATTAAAAAATCTTCTTTCTTTTCTTAAAACTAGGTCAATCTTTTTTAAACGAAGGAATAATATTTTAAACTTCGATTTATATCAATTTTTACATTAAATTTAATAGGTAAACAGTGTTACATCAGATTTGATGTAACACTATTCATCACATCAATTCACTTATTAAATATTTTATTATACAAACTTTTAACTAAATATTATATAAATGAAATATTTTAATTAAATCACTTTTATATTTAATTATTTTGTATGTAATATTCTTATAATATTAGCTTTAGATATAAAATTTAGCTTTTTTTTATAAATTAATTTTTCTATGTATGATTGTTTTAAAAAAATAAATTTATGTTAATTCTACTATAAATTATAATAAAATATAACTATAATTAATCTTCACAAAAATTTTAAATGCAAACATATAAATTTTTAAAAATTTTAAATGCAAACATATAAATTTTTAAACAAATAATACAATATACTTAAAAATAAGCGAAAATAATAAACATTCGACAAATTAGTAATTGACATTCACCATAAATTATATATGAGAAACTTTTAGAAGAATTTGTTTTATAAAGAGAGAAAATATTCATTTTTAGTGAAAAATTTGGTATAATTAGTTGGAGTTGGTTACACCAAAAATAGTGCTGATATTAAATTTGATGTAAAATTTAATGTTTGGATTTGAGATGCCCTTGTGATATGATCCCACAAATAACAATGTCATTTTTTCTATATATTAAATATTTAAAATATTTGTATATATTAAAATTATTAAGTTCGATCAAATTTATAACCGAAGTTCTAACTTCATTTTGTAATTATTGGTTTTAACTGTTTGACTTAATTAACGTTATAATAATCAGAACGATAAATATAATTTTGCAAAACACTACTTCTCGTTTTTCTAGAATATCAAAATATTATTTATTTATTTTTTTGTCAAAAGGATTGGTGTTTGGAAATTGAAACTGGAAGGAGTGGTTGTTTGGAATAGGGAAAAGGATATCTAGGTAGGGAACACTTTGAAACTTGTATAAACACATAATATAGGAAGTATTTTCAAGAAATTTTACTTTTAAATTAAGTGAATTTTATTGGAAGTGAAAAACAATTCAAAGACTATGAATGGTTGTTCCTGAAAAGTTTAGTTTAATTATAAACTATTGTATTTGTTTGAGAATATGAGAAGGAAAATTTACACAGATATATTATATTGAGGAAATATTTAAGAGTATTAAAGTTTTTTTTTACTTTGATCACTTTGTATACATGTATTTAATAATATAACTTTAATACATATTACTAATAACAACTTTTAAAAATATATAATATATTTTATTAAAATATTTATCACATATTTTAATAGAATGTATCAAATTTCTTACCAAATAAGTATAATATATTTTAAAATAATCATAATACATATATATTGCCTACACAATTCACTTTTAATACATATTGCAGGTTTATCATAATATTGCTATGTCTTGCTATAAATGGTAATAAATAAAATATATGGCTAAAATCAGTAATTATTTATGACATTCATTTAAGTAATTTTTTAATATATAAATTATAAAATGTGAATCAAAATTTTTATAATTTGACTTTAAAAAAATTATGATAATTAAAAGTGGATCGAGAAAATATTATTTAATTCAGGAATCTTTTGCTTTCAAAAGTTTGCATCTCAAAGACTCAAACCCGATTATTTAAAGACATGCACATGTTTCATTTAGTTTCAATATGGAATTTATGAATTAAAAACACTTTATTCTTTGCACTATTAATGTTGGTCTCCTAATTATAATCTGACAAATAAACCTACTTTTCCAAGTTAGGACGCCATTCCTTTTTAATAATTTAGTTAGATATCATATATACTCAAATGGTTAGTAATTTGAGTTTGGCTCTATCCATAGCAACAACAAACAAGGAGAGAAATGTACAAGAATCATAAATATATTCTAATTACTTCTTAGTACTATAAATATTTGTGAAAAAAGACTTCGATGAATTCACTTATTTTATCATTATCAAAGAGATAAAAGAATATAAGAGTTGAAAATAAAATATCGATCACTTTTTGTCATTAATATCAATATAAATATTTTACAAGTGGACAACCATGTAAGTCAATGTTTCATTTGCCTTTTATCTTAGGTATTCAAAAGTTTTTTTAATAAAAAAAAGTACTTATAATAACATGAAATGGAATAATATTTAAATAAATTTATATTAAGATAGACAGCTATGTTTGTTGGACCATTTGATTGATAATGATTTACTAATGTCTATGCAGTAAGAAGACAAAATGAAAATTAGCGGTGAGGTTTCACTCTACCGCAAAATTTAATCAAGTGCCCGTTCAGCAATAGTTTTCAATCTTTTTTCAAAAATATTATTAGTGATAGTATTATTTTTGTATTGTTTTTTTACATTTGAGTTCAGTTATTATTCAATTAAGTTATTTCTTTTATATTATTTTAATTATTTTTTTGAGTCGATAACCTATTGAAAATATTTTTTCTATCTAAAGTAATAGAAATACTCGCATTATATACTATTCTCCTCAAATTAACTTCGTGAAATCACATCGAATATATAATTATTGTTATTATTGCTCATTTGAAGATTATTCTTTTTCATTTCAAATATTCAACAAAAAAATATTAAAAATAACTCCGATTAATATCTATGTTAAAACGTAACTTAAAATTTTAATTAAAAATTAAATACAATATTCTCTCTGTTTTATTTTGTTAGTATTACTCTGATTTTTAAGTATATTTTCAAAAAAATATCCTACTTAAGATTACAAAATTTAAATTAATTATTAAAATTCCATCAAATTAAAACTAATGAAGTATTTATTTCTTTTTAATAAAAAATTCAGGATTTTTATGTGGAAACGTCACTAAAAAAGAAGATGACCAGATTTTCAAAGATTCTCGCGTTTTACGGAAGGAGTTCACAACCAGGCATAGGAGAATGGTGAATCCGTAAATAAATGGAATAAGAAGGGCATATAATGAGTGAAATCAGAAGACAACAAAAACACGAAAAGGAATTGGGTGGGATGAAATGAAATGAAAGATGAGGGGGAGAGAGAATCGAAGGGAGACGTGAGAAGTTCGCCGGAGGCATCGCAAGCCACACAATAAAATAGACGAAGGAGAAAAGAAGAAGAAGAATCTCCGTCTTTAATGGCTGCCGCCTCAGCTAGGGTTTTACTCGCATCTCGTCTAGCAGACCTCTCACTTAAGCGGCCTCATCAACATCCTCCTCACCTACCCTCTCCTTTTACCCACCACCTCATCATCCGTCCCTTACTTCCTTCTCTTTCCGCTTCCACCAGGCGGCGTACGTCCGTTAATTGCCTTATTTCCGGCGTAGACGGCGGCGGTGTTTCGGACGACTTTGTTTCCACCAGGAAATCCGGTTTCGGCAGTGAATTCTCTGTTATTGCCAATATGCTCAAGCGAATTGAACCGTTGGACACTTCTGTTATATCTAAAGGCGTTTCTGATTCAGCTAAGGACTCAATGAAGCAGACCATTTCTACTATGTTAGGCTTGCTCCCTTCAGATCAATTCTCAGTCACTGTTCGGTTTTCCAAACACGCTCTCGATCGCCTCATTGTTTCTTCTATTATTACCGGGTACCTTATCTCTTCATTTTAATATTATATGCACAAAGTTGAAAATAGTGATTGTTAATTTGTTAAAGTTGTGGATCAATCTGAATAAGTTATGGTGTATTCAATTGGTGTTGATTTGTGGTGGTAGGTATACGTTGTGGAATGCGGAGTACAGGATATCCTTGATGAGGAATTTTGATATCCCGTCAGATAATTTGAAAGGCTTCAACTCAACGGAAGAGGATGTGAACTCAGGCTCAAAGAACGAGGGGATAGAGGGGGGAGAACGCGGAGTTGGTGTAAATATGTCTTCTGCGGTTTCAGAGAGAATGGATATTCAAGCTCTTGGGAATTTATCTCCGGAAGCTCTGAAATATGTTCAACAATTAGAAGAAGAACTCTCATCAGTTAAGCAGGTGAAATTCTTCCTCTCTTTTAATCTATTCAAGCTACTGTCTGTGTTTGATTATTTGCCAACTTGGCTTGTCATTTTTAAGTTAAAGAGCATTTGGTTACTGCAGGAGTATTCTAGTTATCTGGTATAGAGTTTGTGTGGAGGTTTCTGATATCGATTAAGAAATATTGTGGCATTTCAACTCATGTTTATGGATTAATCTAAAGTATTTTTTACCTTAATATGTTAATTGAATGTGCCACTGCAGCTCGTCTATAACGGCTCCTTTTTCAGAACTCATTGATAAATGTCCATCTGATGATTTTTGGAATACTAGCTACTCCATTATGGGTAAAATTTGAGAGGTGTAAGAGTTGTCAACCACTGAAGTTATCAAGTATGTTTGACCGAAATGCTTCCGTCATTCGTGAATCTTTTCATGTAGAACTCTTCATTGTACAAGTTCCATTATGTTCATTCTACTACCAAGAGTAGTCTAAACCAAAAGCTATTTGGATTCTTTAATTGGTGCAAAACTTAATCAGTATGAAATTCTAGATACTTTACACATTTGTTAGTCAAGCATGTAAATTTCTTTGAAGTTATGCTCTCAAAGTAGAGATTTTTAATTATTATACTAAAAATTATGAATTAGTTGCTATTGCAAAAAGTTGGTGGATGCAGTAGCTAGTAAGGTTAAGCAGTTACATTTGTGACAACACATTATTTTAGAAAAAATAAACATCAAAGTTTCACTTGAAATCAAATTTTGGGATAAGTAGTGTCTAAGCCCTGCTCTCTGCAGTTCATTCTTGAAGCATGACCTTAATCATAGAATAATTTTCAGTTGCAAATTATTTTGATAATGTTAAATGGATATTTGTCAAGTAAGAGTTGGTGCACAGAGGAATTATGAATTACTACGTCTTCCCCACTCTTCTCCCTGTTGTTTTTATAGATATGCTGGGGGTGAGTGTGTTGTTACTTGCTTAGCTCCAAGTTTATCTCTGCATAAATTAATTAATAGTTATACTGCTGCTCTGTTTATGAAAAATGAGATCTTTGCCTAGATCAAATATTTAACTTCTGGCTAATTATGTTACTTGAACTCAATACTCTTGTGTTTCTTCAATAATTGAGCATTTGAATTTGCTTACATAAGATTGAGACAGTGTACCAGTTTCATTGTCCGTATTTCCTTGTCATTGTTCAGCCACGCTTAAAGTTGTACAGCTGAATTCCTTAGGGTACAAATTTGCTCATTGAAACTGATAATTTCTTGAGTGGCACATTGCTATGTCCGTTTTGACATTGAAAGTAAAAGCTTCAGCTAAACGTTATACTGATCCTTCTCTGTTTCTCTCAGGAACTGCATTCCCAGCAACAGGAAAATTTGCAAATGGAGTATATCAACGAAAGTAACAATGATTTGCTGGAATACCTTCGGTCATTGGAATCTGACATGGTATTGTAGTTATTTGTATGTCATACTGTGTGAAATCCATGAGATTGAATCCTGATGTGTCGGCTACTGGAACAGGTGACTGAACTATCTAGACCATCATCCTTTGAGGTGGAGGAAATTATTAAGGAACTTACTCAAAACATATTGCAAATATTTTTCAAAGAGGATGATGTTAACAAAGAAGAAGATCCTAATCTTAGTGGTGCCAAAGACTATCAGAATAGCGATTCCGAATTATGCGATGCAATAGGCACTTCTCGGGATTACTTGGCAAAACTACTTTTCTGGTTAGTAACGTGACATCTCTGTTATTTATTACTTTATCTCTTGTAGTCACCAACTGTCTGAGCTTTTCTCAGATATCCTCTAGCATTATCTGAACTGATTCTTCGGAGTAGGTCAATAAAGCATCTTTGTAATTGGCAGGTGTATGTTATTGGGCCATCATTTGAGAGGATTGGAGAACAGATTGCATCTAAGTTGTGTCGTCGGCTTGTTATGAGTTTGCGAAGTACAAAGAGGGATGTACATTCTGCTTCTCTTTTACTTCCTTCTCTTATTCTCTTTCTAGCTCAATTATTTCCTGTTATTTATATGAAAATAATCCACATATCCTGTAAAATTTTGTTCTTGCTAGTCACGAGTAATTGTATGGAGGGTTTACTGTTGAAAATGATAAATCAATTTCTCAGATCCTCTTTTCCTTGATAGCGTAAAATTGATCAAGTACACTCAAAATGATGCGTGCAATCTGCACCTGATAGTTGATCCTAGCGTGCATTTTCCTTTAGCGAATTCTAATGTACGATAACCATTCGTCACATAAAAACCACTATGTATAACCTCTTTGCTCATCCCCCATCAACCTACAGCAGTCGGTTGAAATAGGACTATCACCAAAATCAAACATTAAAGGAAAGATTTTCATTGTGCACTGCATGATTGGTAGGGATGATGTTGGGGGGTTTATAAACGTGAAGGATGTATCGATCATTTCAATTTTACGTCTGTGAATTTAGAATGGTGGAATTTCCTTGAATTTAGAGTGGTGGTTGAAAGACAAGTGTCCACACTTCACTCAGGATTCAAAATGGTTGGTGAAAAGTGGGTTTTGTGTTGGCAAAAACAAGAAGGGGCATGCTGCTTTGATTGATTAAGTCTGCTATACTATTTAGGGGTTTATTTATTGGCTGATGGGATTAGGTGAAATCATAATACTAGCATTGTTTTTGAAGTAGTGGGGGTATTGTTTATCTTAATATTGTGGTAGGTAGTCCGAAACTTCATTTTATATTTGGTGTCAAGATACAAGCGATCTTGAATTAGTATTTCTCGACAGAAGTATCTTTTCTAAACATGTTAAATGAACAAATGTATTATTGTGGAGGAAAACACTATGCAACGAACTAATACTCTAAAATATTCATAGTAAACACATCATGTCAAATATAAAATGGTGTATTATACAAATATTGGTGGTACATCTTCATCCGGTAGGCGGATACAAAATGGTCTCGTTACTGAACCTTTTGAATCGATGCATTAGGCAGATAGTCAAGGGCAAAAATTTCTGAATCTTATACAAAACGCTGTTCTAGAACGTGTATCATTAAACTATTCATCGTACTCCAATTAAGACTTAAATATCACAAGAGAAATTATATCTTACAATATTTTCAAGATTGAAAAATAAATATTAAATGAATACCCTGATTTTCACAAATATAATGAAAGAATAATCGTTTTACACAAATAATTTGCTCTTATACACAAGGAAAAAAAACAAATCACTCACAAGGAACTCATCAAAATCGTCCCCTGTACTTAGTACTGGATATCTAAGTTCTCACTTCTTCCCAATGTAGAAAAAGAATCGCTAAAGAGTTTTAACTTCTATACACTGATGCTTAAACAATCAAATCATCGCTCTTGATCGTCCAAAGAATCAATTGAGCCAAGTCTATACAGATCATAAGGCATCCATAAAAGATCAACTGGACAAGGATTCCCTTGATCAAGCCTGACCCAAGGTTTCCCTTTACCACTCCAATGCAACAAACTAACTGGACCTGGATGCAATGTTCTACAACTATTCACCAAGTTATCTCCACCAAGCCCATGTTGATTCCATCTATGATCAATTCCTTCAATTTCCCCTCCAAATACCAACATAAATGGTGGTAATGATCCCAATTCATAAATCCTTTTTTCCTTCTGTATCTTCATCCATTTCTCAATTTAACTGTATAATCCCTCTTCTCCATTTCCTAAATCCATAACCATCACCCCTGTATTGAAATAACAAGGCTTTTCCCTTGAAACACATTCGATAATTTCGGGTCAGACCAAAAATTGTTGGTGAAGTATGTTCTGAAATTTGCTTGACAATACTCTGGAGCTCCAATAATTTTCGAACCAGTTAAAGAAATAGACCATAACTTTTGGATGTCATCAACCAAAACAACATCAGAATCAAGATAAATTACCCTTTCAACACAGGGGTGGATGATCTCAGCTAAATAAGTCTAGCATAGTTCAATGGATTATCAAGAGCTTGACGAATCGAAGATGATATCAATTTCTTCAATCGAAATTCATTAAAGCTGTAAACTTTGAAACTCAGAGATGGAAATATGGACTTCACCATCTTTCTCAGGTCTTGAAAATCTTTATTCTTTGAAGCCACAAAATGGAAATAAACATTTTCTGGGCAAGATGAATGCTTGAGAACAGAGTGAACTGCTGCTACTGATCCTCTAAAATATTTGACATCAAGAGTCATAGCTACATGTATCAAATTTGGGTCACAAATTAACATACTCGTATCTAAAACTGCACATTCTTGGCTATTACGATACTCTGGAGATTCAACATAATTCAAATACCCATCAATTTTTACATTTCTGGGCTTCTCAACAAAACCTCTGATAGCACTTGCTGGAAATAGAAACAGAGAAATCGACAAAAACAGAACAAAGATGAGTTTTTTAGAAAGAATCATAGCAAAAGAAATTTGAATCACACAAGGGAAGAAGAAGATGAAAGAAGAAAAGCAAAGAATGTTTGTTAAAAAGTAAACGCGTTTTGAAGTTTTGTGAGAGGTTGAGATATATATAGAGGTTCAGAGTATTTGCCTATTGGTCGTATCGCGTTGTTGGGACTTGAAAAGTTTTTAGGAAAACACAAACGCGTTAGGAGAATATTAATAATTAGGAATACTCTTACGTTGCCCGAAAGATTCTAACTTTTATTAGCACACCATCACAGACATAAGTAAATATAAAACAAGTTGTACAATTCCTTAATCCTCAAATACGATTCTTATAACTTCGTGACAACATTTGACTGATACGAATTTAAATAAATAATAAAAACTTGAAATGTTATCAAATTATCTTTCAAAAAAGTAAACTCGTTTTCTCTCTCTTCATAAATGTTAGAGTACTATCTTTAGAATTAAGTGAGACCAAAAGGATAAAAAAAGAATTGTATCTTTAAATAATTACCATATAAGAAAATAAATTTTTTTTTAACTGATAAAAAAAATGATACCGCATAAAATGAGACGGAAGGAATACTCTTTAAGTAATCATAAATCTATAAGAGAGGATTTTTCAATTTTCTAGACTATTATTTTTCTTTCCTGAATATGATTGGAATATAAATTTCTTCAACTAATACCCATTGGGTCCATGTTAGGTAAATTTTTGGAGTTTGACTACCTTTAACTAGGAAATTCAATTTCTATTATTATATGATTTAATAAAATAAA